>CP139509.1:352571847-352659410 GCA_021014915.2 Artemisia tridentata subsp. tridentata | reverse complement strand
CAGCATTCTATGCAGTACCCATATTAGATGCAGTACTTTACAGTACTCATTTAGACCAATAGGAATTTAGTATTAGTAAATTTTTTATTTAATTGAAAAGGGCATAATAGTCAAACACATTTTCACTTTTTTCAAGAAAAATTCAATTGAAAAACGTATTTTAATTTCCTTAATTTTCGGAAGTTTTTTTTTTTTTTTTTTTTTTTTTTTTTTTTTTTTTTTTTTTGTTTTTGTTTTTTTTTTTTTTTTGTAGTTTCAATATACATGTTTTCAGATAAATGAGGTGCATGTGTGTTTTTCTTTTTAATATTGTAAATTTACATATGTTTCTTATGTATAATTGTTTAGACATCAAACTTGTTTTGCTTAATATGGTAATTGCACATATGTTCCTAGTGTATATTCTTTAATCTTCGAAATTTATAAACAAAAACATAAACATATACATGTAACCTCTAAATTTATTACAAACCAAAAACATAAATAATAAACATAAAATTTGATATCAAATGAAATACAATCCAAATACAATATGTATCTTGTTAAATATAGATGTGCATGTTATTCAAAAACATGTGTGCACTCTTCTAAGAACATACGTGCACGCATCACTTATCATCAAATTCATTAGAACATATGAAGTACCCTTCCAAGACACATGTGCACTCTTTATATTGGTCATGATCTCCATCTTTATCAAACATGTTCAATACCTGCAACTACAAAACAATTATTATTTATTTTATCAAAAACAACTAGCAAACACATTCATAATTTAAAACATATATGCATACATCTTTCCTTGATTTTATTTTAGCTTCAAACACATATGCACACCACTTCATTGATTTTACACCAACCATAAAACACATATGCACCCTTTCACTAATTTTATGTTAACATATATGCACACTTTCTTGTTCTTCTTTTATTTTTTTCACTCATTTTATAGAAAACAATGAATGCTCTTTTTATCATCTTGCCTTTTTTTCACCTGCTTCACATAACAATAATAATACTAAAGAATAATGAAGATGATGCAGTACCCATTTTTAAATCGAAATCGATACAAAAATAAAAACCGATACTACAACTAAAATGAAATAGATGTAAGAAAACGAAATAAGATACGTAGATGACGTAATCAGAACTGGTGGTTTGTGATGACGTTTAGGGATTTTTCGAAGTGAACTAAAAGTTATGCGATGACATGGTGGATGGTGGTAGTAGTGGTAACGACGGCGTTCCAGGTTATGGTGATTGCGGTGGTGGTTTGGGTATATATATTTTCCTTCATGTAAAACTGATATTGAGATGGTAGTGAGAAGAAGAGGCGGCAGTTATGTTTTAGGGTAGGTTTTAGCCCTTTTTTAGGATTTAAAGTATAGTACCAATAATACCCTTCCATCCTTTAATTTAATTGATAAAGAAACCTTCATCTTTTGCTTAATTGCAATTTAGGCACTTTTAATCTTAACCTTTGATCAAACTCATCTAATGGCCCAGATTCATTTTAACAGTACTGTAAAGTACTGTATTTAATATTGGTACTGCATAGAATATAACACTATATATATATATATATATATATATATATATATATATATATATATATATATATATATATATAGACACACACACACACACACAATAAAATTCTTGGGACACAATAATCCTAAAACACAATCACAAATTCAAATATTCGGCTTCAATAACAAAGACAAGAGATAACATGAAAATATTCGAGTTTTACTCAACGTTATCTTTATTAACGACTTTGAAGTGGACCTTTTTCCAGAAAGAGACCACCACTTCCAAACAGACGTACTTGCGGCTCTAACTGAATTAATTGCATGTATTCATCATCTCTAGCTGAAGATACCAATGTCGAGAAACACATATACAAACTATTTATAAATATGTTTGCACGGCAGCAGCCTCAATTTGTGCCAACCTCTCTCTCAATTCGTCAGACTTGAGTAATTCTTTTGCATGTTGCAATAGACGGATGCAGTCTTTCGTGATATCCACCACACTTGCTCCTAAGTGCTTATCAAACAAATCCAACGCTTTCTCCTTTGTTTCTAGTTGTCGAGCTAGTTTACGTATTTTTGTAAGTCTTGACTCAAGTGCAACTTCTTCCTTACACAGATCTTTTAAATCCTCTAGATAATTCTCCTCCTCTTCCAAAGCTTACCTCAACTTGATAGTCATTGCTTTAAACTCTTTCTTGAGGCTCTCGTTCATAACCCGAGATTCACGCAAGGAAGCCTTGGTAGCTTTAACTCTATGCTTGCTGGTTTCCAATTCATGTTTTTGCTCCTCCCCTTCAAGAAATTCTCTAAATATCTTTCGTTTCGCTGAAAATTTATGATTCAAGTTAGCTATATTTTTTAAAGGAATTGATATGCACACATTTCATTTTGAAGATACGCATAAAATTATTGTGTATGGACTATAATGCCCTTATTCAACTTTTATACATCTTTTTATGATATCCTACTGTGATTTACTCCACTTCCGCCAATAATAAAATATTGACAATATGTTTTTTAATAGTCCCCCCGTCTCAAAATTATTGTAATGAGAGAGAAATCATAAAGTTTAATAAAAATGTGACCACTATAAATCTCAACCACTCAAATAGAATATTCCTCCACTAAATTCTCTTTTTCTTACTTAAAATGGAAAGTGGACAATTAATTTGAGACATCAAAAAAAAAATGTGGACTATAATTTTGAGACGGAAGGAGTAAGTGTGTTTCAATTAAATCTATAAAATACTAAAGCTCTCACATGAAAATGATGGGGGGGGGGGGTGGCTCTCAATTTGGAAACATTTTCGAAGATGTTGGCAAATGGTCTCTGAACCCATTACAATTTCTTGAATAGATCTTTGGTCCTCGCCAGGCGCATATTGAACGTGCAAACAAGGTTGGTTTGTCAAATGTGATAGCAAAATACAATTTTGGAATAATCTAGATTATTTATATAATGAATTGAGTTATAATAAAAAAGGGATTAAAACAAAAAGGTTAGGGAGTAACCGTGGAGTGACAAGTAATGCCCCATCGTTTTTCCTTCCTTTCTTTCATAACTTTCATCCAGAGCCCATTTTTTAAAAATCTACCTCAAACGTAATATGGACATAATTTTAGACAAAAATGTTTTATAAAATTCGATTTCACCAAATTTTCCAGAATTTTGTGCTATTTAATATAATTTGGTATAAATTCTGATAGAATTTTCACGATATTTTTTACATTACATGTGGGTTTCGTGTTTTTGTTTTGCATTTTCGACCCTACTTTTGTCGACCCTAAAAGTCGAATTACAAAAACCTTAAAACTTGTAGATTATAGGCCATTTTTTCACAAGGTTTTAAATCGCTCGAATCTCGTATCTTTTAATTTGTTCAATTGAGGTAACATTTTATACACTATTCTTTTAATCAAGGTAATCTTCTATACCTTTCGATGAGTTGAAAGATTAACTTGGACTCAAGGATGTGGCAAGTGAGTTGCATTGCAACTGATAGCATGTCATTGGTTAAGAAAATTTCGTATCAAAATATTTCACCCGTTCCCAATCAAATGTTAGTAATTTATCCACTTATTTCAGAAGGAATTATTTTTGTTAGCCACATAAGATCCGTTCCTAGACTTTGGTTAGGGCAAGAAGGCTACAGTTAAAAACGTAAAGTTTTTATATACAAAAAATGTCGTGAAACCTTGAAAGTCAACATCGGGACTAAGAACCAGTTTTAGTGCGTCTATCAGAAAATGTTGTCGTTTTGAAAACAAGTTTACGAGTTTATCTTACCCAGGCAGGAAATACAAGTGACGGGGCTGTGGAAACCGTAAAGGGGGAGGGGGTGAATACGTTTCCATTTAAAAATTTAAAAACTTTTTGTATCAAACACCCGATCAAGTGTGACGTAATATGAAAAGTGCCAACAATGATCATATAACTTCTAGAGATGGTATAAAGCAACTACAACACAAGCACAATCAAACCATGACACAAAAATAATCAACATAACATAAGCAGCAAGCCACACAAACATAAACGCAATGCAAATATAAATATAAAGCGATAAAGACTAAAATAAAAGTAAAGAGATAAGTAAGAAGGCGCAAACCGGACACGATGATTTATAGTGGTTCGGTCACGAAGCTCCTTTTCGCCCTACTCCACTTCCCGAGTACCCAACTCGAGAGTTACTTCACTAATCAACAAGCTCCCTTCAGGCGGAGAAAACCGTACAACGTCGCTTATCCTTATTTCCGACACTAAGCTAAATGTCGAGTACTAATCTTAGCTAGTACTAATCTACCACGATCTACCCTTGATCCACTTGATCAATTCACAAGCCCACAAGCTACAAGAGATCTCCAAGATCTCAACAAGATCACAATGATCTACTACCACTTGACTCGATCTACCCTTGATCTACTTGATCAATACACAAGCCCACAAGCTACAAGAGATCTCCAAGATCTCAACAAGATCACAATGATCAACTCTCACTTGACTCTATCTACCCACTCTACCTTTGATCAACTTGATCAACTCACTAGCTCACAAGCTACAAGAGATATTCAATATCTCTATAAGATCACAATGATCTTCTCTCATAAACTCTCAAAAGAAAAATGAACTTTATGTATGCAAGGATACAACAAGTATGTAACAAGTGTTACAAGTGCTCTAACTACAACTACAACACTTTGTATCTTCTTTGATACCTTGTGTTCTTCTCTTGCACTAGAAGAGGAATGAAGGTGATCTCTTGGTGGGATGAAAGGATCACTCTTAAACAAACTAAGACTCTATAAATGATCAAAGAAAGTGATCTAAGTAAGAAAGGATTAGACCAGAGAAAACTTGCTGGAAAAATCAAGTTGGAAGTGTAAAATGGTCCACTATTTATAGGCAAAGAGAAAACTAGCCGTTACAGAGGGACGGCACCACTAAATTTAGTGGTACCGTCGGTACTTTAGTGGTACCATGGACGCTCCTCCGTTTGTTTTTAGTGGGGAATGTTTATTTGGGAATGTTTGGAGCTGTTTTTTGGGGAGGGGGGGGGGAATAGCTGTTACTATATTTGAAATGATTATCCCAAATAAAACATTTCTTTCTAATTCAAAAATAATTTGTAAAATGTATTTTTGAAAAATGTTTTGTCACATTCATAAAAATGTGAAGTTTAGAACAAAAAATTTATTTCTTTGATCATCCGTCAAGTTTAAATTTGTTTGTTCATACCTTGAGTGATTTACGTCGGGATGAAAATCTATGACTCTGTTGAAGCATACTTGAGACGTCGAGAGCTATTGATGTAAGTATGCATTGTTGATTTGTGTTTACAAGTAACTTGCATATTTTACGTTATGCATTACAAGTTACATGTTTGTCATTATTAAAACCGAAGAAACCGTTTAGTTTAAATATCGAAATATTTGCACTAACATTCTCCCCCTTTTTGATGATGACAAATATGTAAACCGTAACACACAGTAAAATGTAAAAGTTACCTGTTTACACTCCTTTCTCCCCCTTTTGTCGAAGCAAAAAGGTAGTTACCTCGAGCTCTCCCTTGAATTCACTCCCTACTCCCCCTTATTGCACTACTTTCCTTTCTCCCCAGAAAGGCGAGCTTGCATCATCCCAGTGAAGCCTTCTATCACAACTTGTGAAGACGACTCCATGCTATGTATTCAAATACCCCCGAGCTCCCCCTAGCTCAATGCTCCCCTATGGTGATTGAATCACCTTATTTATTTACCTTAGTATCTAGCGGATCCGTGGATCAAATTCTTACGAAGTCTTTTCCTACATCAAGGGTTAGCTTCGTGCAACATAATATATAAAAGAATAGGAGCAACATTATAGGGATAGAATGCTCATAGCAAGACATGCAAGGGTTAAACTATGTTAAAGTGTGGCTACCAAAAAAAAGAGTTTGATGAGGTATGTGAGCATATCAAAGTATGCTAGAGGTCAGACACGTGATGAAAGTGTGCCAAAAGGATAAAAACCAAGACAAAAGCCCAAGAAAGTTGAGCGACACAAAGATGTGAATGCGTAATGCAATTCAAAGACACTTGAGTGTCATAACCTGACCGACAACCTAAGGTGTAATTGTTCAATTAATCACACTAAAAAGAACGAGATTCGTTCGTTGACTGACACAGAAAATGACTTCTTCCAAGTTGTCATTTGGAAGGCGAGTTCTAACAAACCTTTTGAATGACATAATCATCTACCTAAGATGATTGGTGTTAAGGATGGTTTGTTGATAAGACAGACTCTAAATGATTGCTATTATGACAAGTCATACCATAAAGTAGACTTGATAGAAGAGAGAAAAAAAATGAGAACGACACGCACTAATATTCGAATGGAAATGATTCCATAAGATGGGAAGTGTTGGATTTGACCTTTAAGGAAAGGTGGGAAAGGATGGTTTAGATTAATATATCGTTTGCACTGACAATGAGATGCATGATATATTTCAAAAGAGAAAAAGAAAGTGTGGATGTGATCCTAACATGATTGTGGGTGGATATCTCTAACGGGGTTGATGTGACGAAGTTCTAGATTTCTAGTTTAGATGATCCTAGTTGTGTGTTAGAGATAATTTGGTACATGAAGGGTTTCGTGTGATTGTGAGGATTGAAGGTTGTTGATCTAACTATCACTATCCAAAGTGAGGAATAGTTGTAAGGTTTGAGTGGGATTTTTTTTTGGGAAAAAGGGACGATACCCCGGCAAATATATTAAACAACCAAAAACTATACAAAGTTAACTAGCTATGGACACACCCATAGTAGTTTTATGATGCCATGACATTCCCAAAACATGCTTTGGGAACATCAAAAGAAAAGATAACACACTACAACGTCTAACCTTATTACAAATCAAAAGACAACTAATAAAGTAAAATAACCAAAACATGACAATATTCCTCCTCTTCAATGCCGGGTGAAACATGACAATATTCTTCCTCTTCGGTGCCGGGTCCAAATCAATAGGGTGAAACATGGAGCATTTCACTAAACAAGATTGCTTCCTTAAAAACCTTCTCGGGTAAAACCCATCAGGACAAACCCCGGGTAAGGAAAAAAGAGTGCAACTCTCGTCTAGGAATCCTACCAATATATGAATATTGGCCTTCAAATCTTCAATAACATAGAACATATAGGTCTTCAAGCTAGAAAAAAGTATCTCACCATGACTTAAAATTCCCTGATGCAACTTCAGACTAATATAGCCCAACAACACCATAAGCCCAAAGACATATTTCAACTGAAAATACATCCCAATAAAGATACCCACCAGCAACCCACAGCCCTTCTCTGAAAACAAGAAAACCAAATACCCAATAAAGATCCATTGGACTCCAAGCCCAATCTGAATTGTAATGGTAGAAGCCCAAAGAACCAGAGTTACACCATTAGCCATACCCAACCAAAATACAATATATGAACCCAGCTGTGAACCAGGCCAAACCATATGAGACTTATACCAGAAGACAGTCCACACAAATGATGAACCAGGCCAGCAGACAGTCCAAACCAAGCAATACCCAGGACAAATAAGAAACATCCATAACCCTTTCAACTTGACTAGATAACTAAGAATAAAAAATCCAAGCCAATCCAATGATACCCAAATCACCACCAGGCAGATCATAGACCCCTTAAGATGCTGCTCAAGAACAACATTTTCCAGGCATGCATCAACTGCAAACCAAACAACCAAAACATGGCCATAAGAATCTTCAAAACCAGCATCATAAACACAATAATACCCAAACCATACACAAGACCAAAAACTCCTAAAACCACTCTTGAATCTCCATGAAGCACAACAAAGAACAAGGGACCAGCTCTTAAGATAAATCATCAAAAATCATAGCCTGGACCTAACCAAATCACTCTCCATCACATGAAACTTCCATATCTCAGCAGCAACCAAAACTTGCTTAGTCTTCCTAATCTTTAAACTTAGAAGCCTAAACTTGACATGATCATAAATGATGCTACAAACATCATCCACACTTCTAAATCTATTTTGAAAAGACCTGAGATTCCTCTCTTGCCACAAGAAATACACACTAGCACCCATGACTAACCTTTGAATGATGCTCCAAATTGATTTATTAATACGCCTAGCAATGACATAATCAAGCACATCATAGAGATTATTGGGAGCAAAATCCAGTCTCATAAGATCCTTAAAATGATTCCAGACCTTAGCAGAAAATTCACACCCTAAAAACAAATGGTTATGACTATCTTGGACTTTACTGCACAAAGAACACTTCAAATCATTCAAGTTCATCAAACTAGCCAACCTATCCTGAGTTTTAAGCTTCTGATTAATAGCAAGCCAGAGGATAAATTCATGCTTAGGTATATTTTGGCTAAACCAAACAACCTTATACCAAGGCACAACAGATTTAGAAGGAATCAGATCAGACCATACAGCTTTGACTGAGAAATGTCCAATTTTACCACAATCAGACTTCCATAATATCTTGTCCTTTCTACCATGAAACAAAAGGGGATGGGGGGGGGGAGTTGAAATAAGAAAGGAAACTTATCAGCCCATGAACCAGGCCAATTCCATTCACCATTGACAACCAAATCAGCAACCTTGCAGGATAAAGGTAAACCAGCTTCATAAATATCTCTCTTAGATATGTATTGAGATAAAGGGCCAATGAATGGCCAGTTATCAAACCATACTGACGTAGAACACCCATCACCAATACTGGAAACCAAATGACTTCTTAAAACTTCCCTACATTGCAAAACTTTCTTCCACCCCCAACAAACATCATTTAGCATAGAAGCATCCCAAAAATTTCTCTCACAAGATCTCCTATCTGTCAACCTATAAGAGTTCACCCACTTGACCCAAAGCGAGTCTTTTTTAGAAACAACAATCCAGATATGCTTAGACATAAGGGCAACATTCCAGGCTTGAAGAGACTTGATACCAAGGCCACCCTGAACTTTTAGACTACACACATCATCCCATTTCACTTTAGCTTTACCCTTCTGCAACTCACCATGAGACCAAAGAAATCCCCTCATGAGTTTTTCAATATCTTGTGACACAGAAACAGGAAGGATAAACACAGATGACCAAAAAACTTGGATTGAACTGACAACCGAATTGATGAGCTGAAGCCTTCCTGCAAAGGACAAGGCTTTGTTCTTCCAATCCAGCAACCTATTCTTCACTTTCTCAACTAAAGGATCACAATGTTTTTTGTAAAGTCTAGAAGCAATCAAAGGCACCCCTAAATACCTGATTGGAAGGGATCCAATAGTGAAAGGCATAATATCAAGAATTGCAGACTTAATATGAGATGGAACATTGCCAAATAACACCACACTCTTTTCCAGGCTAGGCTTTAAACCAGAAACTCCACTGAATTCATTCAACGCATCCTTAAGAATAGCCACAGATCTCACATCCCCATTTGAAAAGATCATGAGATCGTCCGCAAAACAAAGATGAGTAAGCATCACTTTGCTACATCTCCAATAGTACTTGAAGCCCTCACTCATATCAATCTTCCTCTTAATCATTAAGGATAGCACTTCCATAACCAATGTAAAAAGATAGGGGGAAAGGGGGTCACCCTACTTAAGACCCCTCATACCCTTAAAATACCCATGATGATCCCCATTAACATTAACAGTGAAAGAAGGGGAGGTCATGTAATTCATAATCCAATTAACCATTTTCCAAGGAAATCCAAAGTGAGTAAGGCAGTGTTTAAGAAAACCCCAATCAACAGTATCATAGGCTTTGTTAATATCAATTTTAAACGCGACTTTGGCAGGCCCTCTGTTCCTATGATAATTTCTCATTAGCTCATGAGTCAACATAATATTATCGCTTATCTGTCTAGAAGGCATGAAAGCACTTTGGCAGTCATTGACAAGAGAATCCAATACCCCTTTGAGCCTATTAGCAATGACCTTACTAATGCATTTATATAATACATTACAACAAGAGATTGGCCTAAAATCAAAAACTTTTTTGGGAGTTTTGATTTTAGGAACCAAGGCAATAATAGTGGCATTAATCTCCTTAAGCATCTTACCATTAGCAAAGAAATCAAGAATAGCCTGAGTGAATTCAGTACCTATAATGGACCATGAAGCCTTGAAAAACTTAGAAGAATAGCCATCAGGCCCTGGAGCTTTATCATCCTCCATACTGAAAAGAGCATCCTTGATCTCCTCTCTTGAAACTGGTCTCACCATAAGCTCAGCATCAATTTGGGACAGTTTATTGCAGAACAAATTAGAGGGATTAATAATAGGAGAAACCACATCTCTGCTACCAAGAACTTTCTCAAAATGATTTACAAATTGAACCCCAATACCCTCACCAGTAAAGCCATTTCCCTCCAAATCTTCAACATACTCAATCCTGTTTCTATTCCTTCTTACCTTCATGGCATTGTGGAAATACTTGGTATTAAAATCACCCTCACTTAACCAAGTCACCTTGGATCTTTGCTTCAAAAAAAGTTCCTCATCCTTAACAGCTGCATGATACTCCTTAAGAGTAGACAGTTCAGCAGACCTCAAATCAGCATTAGCAGGATCACTAACCATCTCATCTTGAATTTTACACAACTTGGCCTTAAGGGATTTAACTTTTTCACCCAAATCACCCTGAGAATACTTCAGTTTCCTGAGAGGTTTTTTCAACAGCTTAAGCTTAGAGGTAACAGAAAACATAGAGAAGCCATGAATTTCCTTGTCCCAAACACTCTTAACAGTTGGTAAAAACTTAGCTTTAGTAGCTAAGAAGTTGGCAAACTTGAATGGCTTTGGCTTTGCACCAGCAACACCAGGGATATTAAGAACAAAAGGGGTATGATCAGATTCAACAAATGGCAAAAAAACAGCATTGACATTAGGAAATTTATCCAAGAAGTGGACATTACCCATCACCCTATCCAGCTTCTTCAACAAACCATTAATCTTGCTAGGGCTCTTGTTCCAAGTGAACTGCAACCCAGACATAACCAAATCTTGCACATCTATCTTGGATAAACAACATCTGAAGTCATCCATGTCAGAAGTAAAAGAAGAAGAACCAAAGGACCTTTCACTAGGATCAAAAATCACATTGAAATCACCAAGCAATGCCTACGGGGCATCCTTCACAACCAGACTATGCTTGACCAAATTCTTCCACAATTCTTTTCTAACAACACTCCTAACATGGGCATAGATAAAAGAACAAAAGAACTTTTGATGGCCATTAACAGTTTCAATAAAAACATTCATAAGTTGGGGAGATTGACTATGGAGCATGACTCTAACAGCATTAGGATCCCACCCTATGACAATACCAGTACCCCCATCACAAGATGAAGCATTTGAAATCCAGTCCTAACCACCCAAAACTCTAGAACAAACTCTATTAAGGTTTTTCTTTTTGATCTTAGTTTCCAAGAGACCACAAAAACCATAACCACCTTCTCTAATAAGATCCTTAACCTGCTTCTGATTGAGATCTTTGTTGAGACCTCTTACATTCCATGAAAAGGCTTTAATATTCATAGGGAACTGGTTTAGAAATAGCCCCATTATTCTCTGCATCAGGGGCAACAGCTTCAACATTATCAGGCTTCATTTCAGTGGCCATACCCTCATTCTCGGACTCAACATCATCTTCATCAACATACGGCTCCATACCATACTTAGCACAATTCTTATAAAAATAATCCAATTGGGAGAGAGACCAATTTGATTTAATTGTCATAGATGGGTAAACACCAGATTTCAAAATATCATCAACTTCACCTTGCAACTTAGGCCAACCATCACTCTCATATTCAACATCAATAGAATTTAAAAAAGCTTCTTCCTTATCCACCATGTCATGGTCCTCAAATGCTTGAAATGAATTAGTAACAGGCACATCTTCCACAATAGCAGCTTGGAACTGACTATTAGAACTTGATCCCCTTACTAAAACTTTGGGCTTATAGTTGGCATTGTATTTAGAAGCAAGAGAAGGCTTCTGAACAAGCCCAACATAAACATTGGGCTGATTATCAGGTTTCTTCTTAGGAGCAGCATTGCCCACATTTTTTCCTTTCTGCACAAATTTAAAACCACCAACTCCACCCTTTGACTTCATAGGAAACCCCTGCTGTTTAGAACTACCAATACCAACATTTCTATCTTGTACATTAACCCCTGAATTACCAGCATAAGCTATACTATTACTAACATTACCTCTAGGAACATTTCTTTGCTGCACACTTTTCTGATTCAAATTCCTTTGCTGCACATTAGATTGAACACCCGCAGGAACCTTTTGAGCTGTCACTGGTTTGTTGTTTTTACCAACCTCAACAAAACCATCATCATTAGATTTTTTAGCCTCACTCTCATTAGGCACTGATTTGTTAACATTAAGAGCATCCTTAAGAACTTTTGCTGCAATTTCTTCTTCAGTCCTTAGCCTCACCTTACATGCTTTAGTAGAATGCCCAAAAGTTTTACAATGTGTGCACAGAGGGGGCTGCCATTGGTACTTGACTTGCAACCTACCAATTCTAGCAGGCCTAACTCCAATCTGTGGATACTCAATTTCAAGGAAATGGGGAAGATCTTCATCAGCTGAAACCTCAACTAAGACCCTTGCAAAATCCAATTTCCCAGATTTCTTCAAACATCTATCCTTTGTCATCTTGTCCATCAACATGGGCTTGCCAATACCACTAAATATCTTTCCAATGCCATTACCATTACAAAGTTCCATTGGAATGCCATAAACACACACCCAAATAGGAATTGTACTAGGCTCTACCTTCTCAAACCAAATGCCAGGCTCCCATACATTCAACACCAAAGGAATATTATTTACCATCCAAGGCCCACTCTCTAGAACTGCTTTCATACCCTCCTCATGCTTGAATTTGAAGTAAAACAACCCAACACTAGTTTTGGTGATATCTGCTATTCCATAAGCCCTCCACATCCTACTCAAATTATCATTGACAACTCTATAATCCATAGAGGTCCCAACAAAATAACCATACAGTTGAAGAGCACATGCCTCACTACCCTTCTTTATATCCTCAACTGAAATTGCTATTCTCCTTGTACCGCCACTTTGCTTAAACACGGATTGTGGAGTAAAATTCATAAGCAATTCCCTATCCTCCACCCCTTTTTTCATCTTCTCTGCAAATGACTCAATATTGATGGTTCCATCAGCATTAAGAGCTTTAGTACCAACATTACTAGAAAACCAAGCATTAGAAGCCTTATTGAACAAATTAGGACCAAATTGCACCTTAGACAAACTCATAGAAGGAGTCTTAATGATACCCTTATCTCTCTGCTTATCACCAAACACAAACTCAGAATTCCCTTGACCACCTTTACCCCCATCCTTATTAGCTTTCCTAGTGTTTTCATCAACCACGTGCTCTACATCAGCCATATCCTGACTACTAACACCATTACTAACTGATGAAGGATCTACATTCATTTCAACTGAATTAAAATCTTCCCTAGACTCCACCTTATCACTCCCTAAAGCCTGCTCATCATTATTGCTATCAACAGTCAAAAGAGGTTCATTAATGAATGAGCCATCATTCCCCTCAATCAAACAGTGATCATTCTTACAATTACTAGTCATAGCCAACTTAACAGTATTAGAATTACCACCAATACTACCACTAACACCTTCCTTAAACACCATTTGACTAGAAATTTTCTTATCAGCAGACATTCTATCAATTACCTTAGTCAAAACATCATCTAAAGGAGTAGAAATAGAACGTTTACCTTCCACAAGATCATCATTACCAAAAACAATGCGACTTCTACCTTTCCCTTTCATCTTCGAAGACCTAAGTCTTTTTAGGATCGATCCAGCACCAGCAGAAGCAGATGGAGGGGATTGAACCTTGATACGAACCCCAGAATGAGAATTAGAAGCCTTCCTTGGCCTATCCTTAGCTTTGGGAGGCTTAGGATTATCAGAAGAGGCAATAGGAATAGCAGTCAAACCATTAGACGACATCCCTGTAAGAGTAGAGAACTCTTCAAGGATATCAGGAGGTTTATTATTATCAAATGGCATATCAATAATAAGAAAGGAGAAATAAATCAAAAAGAATAACAGAAAGAAGCACAACAATCAACCCTAAAAATTCAAGGATCGACTTGTTGTTTGGGGAAGATGAAATCGCCAAAATCGCCAAGAGAGAGAATGCACATGAAGATTATCTGGTTTGAGTGGGATTGATATAAGGGTTGAAGGTTTTGAAACTAAATATCACTTTCAAGAGTGAAGTTTAGTTATAAGGGTTGAGTGTGATGATGAATGATATTAATGTGAGGTTTGAAGATGAGATGCAAGATAAGCTTGCAATGGTGAGGCCTTATATAGGTAAGAGTTGTGGGATTTGAATTAAAGGTGGTGGTAGTGTCCTATGAGGGAATCTTAAGGTGTATGTGAGTTTGCAAAATTTTGCAGGTTTAAGGTTAGGGATGCAGGGATCTAGAGGAAACAGTGAAAATTCATCAAATAAGGGCACGGTACTACTAAATACCACACGGTACCGTTAAATTTAACGGTACCGTGGCCTATTTAACGGTACCGTGACCTGGAAGTCATGAATTTTCCAGTGCAGCCTAGTTCTGGGCAACTAAAGGGAAGTTTTCTAGGGAATAAGAACCACATTTATGTGTTCTTGAGAGTGTTTGTTGAAAGACTATATGAGTGCGTTTTCACTCCCCCTTAATCGATGACCATCCGGACAAGATGTGTTAAAAAAAATAAAGAGGAAAACAAACGTTGACGGAAGCGATGAGCTTAGTAACGTTATGACAAGTGGTGGATAGCATACAATAAACTTCACCTTTGAAGTCACATAGCTCTTCTCAATCATTGTGAATATTCATAGAACATTCATATGATGAGTCATGTGATAACGTGGAATTGTGCCAAGGGTTAAGAAGATAAAATCTTCAAGGTTGTGAGGTTAGTGATAAGGTTCTAGTGGGGTTATCTATGTGGAAGATGAGTGGGACGCGGAAGCATTGGTAGTGTAGAACGAAGGTTGAAAGGTGTAAATAAGTTGAGAAGATAATGGATATGGAAGTTACCAAACATATGGTGTGTTTTGTACCATGCGGAAGTGAAAGGGAAAAGGCTAAGGAATCAGAAGATAGATAGAATGTATTCTGATAGGAGACAGTTTTGGTTCAAGCCTACATCGAGTGGGTTTCGATAGTGCTTTTGAAACAGTGAGAATTGAAGACAAAATAAACTGTGTCAGCAGACAACGGTCCTACGGTACCATTAAATTTAGCGGTACCGTCCCCTATTTAAGGGTACCGTGACCTGCTGAGGTCAGTTTTGACCCAGAATTAGATTTTTGAAAAAGAAATTTCACATATGTTGTGATTTTTCTGTACTTTTGATTAAAGGAATTTATGCCAAATAAATTCTTTTATGAACGAATCCAACGGGATTCGATGAACGTTGATCGAGAACGAGAGATGACATTTAATTGCATTTCACAAATTAAATATACTTTAAATATTTCGGATGAAATATTTAAGTTGTCATTGGAATTTAAGTGGATTTTACGAATAAATCTCGCTAATTTAGTGAGACTTTTCGACACAAGGAGAGAATTTATACCTAATAAATTCTTTTTACGAGATGAACGGTACTAGACGAGAAGAGATGACTTTTATATTTCCGAGGAAATACATAGGTAGTCATTAGAGCGATACGAGGGATGACTTTAATATTTCCACTGAAATATTTAAATAGTCATAAGATTTATGGAATATGTTCCATCATTCCTAGACCTAGACGAAGATGGTTAGAGGATTCTCGTTTGATAAGTTTGGTTGATTTACGGATTTCGATGTGCTTTGCACGCGAGTGTTTCACGGGGTTTTGAAAGACGTAACGCAGGGCCTATGGTGCTGATTCACAGCAGGGTTTGGAATCTTAAGAAATGTATAATCACACAAGGATGAAAGGAACTACTAATCACTTATATAGTAACTCGTGAGTCCTTTGTCACCCGAAGGTTGATGTTAGATTTTAGCTTTTAAATGAGCGTTTTAACATATGTTGTTAAAAGGTTTGAATATGATGTTTCGGATATGACATTTAACAATTGCGATCGCAAGTTAAACTTACTTGAATATTTCGGATGAAATATTTAAGTTGTCAAACCTACTCCGAGTTCTACTAGGTTTGTATCTAACCTTCCCATGACAAAAGGGTGTATTACTTGGAAGAAGGCGAGGTGATGACCAGGGAATCAAGACAACTTCGCGACTACTTTAACTTATAGGTTTTGACACTAGTGTATGACTATATGACTCTTAAGGGTTCATAGTGATAGGCATACCTAATTCCTAATGTGTAAAAAGGACATAGTGTGGGTGCAAAATTTACAAGCAAATCATGTAAAATGCACATAAGGAATAAATGCAAACATCATGCAAAACATGATAATCATTTAGCATTTAAGATCATGAAGATATTTAATCATATCTTACGAGAACATGTTATCATTTTGAAACACATATGTGGGATGCAAGCAATCTAGGTTTGCTAAGGAAGATCCTAATTACTACTTGTTCAAAATAAAATCCTAACGGGAGATAAAGTTCACCGATGTAAACTATCTCTAGTCAAATGTAGGAATGAGAAATTTTCAAGTTAGAGAATGAGTATGAGACTATCACTAGTGGTGCTCAATTCAGGCTAAACATGACCATTTTTACGGGTTGTACCACGAACCCAACTTCTCTCCTGGAAGCAATTCAACTGTTAGGTCAAATTGAATTTCTAGTGCGATAGGTTCTCCAGTAGTCATTCTCATGTTAGAAAAGTTTAAATTCCTATATTTTCCTATCGAAGTATAGCAAAGATGATATTAGCTTATTTCGCTAATACATGACCTAATATGACTCAACTAACCGTATTTTGAAAGTCGGTTACGAAGATGACATGTCTTACACAACTTCTAATAAAGGCAAACGAAATGTTTTAATTTCGTGTTTGAGATTTAGAGGTTATTTGGTGGAGATGGTGCATTTTATGATCTCTTGGATAACAACTTTTTTTGTTAAGTTGTTGCATGTTATTATAACATGATTTGGTTTCCTAGAACCAAGAGATGCTCTAATGTGATACAATGTAGAATCTACTACATCGAGAGTGTTTCAAGAATGCTCCTTTGCATATCTTGAGAAAAGAATCTAGTAAAGGTTACTTACCTCAATAGATCTTGTGAGTATTATATTTGAAATGAGACATATTGTATATTTCAACAAATATGCTTTTCTAAGAGGAAACTTATCACTCTTACGAATGCTTAGTAAAACAAGTATTTTAGTGTATGACCAATTTTACTTGTTTATGCAATGTATTCTCTTGTAACACAACCATTCATGTTACAAAGGGAATGGGATGCATAAGATATAAGTTATCCTTTGTCAATCTTTTGATAAGAGAAATACATGTGATATTCTCGAAGATTGATGACTTACATAATAGTTAATAACATATTATGTGTGACACTTTTACTAGACATATGATTTTGAGTGTTGAGTCGTTCATGAGCAAAGTTTACATATGTTGTTTGTTTGCTCGTGTTTGGTTTTTCGGAAATGACACATTTACTAATTGCATTGCAATGTAAATTACTTGTATATTTCGGATGAAACATCCAAGTTGTCAATCCTACTTAGTTGTGTATTTTATGCATCTTTTAAACATATTAGTTTAATGTTTGGAACACAACCGTTGGACAAGAAGACTCAATATGACATCTTCAACACAAGTGTGAGTTATGATCCGATGCATATTATTTCCGTCTTGAGAGGACGTCATTATTTTCATAACAATCGAGTGTGATTGAGTATGTAGATTCAATATAATATATTTCATCATATTTTGATGTTTTCTTGAAGCTAGACAAATAATGACTCCAATTTCATGTCCATACTCGAAAACTTGTCAATTAGATTCGATAATGATATAAATCATAATTTGAATAATGAATTGATATGTACTCGAAATCTTTCTTGACCCTCACGATCACTCCTTTTAAAAAGAAAATAAAAATTTAGGGAATGTGTTCCATTTATTCTAATACTAGTTGTATGTGTGAGGTTAATGACATATTAAGTTACCACTTTGATATTGTCATTTATTTTTATTTGCGAAAAACTATTTATATTATTAAGTATAATATTCTTAGTTTTTCGACACCTCATTAGTATAAAAATAATTATCTTAACTATTTTTATACAACATACGTAAAATACTAAATGTTTAAAATATTTTGTATGTGTGTTAGATCAATGTTAGTTTAATGCATGTTCTTTTACTTAAATACTAATGTATTAATATGATCTTTTATCTTGTTTAGACAACCCATGGTCAAGCAAGACAAAATGATGTGATGTTTTAGAGATCATGTTACGGATTTTGTGAGAGTTTTAAGTATTTTGAGGTGATATACCTTTTACACTTAAACCTTTTGAAAAATAATTATGTAAGACAATATATTTCGACACACATGATCAACCAACTTAGTTTTTATTCCTAAGAAGGTTACTAAAGCATCTTAAAACTTGCAATATGTCTAGAACACATATGCAAGAAAAGTGGTCTATGCCTATATGCAATGCAAAATCAATTACGCAACTTAGTGCAAGAAGTCTAGTCTAAGTCCTATTGACACATAAGCCGAAAAACTAATAATCAGCAAATAGCAACAAGGCATGTAAAACGCTTGTGATTATAGATATAATTATCTCTACTAAAGATAACTATAAGCACAAAAGAAAATATTATCCAACAATACTAGGGCACAAAGAAAAACAAATAGTCATTTAGCATAACACACAAAAATACTTATCGTCATTTTGTGTATTAAGTATAACAATGTATACTAAGCTTGATTTTATTTGAAAATGAATTGGTTTCCTCCCCATTTCTAAGATTTTTACCAAGTCACTTTGAAAACACGTCAAGGTTTAAAAGTTGAAACGCCCTTTTTCAGTTTAACCAAAAATTTACGCAAACTGCATGACCATAAAGACCTTTAGTTGAAAATCAAGGATTTTAACATACTTTCATTTAGAACTAATTCATAAAAGTATTTTTCAAATGAAAGTAGACTCAACTTCGTTTAAAATGATGGGTGACACGACTCCTACGGACTTATGTTTGATTTTATAAGAATTTCTGAAAATGACCCAATACTGAAAACAGACAGACAGAGGCACGATACCTTTAAATACCCTACGGTACCGTTAAATATAACGGTACCATCCTATATTTAGTGGTACCGTGATCTGTTTTCTAATTCAGTTTACTATTTTAGTGCGGTGACTCGACGGAGAAATGTAATTTTTAATAAACTAGATACCGAACATATAAAATATATATTAAGCATCATTTTCACGTTTAGGACTAAGAAAGACATTTATGATAATACTTTTACTACAAAATAATTGTTTGTCCCAAACACTCCTTTCAAAACCGCATGACTTAACAACTCGTTCTAAAGACATGACCGGACACTTACAAACTCAATTCTTTTATTGGTTTAAGAAAACCTTCAAGCTAGTATGACAAAGTATACTTAAAACAAAACTTGTAAGTATTAAGCAACTAAATACTTTTCATATTTTATCACCTTCATGGGTAATTTGATACATGGGTCGTACTCAATTTTGAAGACCATTTGTTTTAAAAATTTGAGCGACGTAGCTCTGGTACCAATTGTGGAAACCGTAGAGGGGGGGGGGGTGAATACGTTTCCATTTAAAAACTTAAAAACTTTTTGTATCAAACACCCGATCAAGTGTGACGTAATATGAAAAGTGTCAAAAATGATCATATAACTTCAAGAGATGGTATAAAGCAAACTACAACACAAGCACAATCAAACCATGACACAAACATAATCAACATAACATAAGCAACAAGCCACACAAACATAAACGCAATGCAAATATAAATATAAAGTGATAAAGACTAAAATAAAAGTAAAGAGATAAGTAAGAAGGCGCAAACCGGACACGATGATTTATAGTGGTTCGGTCACGAAGCTCCTCTTCGCCCTACTCCACTCCCCGAGTACCCAACTCGAGAGTTACTTCACTAATCAACAAGCTCCCTTCAGGCGGAGAATACCGTACAATGTCGCTTATCCTTATTTTTGACACTAAGCTAAATGTCGAGTACTAATCTACCACGATCTACCCTTGATCCACTTGATCAATTCACAAGCCCACAAGCTACAAGAGATCTCCAAGATCTCAACAAGATCACAATGATCTACTCCCACTTGACTCGATCTACCCGATCTACCCTTGATCCACTTGATCAATACACAAGCCCACAAGCTACAAGAGATCTCCAAGATCTCAACAAGATCACAATGATCAACTCTCACTTGACTCTATCTACCCACTCTACCTTTGATCAACTTGATCAACTCACTAGCTCACAAGCTACAAGAGATATTCGATATCTCTATAAGATCACAATGATCTTCTCTCACAAAATCTCAACAGAAAAATGAACTTGATGTATACAAGGATACAACAAGTATGTAACAAGTGTTACAAGTGCTCTAAGTACAACTACAACACTTTGTATCTTCTTTGATACCTTGTGTTCTTCTCTTGCACTAGAAGAGGAATGAAGGTGATCTCTTGGTGGGATGAAAGGATCACTCTTAAACAAACGAAGACTTTATAAATGATCAAAGAAAGTGATCTAAGTAAGAAAGGATTAGACCAGAGAAAACTTGCTGGAAAAATCAAGTTGGAAGTGTAAAATGGTCCACTATTTATAGGCAAAGAGAAAACTAGCCGTTACAGAGGGACGACACCACTAATTGTCAGACAGCACCACTAAATTTAGTGGTACCGTGGACGCTCCTCCGTTTGTTTTTAGTGGGGAAGGTTTATTTGGGAATGTTTGGAGCTGTTTTGGGGGGAAAAATAGCTGTTACTATTTTTGAAATGATTATCCCAAATAAAACATTTCTTTCTAATTCAAAAATAATTTGTAAAATGTATTTTTGAAAATTATTTTGTCCCATTCATAAAAATGTGAAGTTTAGAACAAAAAATTTATTTCTTTGATCATCCGTCAAGTTTAAATTTGTTTGTTCATACTTCGAGTGATTTACGTCGGGATGAAAATCTATGACTCTGTTGAAGCATACTTGAGACGTCGAGAGATGTTGATGTAAGTATGCATTGATGATTTGTGTTTGCAAGTAACTTGCACATTTTACGTTATGCATTACAAGTTACATGTTTTTCATTATTAAAACCGAAGAAACCGTTTAGTTTAAATATCGTAATATTTGCACTAACAGGGGCTATCTTTCCCGTATTTGCTCCATGCTCATCAGCTTTGGAACTTTCTTTAGAAGTAGTACTAGCAATAGGTGTACTAGCTATTCCGGAGGTATCTGGTTCTACGTCATAATCATCCATTATATTCTGCAAAGTAAAAAACGGCTAGCTGTCATTGTCTGCTTAAAACTTTTGTTTAAACTTAAGGGTGCGTTTGGTTCAAGTTATTTTAAATTAGGGAATTTTAAATTTTATAGAAATGCACATGTTATGTGATTTTAATATCTTATGACGTGCTTGATTCATGTATAATTGACAAGTGTAATTGAAATTCTTATACTGATAAATGACATATTTGTCCTTCACTATTATACAAAAACTAATTTTATCGTTATCAAAAGTAGTATAAGAATTGGAAAAAAGAAAGAAAAGGAAAACACATCCATCATCATACATTAAGAAAAGGAAAACACATCCATATCTGTATATATATAAATAAAACTTCTAATTTGACGTATTGTCATAGTCTTCCTCAGTTTAAAGAATTTCATCCCTAAATTCATCACAGTGCATTTCACGTCTCAAACCTGAAGGTGTGTTTGAACGATGAATCATTGGTCATACCACTCAAAGAGGTTCGTATAGATGAAAAGCTCCACTTTATTGAAGAACTGGTGGAAATCATGGATAGGGACGTCAAGAAGCTCAAATGAAGTCGTATACCGATTATCAAGGTTAAATGGAACTCGAGAGGACCAGAATTTACGTGAGAATGGGAGGATAAGATGAAACTCAAATATCCTTCCCTATTCAATAAACTTTTGTCTCCATCAACTCAAGCTGAATTTCAGGATGATTGCTTGAACTTGCTTGACTACTTAAAGATTTTCGATTTTCGATAAGGTAATTACGTCGCAATCTTAGCTCGAAACATTTACCTGGCAGTATACCTAGATATTTTAGAAGCTTTTAGACGCTATATAATTATTACGTGCTAGGATCCATCTAGCGAGTTTTAAGATCATAGGATCATTGCTTGAACTTGCTTGACTACTTAAATAATCTTAAGTGATACAATGTGTCGTAACAATATTTATTTCGCAACACTTCAACGCCAAGCATTATATATGAAAAAAAATCATGAGTTCATGAGGTAAACGCATGAATATTATATATGTCATGACGATACCGACTTATATATATATAATCACAATATTTTGCAATTTCGGCATTTTCGCGTATTTATTTTATACTACGACTCCCCTACATACACGTAGAAATAAAATATATATGTACATATATATTTTTTAAGCAAATTACATCTTAAAATTTCAAATCATAATTGTTAAGATATTTCAAAAAAATTGCGTCCAATACTATTTGCATGTTATAGACTTAAAAGCTAATAAATGTATAAAATAAATGCACATATACCTACATTTATATGTGCATGTTAATGTACCCATAAAAATCTTGAGGCAAATATATTATATGTGCATGCATGTAATTTATAATCCAACGATCACAACATCTTATTAATCCAACGATCACAACACCCCTACAAAAAAAATACAAACTCCCACCCACCACTGTACAAACCCAACATATCGTAACCACCAAAATTATTATCTTTACCCAACTCTCTTTTGTAGTTAGCATAATGGCCCTACCAATCACGATGGAAAATACCTTAGCTATAAACCTTGGTCATCATACTCTAAAGGACGCACCCGACTATTGTCATGGTAGGTTTCCTAATCTCGGACTCATTTTGTAATATTGTCAATTAAAAATGTATATATTTTAATATGTATATTTTTAAATATGTATTGTTACCCAACAAATACTCTTACAAGGCTTCTACCAACTCGATTTATATAACTGGAGTTCTCAGTTGCTGAAGCTCTTCATATGGTTGGCAATCTGGTGTAGGAGTGCTCAAACTTTTGGATACATAATTGAGTGAAGTATTTATTGAACTTACAGTAAACTACTATTCGGATACATGTTCCTTGATATAAAACTTTAGAAATAAAATTAGATATTATTTTTTCGGAAAACTTTATTAGCAATGGATTAGCAAGAGGCAGACTCAAGATGCTATTGGCTTGTTTGATATTAAAAGTTCAATATTTTGATTATTGACAGATGAAAACAAAAAAGTAAAGGATTCTTGAAGTCTCGTGTGGATTCATTTTTCTGTTACCATTAATTGAGAATATAAATGTGAGAGCTAACAATAAAAAAGATTTCTGATTTTTATTTAACTCAAAATGAATAAATAAAAATACATCAATTTGTGGCTTGTACTTTATCAAACTTATTCAACTTCTTCTGGTATACAAAGAATTTTATCATCATTTAATATTTGATTACTGCTTGATTCTTCTACTGATGATGTGCCAAGCTCAAACGAAGTCGCATACCGATTGTCAAGGTTAAATAGAACTCGAAGAGAGGACCAGAATTTACATGAGAACGAGAGGATCAGATGAAACTCAAATATCCTTCCCTACTCAATAAACTTCCGTCTCCACCAACACAAGTTGAATTTCGGGACGAAACTCTTTCAATGAGGGGAGACTGTGACAATCTGTCTATATAGAGATTCTCGATGAGGTAATTACGTCAGAATCTTAGCTCGAAACATTTACCTGGCAGTGTAGCTAAATATTTTAAAAGCTTTTAAATGTTTTATAATTGTTACGTGTTAGGATCCATATCGCGAGTTTTAATATTGTCAATTCAAAATGTATATTTTTTAATATTTATATTTTAAAATATATATAGTTAACCAACAAGTACTCTTACAAAGCTTATACCAACTCGATTTATAAAACTGGAATTCCCCAGTTGTTACCAATAGGGTACATGGCCATGCTGGCAGGGAGATTAATTTATTTATGGGTATTTTGTTAGAATTGGCGGCGGCCCCAGAAGTCGCAAGCTATTGATTGCTTGGGAAACTAACACATTCATGGATGTGCTCAATATAATTGAGCATGAACTTGGCATACAAAGAGGTCATTACTCTTTGAGCTACAAGCACCGCCGCGCTGGTCTCCTTGCACTTCAAAATCATTTTGATAAGGATGTAGCTTGTAATTATCAGCGGGCTATAAGTACTGCCGTGTGGTTCATTGGACTTGCTATCAAGGTTTCACTACTTCTAGCAGGGACCAATGGCAAGCATTTGCGCAAGACGCTGCTAAGATGTTGGCGGCCGAAGCTCTTCATATGGTTGGTAATCTGGTATAGGAGTGCTCAAACTTTTGGATACCTAATTGAGTGAAATATTTATTGAAGTTACAATAAACCGCTATTGGGATACATGTTCCTAGATATTAAACTTTAGACATAAAATTAGATATTATTTTGTGGGCAAAAAATAGCAATAGATTAAAGCAAGAGGTAGACTGAAGGTACTACAGGCTTGTTTGATCTTAAAAATTCAATAATTTGATGATTGACAGATGAAAACAAAGAAGTAAAGGATTCTTGAAGTCTCGTGTGGTTTCATTTTTCTGTTAACATTAATTGTGAATATGAATGTGAGAGCTAATAATCAAAAGATTTCTGATTTTTATTTAACTCAAAATGAATAAATAAAAATACATCAATTTGTGGCTTGTACTTTATGAAACTTATTCAACTTATTCTGCAATACAAACAACTTTATCATCATTTAATATTTGATTACTGCTCGATTCTTCCACCGATGATGTGTCAAGCTCAAACGAAGTCGCACACCGATTGTCAATGTTAAACGGAACTCGCAGAGAGGACCAGAATTTATGTGAGAACGGGAGGATCAGATGAAACTCAAATATCCTTGCCTATTCGATAAACTTCCGTCTCCACCAACTCAAGTTGAATTTAGAGACGAAATTCTTTCAACGAGGGGAGACTGTGACAATCCGTCTATTTAGAGATTCTCGATAAGGTAATTACATCGCAATCTTAGCTCAAAACATTTACCTGGAATTATACCTAAATATTTTAGAAGCTTTTATATGCTATATAATTATTACGTGCTAGGATCCATCTCGCGAGTTTTAATATTGTCAATTAAAAATATATATTTTTTATATGTATATTTTTAAATATGTATAGTTACCAAACAAATAAAGTTTTTGGATACCTAATCCCCAAATCCTCAACAGTAAACTTTTTGCTAAAACCTATCTCTTTGGATTTTATGTGGGCACATTTTATGCAATAAAATGCAAACTGGACACCTTCTTTAGAAGCCAGCAAAGCCTTAAGTTTCTTGATTTCCATTCCCCCTTCAACTTTGGCGCTCTATAGCCCTTATGTTATACAGCTCCGCACATGAGTTTACACATTTTAGACCAACTTGCAATAATTTCGGGAAAGGGATCGGGCAGTATCCAAGGTTTCTCGAGCTCTTCTCGCATCATTTGAATAAGCCGATTAAAGAGATGGTGGAACCGAAGACCCTCACATATTACGACAGTAAGCAATGTGAGGTCATATTGCCATTTTCTATAGTCATTGTTTGAAAGTATGTTGTTAACAGCACCCTTGAACCACTTTAAACCCATTTTTAATCGTTTAAGATTTGGATGGTTTTATGAGAAACCTAGGGATACACAGCCCATAAATATCCTACTCGTGTCGTTGCTAACGTATTCGTAAAGAGCCTCATCTCTTACCACACTAAGCAGGTAACAATCAAATTTTTTAATTAACAGTTCAATACACCTAACTTCAGTTCTTACTTGAATTTAAAAAAATGTGTCGGATCCATCCAAACGATACGTATTTAACACTTGTATTACCAGTTCAACCAAAATGCCATACCTATCTGTTAACGTGTTAAATGGTATACAGAGGAGGAGACTTACATCGATTAGGTGTGAATCAAATTCGGTAGCAGATTCGACCCTGCCTTCCTCATCAATCTCGTCATCGAAATCATACACGCTATATGTGTGAAGAGTAGTATCCATATGAATTGCATTCAGTGGTGTTGGTAGCGGGAATGAGAGGTTTTTCTATTTTTTTATGGAGTCGGCGTGATGTTGTTATTTTAATGGTAGCCGGTATAGGGTTGGTTTTTCTATTTTATTCTATTTTTATGGAGTCAACATGATGTTGTTATTTTAATGGTACCAGTTTTTTGTTGGGGGTGTTGTATGGCATAGGTTTGGGTTGTAAATGTGAAAAAAACAATAATTAAAGTCAAAACTGAGTTAATTTGGTCAAGCTTTTTTAAAAGTTACTATAATACAGATTAAGATGTGATTATGAGTTTTTTTTTTTTTTTTTTTTTTTTTTTTTTTTTATTATTATTTTTTTATTTAATTTCGGAGTTAACTGTAAATAAACGTTATATTTTAATTAGTTAATAAGATTTACAATAAGACCTTAAACTTTTAATAAGAGGCTAATCTTAAATCTAATTTTATGGAGTTAAGTGTAAAATCATCAATTTTCATCATTTAAAAAAAAATACATATTTAACAAAAACTCCAATATAATTAGGGCCCGTTTGGTTCGTAGATGGGTTTAGGGTTATGATTTGGATTTGGATTAGGATTTGATATTGAATTTAGATTTGGATTTAAAAATTTGTTTGTTTGGAGGATGATGTCACAGATCCCCTAGCTTACTTTAGGGATTTACCAAGGCGTAATAATCTAAGCTTTGAGCAAAAGGAAATCCGAAGCATGTTCAAATGAATCACAAGAGATCTTTACAAAATGGGAAAATCACTTGGTGACGATGATGAATGAGTTGGGACTTCTACTTGTGAACTGTTTATGTATGTGGCAATCTGCTTGGTATGATCTTTGAACTTGTTGCATTGGGATTATTAAACTTGATATCATGTGGTAGTATCAACAATGTATTTCTACGTGACATTATGGTATTCTAGGATCATGGATAATCTTATTTTGGTATCTCCCTATGTTGATTGCATGATATTATTTGTTGTTGAGATCACTAATTGCATGAGAACACACTCTAGGAAACTAGGATAGTAATTCTTGGACTATCCTAAACTGCATAGCAGTTCTGTCCAAATTCTCAAGTTTGCGGATCCGCGGATCTTCAAAATTTGTATCCGCCCATAGAAAATATGGATCCGCCATAGGTCAAAAGTGTTTTCCAGTTTCTTAGACATCCTGATCCACGGATCCTCAAAATACGGATCCGCGCCTTTATCAGTTTCAAATCTTTTATTTTAACTTTTAGCACTTTCCCACTTATTTTCATAATTCTTCCTAGAAAACTATAGGATAAAACCTTAAACCCACGTAATCCTAAAACTTTAAGTTAATTCACTACACCACTAACCTTTTAAATCCTAACCCTTTCATCACAAGTTACTTGCACTTGCAAGATTTAGCTCTTCTTCAATCTTTATCTTCTTCACCATGACTTGTTCTTCCAAGTCTTCATCCACCATAGCCAAGAAGAGACAAACCACTATGATAAGAGTTTGAAAACCAAAAATCATCGACCTTGAAAGATCATGTAGTAACAAATTTAGTTAATCAACACCATCTCCAACTCCTTCACAAAAGTCACCAAGTCCACCAAGAGCACCATCCAAGTCCACCTCTTCCAAGAGCATTTCTTTAAGAACCATATCCATACCAAACCCTAGCTTGTACTCTGTAACACCCCCAAAATATCGCATCGGAATGTAATATCATTGGGGTGCTACTTATTAGTACAACAATCATGTTGGGAACACGTTATTAATTATCAAGTATTGATCATAGATTGTAATAGGTTGCGTAGGCCTTTATGTTAGTTTTATGACTCAGCCTATGTAGAAGGCCCATGGGCTGTGTCTATTTAGTTAGTTTAATTAATATTGTTAATTAGGGCAAAAGCCCATCCTTGTAAGAAAACTATAAATACCCCCTCCCTTGTTGGGAGAGGGTTGGTTAGTTAATGCAGTTATCATTTCATTATTCTTAAGTAAACCTTTCACTCACTTTCTCTCTCTAGAATTAAGGTAGCTTGTGTGATAAATCTAAGTAACAACAAGTGGTATCAATTGCCAAGGGGTAATTTAGGTTGTTTTAGATTAGATTTAGGAAGAATTTGGATTTCGGTACTGTTCATTTGCACGTTTCTCCGAGTTAGGAGAAAACGTCAAGTAACTCTTCGAGTATCTCGTATTTCTTCGAGTTTCGAGTCTTAGAGTTAGAAGACTTCGAGTAAGTTGTATAGTAATATTTGATTCTCTGAGTTAGGAGTTAAGATTGCTAATAAGTTTCATCCTTCGAGTAACTAAACTTCGAGTTTGGAGTTCAAGTTTCTCAGTTAGTTTTGATTCTTCGAGATTAGAAGAGTTCTTCGAGTATACAATCTCCGAGTTCCAATTAAATCCTTCGAACAAGTTTTCTTCGAGTTAGAAGAATAACTCTCCGACTAAGAAGTCTTCGAGTTAGAAGATAATTCTCCGACTACCTATTCTTCGAGTTAGAAGATAATTCTCCGAGTACCTATTCTTCGAGTTAGAAGCATATTTCTCCAAGAAAGGATTCTTCGAGTACCTATTCTTCAAGGATTTCTCCAAGTAAAGTTTCTTCGACTTAGTAAAGGATTATTTCTTCGAGATAGTCTTCGACTTAGCATTCTTCGAGAAAGGGTTATTTCTTCGACTTTGATTTCTTTGAGTAAGGACGTAATTTTTCGACTTAGGATTTTCGTGGATTTTCTTCAAGTTCTTCTACTTTCAAACCTAATCTTCAACAACAACCTTCGTTATCCTTTAAAGATACTACATCTACAAGTTACTTCAAGATGTCTCAACCACCGAACTATAACTACTTCTATAATCAACAACAACAATATCGTCAACAACAACCATATCAGCAACAGTATCCTCAACCATAGTATCAACCACAGTATCAGCAATAACACATCTTAATGCAGCAACATCAATTTCTTCCTCAACAACAAGTCCCTCAACAACCAATGCAAAATTACCAACTTCCTCCTAAACAACTGCACTGGTTTGATCAAATGTGCGAAGCTATCAACAGTCAACAATCCAGACACGAAGCAGGTTCCTTAGATACACCACCAATGCTTACTCCGAGTAATTATGTACAGTGGTCAAGTCGATTTCTTCTGTTTATTGAGCTAAAGAAACCCCATGGAAAGTACTTAAAGAAGGTAATCATTGAAGGCCCATATCCAGTTCCTACTACAACAATTCCAGCAGATCCAAATCACATCCCTCCAAGAAAAGCAACTACAACTCCTACTCCTATTGCTCAGCTCACAACAGAACAAGTCCTTCAACAAGAAGCAAATGAGTTAGCAATGTCTTACATACTCCAAGGAATTCCAAATCCCATCTTTCGCAGTATCGATGCTCAAAAGACTGCAAAAGACATGTAGGAACATGTACATCTTCTCATGGAAGGAACAGAGTTAAATCAGGAGGATATGGAATCTAAGTTTTATCTGAAATATACTATGTTTATGATTGAGGCCGGGGAATCTTTAGAGTCGTACTACCACAGGTTCACAAATATAATCAATGACTTGGACCATCACAACATTGTACTCCCAAGGATTGCTGTGAATACTAAGTTCCTGAGTTGTCTTGGACCCGATTGGCAGAAGTATGTCACCTTTGTTCGACAAGCCAAGAATCTACACAACGCCTCGTATGGGTTGCTGTATGATTATTTGAAGCATCACCAATCAGAAGTTGACAAAGACAGAGCAGTAAGAGGAGGTTACTCACCATCATCGACTCCAAATTCACTTGCTTTGATTGCTCAATCCCACTTTGCACCCCAACCAAATCAGAGTTATGTTCAACCACAACATTCTTCACCTTATCCTTCACAAACTTCATCCAGTCAACTCGTTCCATACGAAGCATCACCACAACTAGCTGATAATCAACTGGTTTCATATGACAACACCGATTCTATGTTCTATTCAAATGACAACAACGATGAAGACGATGCTTTTAAATCATTTAACGAAGGATTTGCTTTTATTGCTAGAGCCTTCAGCAAATTTTTAAACAAATCCAACAATCGTCTAAGGTCTTCATCCAACACAAGGAATCAGGCAGTTGTTCATGATGGCAGGGTTGAAATTCAAAACAGAGCTTCTGGGAGATATGGTTCGGGCAGTTATATGGGGAACTCTGGGGGACAAAGGTTTAGTTCAGTTGGGAATAGCAGGAACAACGTTGGTAACACACAGAGGAGGGCAGAAATTGTTGAGACTGGGAATTCGGGGATTGGTAACACCATGGTCAAATGCTATGATTATGGAGGAAAGGGTCACATAGCCAATGCTTGCTCCAAGCCAAGAACCCGAGGCAGTGTGTATCACAAAGAAGCTCTTCTGTTGGCTTTGAAAGATGAAGCTGGTGGCACCTTGACTGAGAAGGAGCACAACTTTATGGCCAATGCATACTCGGACGATGACATGGAAGATCTAGAGGCAAATGCAGCTGTAATGTTAATGGCTAACATGCAAGAAATGCATATGGGTGAAACAGGCCCGGTTTATGATACCGACGGCTTGTCTCAGGTACATGAATCTGAATGTCTTATTCATGAAATTGTATCACCCTCTGCATCTTCATCTGCACAAGAAAATATTGGTCAAAATGACTCGTCGTTCTCCTCTCAAGTCGATGACCAAATAAACACCGTCGTTACATTTGATGAAGATCAAATAAACACTGTTGTTTCATTTGATGATCCTCTTGATGATGATAACCACGATCACATTGAACAAAATGATCTTTTGCATGATACAGATCCAGAGCTCATGACCTTGCTTTTGACCACCCAAACACAATTAGATGCACAAAAATCCCAAATTGATAAGTGCAATGAAATTAATAGGAACTTAAAAGCAAAAGTTTCATTGTTAACTAAGGATCTTGAGTGCTACAAACTTCAACTTTCGAATTTTGAAACTAAAGAAAAATGGGAGAAAAGCTTTGAGGTTGCATTCCAACAGTCATACGTGAAGACAAAAGATTTAGAACATCAAGTACGTGAATTAACCGTTTCCAAAAATGAATTGATTTCTCAAAAAGAACAAGAATGTAACAAACCGCAAAAATTCCTTATAATTAACAACGGTTAATTATATATTAATCTCTATCAATATTTTAATCACCATTTTTACGGGAAAATTTGAAAATTTTCTTATTATCTTATTTGGTTGTGATTACGAAATCACAAAATTCACCAAATGATGTAACAAGTTCTCGACATGTTTTTCGAAACATAAATATTTCATTTAGTTTAGTTACTCACTAATTAAACTAATCGGGCCTTAATCTTTTCCAGCCCAACTTCATTTCCATCGTGTACTATTCATAACCCAAGTCTTAAAAGCCCAAAAATCATATTTGATTTTATGTATATGTTCGACTAGAAACTAGCTCCAAAAGGCTTCATTTTCTCTCGATTATTAAACGTAACATCTATATATTTTTATGCCATCTCATTTCTCACCTAGCCAACTCTAAACGTGCCAAGTTTCATAATCTAATGTCGCGTTTTGCTTCAGTTTTGAAAGCCAATCCGTTTGGCTAAGAACAACCCAACTCGACATAAGTATTATATTCAAAACTTAACCGTTTTGACTCCCATTCGTTTCTACGTGATCCTAAAAATATTTCTATCATGTTTCCATGTTAAAAGTCGAGATTTATCATCAAATATTGTGTGTTATACGATTTAAATGAATCGTATATATAAAAAAGGTGGTGGTCGACATATATGTTGAGTCACAAGACAAGTTACCATTTTTTATGCACTCACACATTCTTTCTAGAGTCCTAGGAATGTCAGAAAATCTCAATAGAAGTCTTCAATCACTGACATTGTGTAAGTGCAAGTGTATGTGAATTATTGGAGCTAACGTATTCAAATACGTATCTATAACTACTACTCACTTGCCACCTTTCTTCCTTCACTAAATATCATCATAACAACTCTCTTACACTCTCAAAACATCTCTGAAAATCCAAAAGGAAGTCATACGCTTTAATTGGAAGTTAACGAGAGGAAAGGGTTAAAGTATAAAACGTATACTTTGGTTATAAAATTAACGTGGGTATTCCTTGTGTTCCTATCATTTAACGTGAGTCTCCATCATCTTTAGTAGCTTTGTAAGTCATCTCAACCAAGTTACAATACGTCTCAATCATTTACTTTTAACCATGCATCACTTCTTCTTTTAATATACTCGAACGTATATATTGTATTTTTACTTATTTATTTTCGTTCACATATACACGAACGTGACACGCCTCCATCTTGGAAGGCATAGAAGTCACCATGCACACACCTTTCACGTTTATTTCCATGTTACATGCATCATTCAACTTTATTTTTGAACCATGTTCTATCGCTAAAATCTGTCAACCACTTAGAAAATATTCTAAGTCATTTACTAATAATTACTCGTTCCAAGTCGCCTAGAAAACAGCCTCTTATCTTACGATCTAATTTAACAACCATACAATATTATTACATGACCTAATAGATGACCTAGCTAGCTACAACTTTCATAAAAACAACTAGTAAAAATAAGCTCGTTTCGACACTCTAAATTAGCCAAAGTGAATCGCACAAAACTGAACTTCAAAACAACTAAACATGCGACATGGGCTTTTCAGCCCATTAAGCTGTTTTTAAGCTATAAAAATAAGCTAGCTTATCTAGCCTTTTTGATATGAATTTAGAACATGAAAAATGACCTTTTTGATGAACTCAACTCGTCTCACGATGTACGAATTTTAAAACGTTAACGGGCCACAAAAATGAATCGTTAAAGCCCATAAGTATAAAAATAAGCTATAGACTATATAAGCTGTTAAAATAAGCTTTTTATAACTTAACTAAGCTTTGAAAGTTTTAATATAATTTTTCCCATCATTTTTGTGTAATTGGACTAAAAATGTAACGCGACAACACCTAGAAGGACTAAAACTGTAAACCGAGTAAAACATGGACTAAAAATGTAAAAACAGTATCATTAGGGTAGAAATTGATATATTATTTAATTCCAAGCTCAGAACGCTTTATTGGACAAGTAGTGGACTATAATTGTAAATTATATATAATAAAGGACTAACGGTGCAACGCTAACGCCGTTAGGGTAAAAAGTGTAAAAAATGGAAAAGGACAAGGACCAACATATTATATTTGACATTCTTATTTTATTTTTCATTTTACGAATTCCCTTCACGTCATTTGCATTTTTGTATATATTTCATTTGTTTATTTATAACTTTACGTTAATTATATATATAACGAGATTTTTAAACGATTTAATTATACGTTTCGAGGAAATGATATTTTGGATTATTAGACATAAAAACAAGATAATATTTTATGTAATTTTATTTTTAACTTGAAGCATTTTAAGCATATCATCATTCTCATTCTAACGATCAAATCGTTATTCGTTCGCGTTATCATTCCATCTTTCGTATTTTGGTCAAGTTCTTAGAAATCCCTATTTATTCAGGTTGTATTTCGAAGACGTTACCATAATCTCATCCGAACTTACTTATTTCCATTCTCAGTATCGTATAAGGTGAGTCATGGCCTCACTTTTACTTCTTTATCAACTTTAAACTCCGTGAGGGGGATACATGTTATAAACAGATCGCAAGTATTTTTATGTATGCTTATCTGACTTGATATATGTCTAAGTATCTTTATTGCCAAAAGACCCTCTATCATGAGCCATTAGTCACTAGTAGTGAACGCGAATATAGTAAATAGATCTATTAAGGTTTGACAGCCTATCCCATTAATACTGGACGGAATGCCTTTTGGTTAGTCGTATTAGTCGTGATATTATTATATTTGAGAACAATAGGAATTGGCAAATTACCTATATCTCGAGGGCATTATTATCCATCATTAACTTGATGTGACTTTACCGAATTTTGGTACTGTTAACGTTTTGCGTGTCATGAAACTTAGGGCAATATATACTACAATATCAACTTTTCCAACTGATTGTATTTCAAAATACAATCTTACTTGTGTATCGAACAAATTACTAAATTTAATCTCTATGATATCACTCAACATTTTTGTTGACTTTTAAGCATGTATCTCAGGTAATTAGCGGAGCAGCAATGGCATGGAGCGGGCTGTGACTATCTTTAATATGGTGTAAAATAAAACGTGTAATTCAGTTTAAAACAATGTTTCCTTTATGGATTTTATCTACTCCGATATGAAACTCTTGTAAACTGAAATTATATGAAGGACCTATGTTTCAAAACGTCTCTTTTGAGCCATTTTCTATAATTTTGACTTCGATCCTCAGTAATACCCCGATTAGTCTTCCGTTGTTATCTCGTAAATTAGGGGGTGTTACAAAGAACGATTAGACTTTCAAAAACAAGTTGACATTTTACACTCTGAACTTTCCAAAACAAAAACAGAGTTGTCAACCTGTAAAGATGATCTTCTTGAACAAAAACAAGTTTCAAGGAAACGTGTTGATTCATATCTTGAGGAAATTGTTGCGTTGGAATCCAAACTTAAAGAATTTTAAAACGTTGAGTATAAAACTGGTGAATCAATAACAACCATTCAAAAATTAATTGTCAAACCAAATCCCCAAGGATATGGCTTTGCAATTGGGAGTGACCAACCAAGTTTTTTACATAAAGCACTCAAGGAAAATCCAAAGTTATACAGTGCAGAGCATTTATTTGATGATTCTTTCATGTGTGTTGTTGTGTATAATAATGAAGAGGAAATGGAACAAGAGGACGAGAGTCGATCTAAAATGAGTTCTGTCCATTTTAATAAACCATATGACTACTCAAGAGTACCTCATATTAGTGACACTTTTGTACCTCAAAAAGATAAATCAGAACAAACATGGTCTTTAATTGAAAAGAATGAAACTTCTGCAGTTGTCCCTGTGACCAAAGTAGCACAAGTTAATGGCCCTTTACCAAATACAGGTGTTATTGCCCCAATGCCAAAACAATGTCGTGTCCTTAGATATTTTAACACATTCATGGACGACATAAAACTTTTGGAAGATGCAATTGAACGAAATTTAAAAAATAACAGTCTCTACATTTCTTTCTCCCTATGAGAAAGAAAAGAGAGAAGTTTTTCAAAAGCAATTTTTGCCACATATTCAACGCCTGCGACTTTGTGCTACACATTGGGAACAGGAACTTCAATAAGAAGTTGCATCCATGATGAACATTTTTGAAGCAACATAAACAAAGATCTCAAAACAAAAATGTCAAAACAAAGCTTTGAAAAAAGAAGCAGATCGACTATTAGAGAATGTTCTATGTTCTAACATAATTTCTGTTATCATGAATTCCATTTATCTGTCGTGTAATGAAATGATTGTTGATGATCACTCTGTTGACATTGAGATGTTGAGACTTGAGATTGATAATTTGATACGAGAAAATGAGAGACTTCGACAAGTCAATGATGATGTGGAAAACAAATTTTCAAACGAAATTTTCCAACTCAACAAAAAGTTGCAATGGTGTCAGACTCAGAGTCTTGACTTTGAGTTAAGATTACAAAATCAAAAAGAATCATTGTCCTTTCAAAACAGTCATGCGCCCAACTTTCAAATGCTTGAAAAAGAAAATGTTGTTTTAAAGTGTCAAATTGTTGAACAAGAAAAGGACATTGATGAAGTTTGCAAAAACAGAAATGACACTGTTCGACGAAACCGAGAATTGGATTCAAAAATTCAACAACAAAAACACATCATCATTGATTTGAAAGTGTTGATATAAATAATGCCTAAACACGTTATTAATATTTTTCGATATCTCTATGTTTTGATAATCACAAAATGTAAAATCATTAAACGAAAGATTATGACGTAAACAAGTATTTAGTTGTATATATCTATTTTAACAACTTAATCACTTAAGGTATGAATAAACAAATGCCTAATGCATTATATGATCAAAGGAACTTTTTCTTAATCACTAGATTTTTTATAAAATGACACAAACATTTTATATCTTTTACAAAATCATTTTGGAAATTAAAGGAAAATGTTTAATCCATAATAAATTTATGAATTCAAATTTTCAACCAAAAATGGCAAAAATGTTCCAAAAAAACATTTTCCACAAAAAGACAAAGCTGGGCAACGGATATAAGGGGCGACCCCCTTAATTAAGCAGGCGGCCCCCTTAATAATTAAGGGGACCGGCACCCTAATTAAGGGGACCGGTCACGCTCCTCCAGTCCCCAGCTTTGCCTATAAATACTGGTTCATTCCTGGCATTTTTCCTCACCTTTTGCACTAAAAACTTTCTGATTTAGATCTCATTTCATATCTTCAAAAACCCTTTGATCATATAATTATAAGCTTTTGTTTCAAGTGATCCAAAGCTTCAACCTCTCAAGTGCAAGAGAAGAATACTTCTATCCTTCAAGACAAGAAGTATTACAACTTGGTGTATCTCTTCCATCCAAGTTGTTGGTGTATCAAAATTGTAAATCATTCATTCATTTGTATAAGTTGTGTATATTTGTTAGATAGGTGTGAGCATAATTGTTTAGGCTAGATTAGTGTGTAAGTAGTGAAGTTGTGAAGAAGTTAAGGTGTGTAAGTAGTGAAGGTGTGAAGAAGTAGAAAAGTATATAAGTAGTGCTAGGTCGTGAAGTAGTTGTGGAGCCGTTGTGAAGACGTTGTGAAAAAGTTGTGAAGCCGTAGTGAAGAAGTTGTGAAGAAGTCGTGAAGAAGTTGTGATTGAAGAAGTTGTGATTGAAGTTGTGAGATTGGTTCTAGCTACGATTAGAACTCGATATTTAGCTTTGTGTCGTAAAATTGGTGTAAGCAAAAGTTGTGTAAGGTTTTCTCCGCCATAAGGGAGCTTGTTGACATAGTGAAGAAAACACTCGAGTTAGGTGCTCGAGGAGTGGAGTAGGGCAAGGAAGGTGTCCTTGTAGCCGAACCACTATAAATCCTTTGTCTCGCGGTTCGATCTTTCCATCTCTATCTTTCATTTTATTTCATTACTTTACTTGCATTGTTAATTTAGATTTACTTATATTTGTTCATATTGTTCAAGAGTTGAGTTCACATAAATTTGAATCTAAGTTTTTAAAAGTAAACAAAGTTTTTATAATAAATTAAAAAGACGTAAAACTATTCAACCCCCCCTTCTAGTTTTCCACAATTGGTATCAGAGCCAGGTTAAATATGATTTTTAAAATAAATTGTATTTTAAAACTTGAAACGATCTATGGAATCCGAAAAATATTTAGAAGGGCAATTGTTGGGTCCATCAGTACCCAAGAATACTTAAAACAGGATTTGGACACAAATTAACTAAGTGTTAACTTAAACCGAGAACAATTCAAGTCACTGAGTGAACAGTCACTCAGTGAGTCATCTTCAGGATGCTTAAGGCGAATTCAAGAAGAAGGTTTTACTACTCAGGAAGGCGGTACTCCCTGAGTAGGACTTAAGCCAAAGAAGAAGATGATGGTTCAGTGAGTGTTGGACAAGAACTCACTGAACCCCAGTCTCCTCAACAGCATTAAGTGATTGAAGACTGAATAACTCAACGCCTGAAAGAAAGGCGGGAAGATCTGGGAAGAGTTTAAGATAAGATCATGTCTTATCTTGTCAGGAAGAAACCTTCCCTAAGACGGCTAAAAGTCGTGGAGTGTCAGACCAACCACTCCTAAAGACTTTATAGTCAATTCCCATTGGTTTTTGGAAATGACAATTACTGTTGTAATTATCAGACACACTTGCTTCAACAAGTTGTAGTATTTTAATCACTTTTACTCTTTTATACTTGTGTATAAATAGGTTCAGAAGGAGAGAAGTTGAGTGTGTTTTGTACATTGAAAACCTTAGACTTTTACAAAACAACTTCTCTCCTACAAAGAGTAACTAGTCCCTGAGATAGCTCAGTGAGGCATATTGTTACCACTTAAGCAAAGCTTGAGTTTAGATAGGAGACACTATACCTTGTCTATTCAATCCCAAGTGTTTGTTCCGCAAAACACTTGGGTAATAGATTCTTTGATTCATTTCTAATAAGAATTTAAACGTTGAAAAATACTTTGTGTTTTTACATTTACGTTTCATTAACTGATAGAAAGAATCATTACATTGTATTAGTCATAAACACAAATAGGTTAACTTTCTAGTTAACTCTAAGCGTGTTAAGGGAACAACAAGTGGTATCAGAGCCTCTGGTTTATAAAATCTTTCAAAATTAACCAAGAGTGCTCAAGGTTTTTAAAACCAAGATCCTACTATGACTGATGCAAATGTGCCCCAGCTAGCCGACAAAAAGGGTGGAAGCTTTTCAGCTGTTGCCCCACGACTTGAAGCTGGTAAATTTAGCATGTGGAAAAAACGAATGTGTAGGATATTCACTAACAAATAACACACGTTTGGGATTAGATCTATGGATCGAATAGCAAGAGATTTAGAGAGAGAAAAAGGTTGGGAACCTCAGAGAGAGAAAGTTATGTGTATTAGATTAAAATGAGAATGAGGTCCAACCCTTCCCAAGAGTGGGAAGGGGTATTTATAGTTCTAACATATTGTGCCCCTAGTGAGCTGTGGAGCGAGCTGACAGTGGGTAAAGACCCGAACCATTCCACAATACTAATAATAACTAATCTACTATTAATATTACTGATAATCCTATGAGCTATGATTTGCTACTAAATACTCGGGGTGACCGAGTCTTCAGCTGAATATTCATATTCCTAACAATCTCCCCCTAAGGGAGGTCACCCCGGAAGTAATGTTCTGAATTCTAGCACTTCATCCTTGGATCTTGACTTTATAGCTCGTAACCATTGATTCTTCAATTTCCTTGATCATTGTGCAACATCAAATCTTCAGATGACTTTTTCTTCTGTCTTGGATGATCTTTGTTGATTCTTTGGAGTTATCATCCACCATGTGTTTCCATGTCATCTTTCAGTGGTATGTTTCAATGTGATGTGTAAATCTTTGAGGCGACATGCTCACACTATTTGGTGTCATGATCTTTAGAATCAGAGTTAGCAAAAGCTGTGTTGAAGGTCTTTTGGGTGATCATGACTTTGTTGAATAACAATGATGATGTAGTGTGAACATGTGGTAGAGGATTGGCATCTTTTCTGCAACCAGCTACAACAGCAACCAGCTACAGCATTCCACAGCTACAACCGCCAGAAGTTCCTGCATAAGACAGTTAGCAACAAATCGACCGGTACTTACAGGTTTGGACTTCGAGATTGTTAACAGCATAGTGTGGAAACTCTCTCTAATCCTTACCAAGACCGTTCCTAATCGAAAACCCACAGAGGGCTTTTTAAGACTATGCCGTAGCATTTCAACGATTAGGTGAGTCGCTGGAGATCACTCCACGACTGTAGACCGTTTGAAACCGCCGCGACTACTAAGCGTTATCCACGAGGAATTACCGAAGTGACCTGCTTTCAGGGCTGCTTAATGTTGACCCTGACAGGAATTTCCATTCAATCATTGAGAATTACATTTGTAAAGTCTCTCATGAATGTTCTGGCAGATTGCTCAGATCTGCGTAGGACTCATAAGTTTACAACTGGTGTCCTTAATGATGAACAACCAGTGTAGAAATAATCCGTGTTCCTATGAGATCTTATTATGAATCTCGTGGCTCTAGACTCTATAGTGCGTTTTGATTTAGTGGGCGGAGGCTGGAGAGGACTGCCACCTTTTCAATATCATCTAACTCGGAGTGAGAGAGACGATAGAAATGTATTGAACTCCGTGACAAATGAAACAAGAGTCCTTTGAGGGACCTTGAGTGGCTAGGAAGGGTTGTGCAGCGTATCACTGGGTCCATGATACTTTGTCTTCAATGCCAGCAATCATCTAAGTGATTCTGACAGCATATGAATTGACCCGGTTTCTGCCTAAGTTGTAAGGAGGGCTTCTTTCTTTTCACCCTTTATCTTTACAATTCTTTTTCATTCTTCAACCCCTTCAGTGCTTACCGAGACTTCATTACTAGTACCTTTTTGGGTTTGTTCCAGTACTAGCTTCATCTCAGTCGGCACTTTTCCCTTATCCACTTTTCTCCTTTTTAATCATACCTAAGGACTTCTACACTAACTAGTGGATTGTCCCTGGGTAGATCCCTCCGGCTCTGGCAGGATCGTGGAAACTTGAGCCTAACCTAACCATCCTTATAACTCCATACATTAATTAAAATGGTCGGTCTTTGGTATTCTTCCACGATTGCCATAAAACAAAATCTTTGAAAAATCTCTCAAAGTGCTCATGATTCTGAAACACATTTTACTGACACTTTGAGAGTTTTGAATTTTTCAAATGCTCCCCCTCAACATGTGCTCGAGTGATTGTTTTATAAATTTGCACATGTTAGGTAGAGCTTGCACTTTTTGAATTGATCAACTTTCAGTGAACATGACCGATTCGAGACACGTTTACATCACTGGTTATACCAGCTTGAAATTATTACCCGGCCTGGTCAAGTCTACAGAAATTTTCTCGACACGGTACACTCTACTCAGATACGTCTTTTTCAAGACACGCTTACATCACTGGTTAGACCAGCTTGAAATTATTACCCGGCCAAGACGCATCCTTTCGATTGATGACAGTTCAAGTTTCGTCAATTCATCTGTTCTGTCAGAGCCACACTCGCATGAGATGCCCAATCCTTTATGTTTTGTTAAAAAAAAAACATTTGCTCCCCCTCAATATGTGCATCGATATACAAAAGAGTTTAGCACATATGGGAGAGCTTACTTTTACGTCCAAAACATTTTGCTCCCCCTCAATATGTGCATTGATATTCAAAACAGTTTAGCACATACGGGAGAGCTTACATTAGCTTCCAAATCATCACATTTTATCAGATTTCATATTTAAATCACATTCTCTCCCCCGATCAAAAATTTCAAACCATATGAGATTTGTGATCCCAATTGATTTAAATAAGTTTAGAAAATTTGGGAGAAAATGTGGTCAGGTTTAAATATATTCTGATTTTGGAGCATACTATGCTCCCTCTTAAACCACGAGAGAGTGTCACTGCTGATGTTGCAAAAATTTGGCAAGGTGTCAGAAATTTGAACAAATATACTCCCCCTCAATTAATGACCCGTTTTCTATTTAAAGAGCTGTAGTCATTCAATTGAGCGATGAGTATTTGTGAAAATTTAATTCAATTTACCACCTTGTGGAACATCAAGACTCTCTTGAAGAATCAAAGAAGATAAAGAGTCTGATGTAAGGAAGACTTCTCTTCCTATACAAGAAATGATGCACTGAAACGTACATCAAATCAGAGAAACATGGATATAAAGTAATCCATGCCCAAGTGAACATCACCCGGTTGGAGGAACAGCTGTCTTTTTGGTGACATGCTTTCCCCAGAGTATAGCACGGGTTGCAGTATGAAGTAACTGCAAGCCATTAAGACATGTTTTAACTGATTAGTATAACTTCTGCTCGAGCTTCATTTAAAGATCTGTGTCATTGTTGAATGACATTTCTAGATCTGTAAATGTTATCGATAAACAGAAGACATGCCTAGGTAGGACTATTTTTGGTATTTTCTGATTTTTCGATTTTTATGGTTTTTATAGGTTTTATATTTTTGTATTTTCTTTTTGTTTTAAGATATATACAACTATGTACAAGGATATAAGAAGACAATCCTTTACTCCTCCTTTTCTTCCTGAAGACACTTGAGGGTTTTAGGTGTCATGCTCTTCATACCAAGGCGTGGGAGAATAGAATGAAACCTTTCTCTTGGGAGAGCCTTGGTGAAGATGTCAGCTAACTGAAACTCTGTCCTCACAAAATATAGTTCCACAATACCCTTTTCCACCTGTTCCCTGATGAAGTGATGCCTGATGTCGATGTGTTTAGACCTGGAGTGCTGAACATTGTTACAAAAAAGAGCAATGGCGCTTTTGTTGTCACAATATAGGGGAATTTTGTTGTATGAGAATCCATAGTCTGAAAATTGTGATCGCATCCAAAGGATTTGTGCACAACAAGCAGACATGGCGATGTACTCAGCTTCAGTAGATGATATGGAAGTACTCATCTGCTTCTTAGAAGACCAACTAACCAACTTTTCCCCTAAAAACTGAGCTCCTCCTGAAGTACTACGACGAGTGTCTTGACATCCCGCATGATCAGCATCTGCATAAGCCGTTAACTCCATTGCTGTGTCCTTAGGATACCAGAGACCCATATGAACTGTGCCTTGAAGATATCGGAAGATCCTTTTCACCGCTTCAACATGCTTTTTGGTTGGCTTGGATTGATACAGGGCACACATACACACAGCAAACAGAAGATCTGGTCTACTAGCAGTGATGTACATCAAAGATCCAATCATGCTTCGATACTTTGTTTTATCCACTGGAATGCCTGAAGGATCTTCATCCAGCTTTGTTCTATCAACCATGGGAGTGTCAACAGGCTCACTTGAATCGAATCCAAACTTTTTCAAGATCTCATTGGCGTATTTGGATTGATTAATGAATATGCCTCCGGGACTTTGAGAAACTTGTAATCCTAAGAAGAATGACATTTGTCCCATCATGGACATTTGGAACTTGGAATTCATCTCCTTTGAAAATCTATCACATTCACTAGGATCTGTTGAAGCAAAGATGATATCATCTACATAAATTTGAACAAGTAGTAGATGTTTTCTTGATTTCCTGGTGAATAGTGTGGGATCAACAACACCCTTGGAGAACCCGTTCACTAGAAGGAACTTGGACAATGTATCGTACCATGCCCTTGGCGCCTGCTTCAACCCATAAAGAGCCTTCTTCAAGCGGTAAACATGAGTAGGATGTTCAGCATCCACGAATCCTTTGGGTTGGCTCACATAAACTTCTTCCTTTAAGTCACCATTCAAAAAGGCCGTTTTGACATCCATCTGGTAGACTATCATATTCCGACTAGCAGCATTTGCAAGGAAGATTCTTATGGCTTCAATTCTAGCAACCGGAGCAAACGATTCATCAAAATCAATGCCCTCTTCTTGTCTGAATCCTTTTGCAACTACCCGTGCCTTGTTCTTTAACACATCACCATGCTCATCAAGTTTCACTTTGAAGATCCACTTTAAAGCAATGATCATTGCAAGCTCTGGAGGAGGCACTAATTCCCATACTTCAAGTCGATCAAATTCATGAATTTCATCCTGCATAGACCCGAACCAGCAATCTTTTGTCATTGCTTCCTTGGCATCTTTAGGTTCGACTTTGGACAGCACGGAATTGAAAAAGCACCATAGTGCATCAGTGGCTAATTGATTACGTGTGGATACTGGACGTGAGGGATTGCCTATGATGTTGTCGATTGGATGATCGCTGGTCCATTTTCTGAGATGGTCGTGAGGTTGAGGGTTTTGAACTGATGTAGCAGTGATGTGTTCTTCAAGAGAGGATGTGTCTGATGAGTGTTCAGGAGCAAATATGTTTTCAAAAGGAACCTCATCAACAGGAGCAAAAGGATTAACTTCCAAAGAATGGTTATCTGCAGATTCTTGTAGTACTGAAGAGGATTGAGTATTTGATGGTGAAGGCGATTGACTGGCAGCTGGAGCATCGAGACTGACTGATACTGAAGCTGTTGGGCCTTCTGTGCCTTGCGGGGCTTGAGCCTCAGCCATAGGAAGTACTGCTGGTGCACTTGGGATGGTTCCATTCGTTGGCTCAAAGTATTCATCAAACATAGGATCAAATAACTTCTTCAACTCTTCACATGTAGGTGGTACAAAAGAATCCGCAGGCGTGGAATTCTGTACAAGTCCTGAACTAATGGGTCCAGGAGTCAAAAGTTTAAGATCGGGTCCAGAACTAATTTGTCCTGAAGCAAGTTGCTCACTCAGCTCATCGAACGTGACGTGAATGGTTTCCATGATTTTACGGGTTCTCTTATTATAGATTCTATACCCTTTACTGTCTGGTGCATATCCAACAAAAATACCTACGTCTGCTTTGGCTCTTAACTTTCCCAAGTCTTGACTATCATTAGTCGGATAGCAAAGTGCGCCAAACACACGGAGAAAGGAAAGATCTGGTTTCTTGTTATGAATTAACTCGTAGGGAGTCTTTTCATGAACAGGATGAATTAGAGATCGGTTTTGGGTGAAACATGCTGTTGCAATAGCCTCTGCCCAGAGAAACATCGGTGCCTTTGAAAATATAAGCATGGTTCTTGCAGCTTCCACCAGAGTACGGTTCCTTCGTTCGACAACACCGTTCTGTTGAGGAGTGCGAGGGATACTTTTCTGATGCGTGATGCCAATACTTTCTTAGAAATTACGGAGTTGTTGGTTAACAAACTCAGTACCATTATCAGTGCGGATGATTCTGACAGTTTTATCGAGCCTTACTTGCAGCTGTTTTATCAGTTTAATGATAACCTCTGGAGTTTCATCCTTGGTTCTCAAAAACTTTACCCATGTGAACCGGGAATAATCATCTACTATCACCAAAACATATTTCTTTCCATTTATGGTTTGAATTCTCATTGGACCGCACAAGTCCATGTGGAGGGTATGAAGAACTTCCAAGTTGGTGTTCATGGTTTTAGGCTTGTGGGTTTGTTTCTTGCTTTTGCCCAGTTGACATGCAGAGCAGAGATGATCTTTCTCACATTTTAGTCTGGGCATCCCTCTAACAAGATCTTTACGGGAAAGATTATTTATGGTACCGAAGTTCAAGTGGTTCAAACGACGATGCCACAACCATGATTTGGTTTTAGAGGCTTTTGAAAGCAAGCATATGGGAGAGGAATTCAACATTTCTTCAATCGATATGGTGTATAGATTGGTGCCTCGACTGCCCTTGTGGAGATCTATACCATCCAATTCTCTGACGAAACATGTATGTTTTCTGAAAGCCACTTCCAGATCTGAATCACAAAATTGACCCACAGAAAACAGATTATGCCCTAATCCTTCCACATAATATACCCTTGAGATTACACTGTCATCGAACACATAATCTCCATAACCCATAATCGCACCAAAGTGGTCGTTCCCGAATCTAACTGTCCCGATAAACTTTTTCACGAAGTTCTTGAGCCGTGAGCGATCCCCAGTCATATGTTTAGAGCAGCCTGAGTCCAAATACCAAAGGACGATTTGTACGACCTGCATTTGAAAACAGACAACGATGGATAACTGAAAGATGTGGATCCCCACGTGTAGTTGGCTTCCGTTTGGTTAGCACACACAAATTCAGGAGCCACAGAAGTATCAATCACAGAGGTTACTATAGTGGAATCTACCCTAGGTTCAGCAGATGACTTATGATGAAGGCATTGTGTTCCTAAGGGCAAAATTCGACCTGTTGGTCTCCATTTCATAACTTTTACATTCTTATGTTTATTCACCTTAGGTAATGGATGTTTATTTCCTAAAGCAAATTTCTTTCCAGTGGGTCTCCATTGATACCCAACATTTGCAAAAGTTTTTCCAGTTGCCTTCCAAACTTGCTTACTTCTTTCAGTTTTTCTAACATAATTAACATGGGGAGGTGCATGAGGCATCAGAAATGACACAACACATTCATCATGATTAGCAGAAAATAAGCATTTGTCACATGTTTTACAGACCAAATTAGAATTTGAATTAATTACAGTACTTTTACTACTAGAATCAACACGATTCAATCTAGTCTTCGCAAACTTATTGTTCCTAGGTTGGGCTTCTACACTCTTCTTGTGATCACTCTTAGCTGGCGTAGTCCTATCATTCCTTGTATTGCCTTTAGGCTTTGACCCACAAGCTTGGGTGTCACTTTTCACTCCTATAGAAGTAACGATGGGAACATTAGTTTGTTTCACTAACACATGTTTTCCTGATTTTAATGTGCTGGGTTCTGATGTTGTACATGGTAAATCAAAGGCTACATGTTTATTCTTGACAGTGGATGATGATGCAGAAAATCTATCTCTATGGCTGTTAAACTTAGGGACTGAGCCTATGGCATATTCTAAGTTTTCCTGAATCCTTTTCGTGAGTTTGCAGGCATAACCAATTGCCCTATCAAGTGGCTTTTCAGTTCTATCCTCTTCAACTACCTCACGAAGTGTGTCAAGGCCCTCTCTAAGATAATCGAGATATGTATGATGGGCAAAGCTATTATTTCTAAGGTTAAATGGAATACGCCCAACATCAACATCATACTTTTTACTAGCAGTAGCCTTTGGTGCATCACAATTACAAGTGGTGCATGACATTTTACCTTTCACCTGAGCCTTAAGATTCTCAATTTCATTTGTCAAAGAGGTTATTTGATCATTGTGATTGCTTCTTGTAACTTTAATAGAATCATATAACTCTTTGAAATGTTGTTTGACCTTAGAATTTTCTTCTCGATAACACTCATTTTCATGATGTAACTTATTTATGGTGTTTTGATATTGAAAATTCTGAGAATCTGAAGACGAAGGTTTATTGGTGCCATAATCATCACACTTGTTGGATTTCAATTGGGCAATTTGGGCCCTCAGCAGTCGAATCGTGTTCGTGTGAGCTTGAATTTTCTCATCTCGTTTGCTTAATTCAAAATAAGTATCAAATTCAGGAGCATCCAAGGATGTCTTGTCATTTGATATTTTGAGTTTTTCATTTAAATGTTGATATTTCATTTGCAAATTTAGATAATCAACTTCTAGTTTTGAAAAATGTTTAACCATATTATCATGGTCATCATTTTGAATTTTTTCAAGCAATTTTAAATTCTCCCCCTCAAGCTCAACAACACGATTCTGGGTGACATTTAATGCAATAGCATACTCATACAATTGACAAGCAGACAATGCAGAATCAGTAGCAGTGTAAAATACATCTTGTGCAATACATTTAGCAATCAAGTTGTCATTAGTGATGAGTATGTTTTTTCTTTCAATCTCACGACTCTTAAGTTCTATTGCATATTCATTCACCTCATTTTCCATATCTTTAAACACTACTTTCATTTCTTTTATTTCTGTGTTGAGGGCAGTTTGCAGCCCTTCAAAATGTTCTTTGAGTAGTTTAAAGAATGTTATGACCTCAGTTAAGTAACACCTTTTTGCATGTTCAAAACACCTTTCCCCCTCAGTGATGCGGGTTGGTGTGATTCTCTTCTTACATGTTTTATCGAAATCAGCAAACAGTTGCCAAAGCACATATAAGCTAATAAAGGTTTTGCATTCAGTGGGAAGAGACAAAGGCACCAAATTCCTAGGTGTATTGGGAGGATACACCGTTATGGACGCAACTTTTCTAATGAGAGGGGTGTTGGCCTTAAGTTTTTCTTCCTTAAGTTTTTCATTATCTTGTTTCCAGAATATCTGTTCAGGTGTTAACTTCTTTTGAGGAGCAAACACAGTCAAACGATTTTCCTCACTATAGTCATGGGGTTTGATTATTATTCGTCTGGCTATGCACTCGGGATCCCTCATTTTCTCATTCATTCTTTCCCTTGTTCTCTCACTTAACTCATCCTCCTCTTTAGTGTAGATATGCTCAGGCGGGTCATGATTAGGCATAAACATCACATTAGAATCATTTAATGCAGGTTGGGCTATCTTAGCAATCTCATGAATAGCTAATTTAGATTTACCTACATTGCTTTCACTATGCTTGTCACTTAACTTTCTGTGCTTATACATCATTTGGGCAGTCTGTCTAGTTTGGTCTTGTGTGTATAACTTATCCTCAAGCTTATTCTTTAAGGTTTTGAGTCTAGAAAAATCATTTAAGAGTTCTTTTTCTTTTTCTTTGAATTCTAGCTTAAGTGTAGTCATACACTTTTGTACATCCTGTTTCTGTTTGACAGACTGTTCTAGCTGATTTTTCAAAGAATTCAACTCTTGTTTTAATGTTTCTTCTCTTACTCTAGACTCTTTAATAAGTGTACTCATTTGACCTTCTAATTTCTGCTCACGTTCATTAAGTTCAAACTTAGCACGCCGTTCATACATAGCCACTTGTTCTTTATAAATGTTTAGTCTAGTGATCAAGTTATCATCAGGGGCAGGCAAGTTGTACTCATGGCACTCACATGCATTATCTATGTAACACGCTTTATCTAAGGCACACATTATTTATAACACAAGCATTCTTATTTACAGAAGATTCACCATTTGGTACATCAGGCGAGTTGTTGTGATTCAAATATTGCTCATATGAAATAATATTGCTATTTTCCATGTCAACATTATTTGAATCAGAAACATCTGCCTGTTGTACTTCTTTGGGATTCTTTTGTCCATCAACTATATCGTATGTGTCATAAATTTTTAGTACCTCAGATATCACAGATGCACTAGAGGAACCAGCTTGTCGAGGTGATGGAGCCAAGGAAGACAAGTTGGCCATGAAGATGGTTTGAGCAGTAGGTTCATCATCTACATCTGAGTCAAATGCATCACAATCATCCGCTTTGAAGATGTTGGGGTCGTTAAGAGCTAGATCCTGAACTGGTTGCTCATCCACATCTTCATCAAACGTATTTCCCCCATCACCAGCCAAGAACAATAACTCTTCCTCATCCAATACAGCTCCATTCTCTTGAGCTTGCATTAACAGCATCTTGTCTTTGAAGTAATCTGAGTTCTGAGGACGTTTAGGTTGATTGCAGTTTCTGGCAATATGTCCTAGCCCTCCACAATTATAACACTTGATCTGTTTCCCTTGCCCCTGATTGGCATTCCCGGCTCTATTCTGCACATAACCTCGACCCACGTTTCGTCCAGCTCTCCCTTGCACATTCTGAACCACAATTTTCCCATCCTCCACCATTGCTAGATTGCGTGGGTTGGATGAATTCCTTAACTGATTGTTGGTCTGAGGGAGCGATGTTTTAAACTGTTGAACCAGTAGTGATACTTGATTGGTGCGGTTGTCAATCATTTTGTCGGTCTGAGAGTAGCCTGAGTCAAGTTGAGAACTCATAGCAAGTACTGGTGAATGAAGTTGATGATAGCTTGGGTTGGATGATGATTGGGTTGTTGGTAGAACATTTGTTATAAAAGCCAGTGGATCATTTGGAGTTGAAGGATTTAACTTTTCTCTCAGCACCCGATCGTAGGCAGCATGCTTCTCATGTTGTTGCAGGTAGGCATATAGCTGTTCATAGTTGGTATCCCTTAAACCTTTGTTGAGTTTGACAGCAGTAACAAATCTGTCCCATTCAGGAGTCATGTTGTTCACAAACTTTGAGTTTAGTTGGATGTTGGGCATAGTCATTCTGATCATCCTCATATCATTCATCAACTTATGAAATCTCACATAGTAGTCTGTGATATTCTCTCCTGGGTTCATTTTGAAATGCTCGAACTCATCATACAGCTGTGACTCACGGTCTTCCTTTGTGAGTTCTGACCCTGCCAACAACATTTTAATATTGTCCCACACAGCTTTAGCTTCAGTGTTGAAATTGATGAGCTTGTATACATCCTTTGGCAGACCTTGAATGACAATGTTTGAAGCTCTAATGTCAGCATCATACCTCTTCTTTTCTTCTTCATTAAGATCATTGTAGTTTCTAGGTCTGTCGATTCCCAAAGTTACAGTCCCATCTTCACCAGTTGTAACAGCATCTCTGGTGGTACCCATCTGATATGGTCCTTCGTCAATTGACTTGAGAATGTTAACTCCATTTTCTTTTCCCAAGCAGTAAAGTCTTATCCGTTGTGCCCAAGACTCATAATCCGTCCTATCTAGCATAGGTGGACGAGTGTCAGATCCTGCAGCTTGAATATCATCTGATGAGGTGCTTGATATGGTAGCCATAGTAAATACGGGATTTTACAGATCTTGTGATTTAACCGAGAAATCAAATCTTTCGCGGGAATTTCTAAAATCACCAAGACACAAACCGCAACGGGAAAATAGCAACCTTGAGTATACAAACCGCAAGATACAAGCCGCAACCCTAAGGACACAAACCGCAACGACAAACCGCACAGACAAACCGCACACCACAAACCGCACAGACAAACCGCACAGATAAACCGCACAACACAAGCCGCACAGACAAGCCGCACAACACAAGCCGCACAGACAAACCGCACAACACAAGCCGCACAGACAAACCGTACAACACAAGCCGCACAGACAAACCGCACAACACAAACCGCACAGACAACACAATCCGCCAAACACGTCGCTTTCTAAGCGTTTTGTCGTTATTTGCCAAAACCGGTAATAAGACAAACCGCTCCTTCGGGGTAACACAAACCGCACCTTTGAACTTGTCTCCGAGAGACAAACAGCACCGAAGAACACCTTAACAAAAACACACGATGCAGCCAAAAATCACCACACGAAGCTTGAAACAACGATTCCAAACACCAAACACTACTTCTATGCAATCCCTAAGCTAGAAAGTACAAGATTTAACAACTTCTAACTACTAAACAAAGCACAAAATAGAATATTTGTCACTTATCTATTCGAACCAAAAACACCCAAAAACTAATCAAATCCGTGAATCCTAACACACATGGACCTAACCATGGCTCTTGATACCAATTGTAGGATATTCACTAACAAATAACACACGTTTGGGATTAGATCTATGGATCGAATAGCAAGAGATTTAGAGAGAGAAAGAGGTTGGGAACCTTAGAGAGAGAAAGTTATGTGTATTAGATTAAAATGAGAATGAGGTCCAACCCTTCCCAAGAGTGGGAAGGGGTATTTATAGTTCTAACATATTGTGCCCCTAGTGAGCTGTGCAGCGAGCTGACAGTGGGTAAAGACCCGACCCACTCCACAATACTAATAATAGCTAATCTACTAATAATATTACTGATAATCCTACGAGCTATGATGTGCTACTAAATACTCGGGGTGACCGAGTCTTCAGCTGAATATTCATATTACTAACAGAATGCTTTGCTACTTGACTGGTATGGAGCCATACTACATCACTTGTGTCAAAGATGGTCCTTTTGTCCCAAAGACTGCTGCAGGGCTAAACAAGCCTGAGGCTCAATGGACCATTGATGAGAGGAGGGTGGTCAATCAAGACCAACGCCTGAAAAGCATCATTATATCATGTCTTCCTGACGATATAATGGAATCAGTCATCAACTGTTCAACAGCCAAGCAAACTTAGGATGACTTGGTCAATAGCTTTGAGGGTCCCTCAGATACCAAGGAAAACAGGGTCATGGACCTGAAACTTGAGTATAATACTTTCAGGGCAAAAGACTCTGAAAGTCTCTCTCAGACTTATACCAGATACAAGACCTTGATAAACGAACTATCAAATGATGGTGTAGTTTTGTCTAAGCATGAGACAAATGTTGGCTTTGTCAACAGTCTCCCTGAGAAGTGGCTAAACTTCTCACAAGGCCTGAGGAATGCTAATCACATTCAGACCATTGAGCTCCCTGAGATCTATGGGAAGTTTGTCTATGAAGACAACTTAATCTCAAGGAGATACCCTGACTCAAAAGCTCTTGAGTCCAAAAAGGCCTTGACCTCCACACCCATATCAACTGCTTTTTATACTAATGGTGTTGTGCAGGACTTTCAAGAGGATTCTGAGGATGAAATTGATGAAAGGACTAGTGATGAGTACCTAAAAGATCTAAACTTGGAATTCCAAGAGAGGGCACTCCTTGCTAGTTCAAAACGTTTCATCAAAAGAAACCAGTCCAACTTTTCAAAAGGAAAAGCAAATGAAACCACTGAATGCTTTAATTGTGGTAAAAAGGGTCATTTTGCTAGGGACTATTATTCTAAAACCACCTCAGAACCCTCTTACAAATTTTCAGGAAATAGTTCCTTAGGAACTAGCAAGTTTCAACCTAGAATGTTTCAGTCGACCCAACAATTTCAAAACAAGGTTCAAAAAGACTTTGAAGCAAAATATAGGAAAGCCAAGGCTAAACTTGCAATTCTTGAAACTAATCCCTCTATGTCTCAGGCTGCTCAAACATCCAAACCTGTTCAGGCAAAGAATAAGGTTTTAGTAGCTGAAGCTTATGATTGGGATGAAGAAGAGGTATCCTCAGATGAGGAAATTAGAGTGAGTGCACTGATGGCACTCTCTGAAGGTGATCAAGTGGCTGTTGGGAAAAGCCATGCAAGGAATGGAGAGTGGGTAAACATCACCATGAAGAAGGTAAACACTTTACTTTCTATGGATGATGATTCTGATTGGCAGTCTTACATGAATTATATTTGTGTAGATCTTAAATTTGTTGAGGAATAAAGGCTTAACATGTTTTCAAAATATAACAACATAGTGTCAGAATTAAATAAATGTAGAGATGAATTGCTTGTACTGAAGCAAGCCAAATTAGAAACAATAACTCTACAAATTCAGAACACTGAAATTTTGAAACAAAACCAAGCCCTACAAACTGAACTTAACAAAGAAAAAGCTGTCATCCAAGGATGGACCAAAAAGAACCCCAAGGTCTTTGATACTGTGGGTTTAATCCCTAGGAAAACAATAGGAATTGACCATCACATGGTTAACCCCTATGTAAGTCCCAGTGAACTGACCTTTGTTCCAGCTGGCATATCATTTGAGCAAGAAATGCTTCCCAAGTCAAATGACTGGATTGTCAGGGACAACCCAGTCAGTAAGTTACCAAACTTTGAGACTGGAAAGATCTTGCTTCCTGAAAGTCAGGCTTTGAAAAATATGCTTGGACTTACTGAACAACTCAGTAAGCTTGAACTCACTGAACATCTCAGTAATACTGAGTCAGTGAATGAGTCTGAATCAGAATCATATCCACCACTCCCACCACTGAATACACTTCAGGGTGCTGCACCCAACTTAGGCCTCCCACCAATGGTCTACTCTCAACACTCTCCAAAGGAGAGGTCAGGATTGGGAAAAACAATCCTGAATAGACCAACATTTGAAGTCTCAGTAAATACTGATGACTCATCTTCTTCAGTCCCTTCTGAAGTAATAACCCAAAGCCCTGACTCAAAATTTGATCAGTTGGCTGAAATGGTCAGGAAGCTGGGTGAGAAGATTGCATCTTCTGAGAAACCTTCTCAATTCAAGAAGGAACAAAAACCAGCTTCCTCAAAGGCCAAACCCAAACCCTCAAAACCCCTGAAAAGATGTGAACTGTGTAACTATACCAATCATATCACTGATGATTGCTATAGAATTCTTTATTGCATGATTTGCAAAAAGGATGATCACAAGACCTCTGATCATAAAACACACTCAGTCACATCAAAGATGGCAAGCCTTAAATCTCAGTCTTTAAACTACCCTTCTGATTCTAAACAGAAACAGAAACAAAAGGCAAAACCTTTTGCACCTTGCCCTCACTGTGGGTTCAATGATCACCATCCTAAGGATTGTCAAATTGACAATAGTTGTGAAAATAGTAGAAATTCCACTCATGACACCTCAGGAGGTGATAAGGTCATTCAGGCCAATAGAGGTATGACAAAGTCAGCCTCTCAGTCCACTGAGTCTACATCAGCAATCAAATGTATAATATGTGGTAGCTCAGTCCACTCCACCACTGACCATAAATCAATTGAAAATGTTAATAAGACCTCCAAAGCTAAGCCCTCCAAGAAGTGGAGTCCTAGAAAGAACTGACCCAGTTTACCATTTGTGCAGAAACATGCCAGGGATCCTATTTGGCATCTTGATAGTGAATGTTCAAGGAGCATGACTGGTGTGAAGGAGTATCTGCACAAGTATGTGGATGAATCAGGACCCAAAGTGATATTTGCTGATAACTCATCATGTCTCACTGAAGGTTATGGTTCAGTAAACTGCAATGGTATAGTCTTTACTAGGATAGCTTATGTAAATGGTCTTAAATACAATTTGATCAGTGTCAGTCAACTATGTGATGCTAAATACATAGTTCAGTTTGATGATAAACAAGGAATCATCTTCAATGCTAATAAGGAAGTTGTCCTTATTGCACCAAGAAGACATGATGTTTATGTGTTAGACATGTCCAGTCTGACTCAGAATGGAACTTGTCTCTTTACCAAGGCCACTGATACACTCAACTGGCTTTGGCATAAGAGACTCTCCCACCTGAACTTCAAAAACATAAACAACCTTGTAAAACAAAACAACCTTGTAAAACAAAACAAGGTCCTTGGCTTACCATCTCTTGTGTTTTCAAAGGATAAACCATGCTCAGCTTGTGAAAAAGGTAAACATCACAGAGCATCCTTTAAAACCAAAACCAACTTTTCCATCAGGAACTGCCTACATCTTCTCCATATGGATCTATTTGGACCAATTAGTCCTAGATCCATTAACCATGAGAAGTATACTCTGGTCATTGTGGATGAATACTCAAGATACACTTGGGTATACTTCCTGATCAAAAAGAGTCAGGCAGCTGAAACAATTATGTCCTTTGTCAGGAACATTGAAAATCAAAATGACATCAAAGTCAAACAGATTAGGACTGACAATGGAACAGAGTTCAAAAATTATGAACTTGAATGTTTCTGTGATGAGAAAGGTATTTCCCAAAAAATTTCCTCACCCTACACACCTGAACAAAATAGGGTGGCTGAAAGGAAAAATAGAACACTCATTGAAGCAGCTAGGACAATGCTAAATGGATCAGTCCTTTCCAAACACTTTTGGACTGAAGCAGTAAAGACTGCCTGTTACACACAAAACAGATCCATCATTGTCAAGAGACATAGAAAAACTCCTTATGAGTTATTCAAGGGAAGAATCCCTGACATCAGCTACTTTCATGTCTTTGGGTGTCCTGTGTTTATTCATAATAACAAGGATCACTTAGGAAAATTTGATGCCAAATCTGATGATGGATACTTCCTAGGATACTCCCTTGTCTCAAAGGCCTTCAGGGTGTTCAACACTAGGAGACAGCATACTAAGGAAACATTTCATGTTACCTTTGATGAGAGCACTGATGCAATCAGTGTCTCTAACAACTCAGTGGAAGAGATAGGTATTGATGAATCATCAAGATACCCTCCTGATGAACATCATACTGATAATGGTCCTTCCACTCAGTACCATGCAAATGCTGACATCTCCTATTACATCATTCCCCACAACCTTCCTTACCCAACCATCACTGAGTTTATTGAAGCACAAAGTACTGATGAATTCATTCAGTCAGTACAAAGTGCTCAGGTACTAAACAATCACAGTGATGAGTTAACCCACTCTGACACTCAAGATGCTGAAGAACATCATGTGTCTGATCCTGATCCTACCCATCAGGCCTCTACAAGTTCTAATAAGTTTCCAAGACCTCAGGACAGTTGGACTAGGTCTCAGGATATAGAACTTGTCAATATAATTGGTGAGCCTACTGAAGGCATGCTCACAAGAAGCATGGCTGCTGAACTTGGAGCAGCCTCAGCCAATGAATGCCTATTTGTGGACTTCATTTCCACAATTGAACCCAAAAGTGTTAAGGAAGCACTAAAACATCCAAGTTGGGTTCAAGCCATGAATGATGAACTGGAACAATTTGACAGAAACAAGGTAATGACCTTGGTCAAATGTCCTGAAGATGTTTCAGTCATTGGCATGAAATGGGTATTTAAAAACAAATCTGATGAAAATGGCATAGTCATTAAAAACAAAGCCAGACTTGTAGCCAAAGGCTATAATCAACAAGAAGGCATTGACTATGAAGAAACATTTGCACCAGTAGCAAGGATGGAAGCCATCAGGATCTTCCTTGCTTTTGCTACATACATGAACTTCAAGGTGTACCAAATGGATGTTAAAAGTGCATTCTTAAATGGCTCACTGAAAGAAGTTTATGTTCAGCAACCTCCTGGATTTGAAAGCCATGAGTTTCCTGACCATGTCTGCAAGCTTAACAAAGCCCTTTATGGACTGAAACAAGCTCCCAGGGCATGGTATGAGACTCTTTCAGCCTTCCTGATCCAAAAAAAATTTGTCAGAGGCAAGATAGACAACACATTGTTTATCTACAAGACAAATAATGATGTCATACTGGTACAAGTGTATGTTGATGACATCATCTTTGGCTCAACAAATTATAAACTTTGCAAACAGTTTGAAAAACTAATGGCAAAGAAATTTGAAATGAGCATGATGGGAGAACTGACTTACTTCCTTGGTTTACAAATCAAGCAGACTGATAAAGGAACCTCTATCAGTCAAGAGAAGTATGTCAGAAGCCTACTGAAGAAGTATGAGCTCAGTGACTGTGCATCAGTCAAGACTCTCATGGTACCCCCAAACAACCTTGGTCCTGATCTTACTGGAAAACCAGTTAATCAAAATCTTTTTAGAGGAATGATAGGATCACTGATGTATTTACTTGCATCAAGGCCTGATATCCAATTCTCAGTCTGCTTATGTGCCAGATATCAATCTGACCCAAGAGAAACTCATATCACTGTTGTGAAAAGGATATTCAGGTACCTGAAAGGTACTCCAAACCTTGGATTATATTATCCAAAATGTTCAGGCCTTGATCTTAAAGGATACTCAGATTCTGACTATGCTGGATGCAACATAGACAGGAAAAGCACCTCAGGCTCCTGCCAAATTCTTGGTGGAAAACTAGTCTGTTGGAGTGCTAAGAAGCAATAATCAGTTGCTATGTCCTCAGCTGAAGCTGAATATGTTGCAGCAGCAAGTTGTTGTGCAAATGTACTCTGGATGAAAAGTCAACTCAGTAACTATGGAATTCAGTACAAGATGGTTCCCATCTTTTGTGATAACACAAGTGCAATTGCCATCTCAAATAACCCAGTTCTTCATCAGAGAACAAAACACATTGATATTAGATATCACTTCATCAGGGACCATGTCATGAATGGTGACATAGAATTACACTTCATTCCTACTGAATATCAGCTAGCTGATATATTCACCAAGCCATTGGATGAACCAACTTTCACCAGACTGAAAGCTGAACTAGGAATGTTGGATATTGAGAATCAGTCCACTGATTGACTCCATCTAAATATGTGTAAATTCTGATAACCCCAAGTCCCTGACTCAATGTGTTCTTCAGTGAGAAAGGTCACTGAACTTCAGGAACTAAACCCAAGTTCCTGAACCCTTGAACCTCAGGAATTAAACCCAAATTCCTGAACACTAGAACCATCAGTGACTAAACCCAAGTCCTGACAATCAGGTTCACTGAATGAAAAGTCATTCAGGGTCCTCAAAAGACATTAAATACTAACTTAAATGCTCTAAGTATCTAGTTAGTAAATGTCCGAGGTTGGTAACTGAACTCATATTTAATATAAGAATATTTGTTCTTTTGCCTTTCTGGCTTCCACCTCTGGGCCCTCACATTCCCACTTGGCATTAAATGCCTCTCCAATCACATTACAGATATGTGATGACTCATCTCTGCAAATTGCACTTTTGCATAACTGCTTAACTGTTCACCTTGATTATTGCGCCAAACCAGGGAAAGTGGAGTGGTGGCATTAAATGCGGATCCCAAAACATTTTATTCAAAACAGTTTCCAAAAATTCTTTTTGAATAAATAAAATCCGCTTAATACCCAAATTACCTTCCACTTCTCTTCCCTATAAATACCCCATGCACAAACAACACACACATGTTTTTAAGAAATCTTAAGCAAAATTTTGCCCTTTTCTTTTAAAAACTAAATCTTGTGTGTGCGTTCTTAGGCTTTAGAAACCCAGAATCATTTGTTAACCCTGACCTACCAATACAAATGGCTTCTTCTAATGCTATCACATACGCCCCTAATGTGGATTTCATATTAGAGGGCGTAGACCTCACAAAGAACAATGTGGTGGGAAACATTTCCTATCCACAAAAGTTCCATGCTTACAAGAATGTAATGAAATATCTTCAAAACTGTTTTCTTGCAAAAGCATTTACCATGACCCCCTCAGTCATCTACCATGACTACTTGAGGGAATTCTGGTGTACTGCTGTGGCTACTAGCCCGAAAGACACCAAAGAATCCATCATCACTTTCACAGTGATGAATGGGAGAAGGACTCTCTCCCTGGATTACAATAACTTCATCAAGGCCACTGGTCTTGATTTTGCTGAGGCTTTTGAGCCTAATCCGACTGACCAAGAGGTTAAGGGAGAGCTGATCTTCTTGGGACCTCATGACCCTAAACGTCCTGAGTTGTCCGCTGGAGCCTTATTATAGAAGGCTCCAATTGTCAAAACCTGGTTCCACCCAGTCTGGAGGATCCTGATGACATTCGTCATTCAGGTCCTTGGGGGGAATAAATCCTCCACTGAGCAATTGAACTCATCACAACAATTGATGTTGTTCAGTCTCTTGGAGGGTAAAATGATAGATATCGGAGGTATAATCTTCCGTGACCTTGTTGCTAAGCTCTCAGGAAAATCTAGGCAAAAACACTTGTCTTATCCTAGGTTTATTTCCTGTGTGCTTCAGGACCTCCTTGGTTCTGACTATGTGAGGCCTGACGTCGAAGGTACGAAACCTGACGTCTTACATAAGACCAATTTCACTAGTGGCATCACTGAATTACAACCCATTGCCCTGACTGACTACATGCAAGTGGTCATTCAGGGGGAGAACGCTATTTCTCCAACACCTTCACCGACAAAAAAAGGTGAAGAAGACAAAGAAGGGTCAGTCCAGTAAAGTGGTTAGACCCAAACCACTCACCACTGAGACTGATGCCCAGAACCAACTCAACCTTAAAAAGGGGTTGAATGTGGCCCAGACCTCTGAGACACCCACTATAGAGACCCCCTGACCACAAAACAAAGGCCAACAGAGGGCACTGAGCAATCATCCTCAGTGTCCTCGGGCAAACCTTTTCCACATGTCCCTACTGACATACACAAGTTAGTAGGGTCAGGAACAACCACCCATTCACATCCTGATGAAGGAACTGACAAATCACAATCAGTTCCTAAGGGAGAAAAGGGTTCTAAATCCTCGGTGGGGCAGCACTACTCCACTGAGAAGGGGACCCATCACCAATCACATCCCGCTAACGTTCCTGAGCAATCATCCTCAGGATCTCAGGGAGTTCAGGATCCTAAATCCCCAAAAGGATAGTACAATCCTGATGGGAAGGGGGTCCATCAATCTTTACAATCAGTGCCTAGTGATACTACTGGAAAACACCCGTCAGTAGTTGAAGGTGCTAAGGGGGACAAAGACTCAAAGGGACAAAAACCACCCGCTAATACGGAACCCACAACCACCTCAGGCGAATCCATTCTCTCAGGAACTGCCCCCAAAAGTCAGGCTGAGCAATCAGTTATTATAACTAGCCAGGCTGATAAAACCAAATCAGTTTTTATGGCGGGGTCAGGACCTGGCCAAAACCAAGGCAAGTCTTTTTATAAAGAGGAGCCGGTTAACCTTTTTGAGATTGAGTCTATGGGGGATATTCAGGCTCTTCTTGATTCTGAAGATTCTGAAGATGAGCTCAAGGAAGAGAGTGAGGAGGAAATGTTTGAGGCTGGTGATGACATGGAGACTGATGTACAACCAACTGAGCAATCGCATCAGTCTTCTCCACATGGTGAAGAATCTGAGTCTCAGGCTGATCATTCTTCAGATTCTGAATCATCATGCCCTCAGGAACTCCAGAAATATGACAACATTCTTCCTCTTACTGAGAGGCAATTGGTCAAGTTCCTACAAAAGGCCAACAATGCTCTCTTCACTGGGCTAACTGAAGAAATTTTTGACCACCACACTGAAGCTGCTGTTCATTACGTCGATCTGAAGGAATCAGTAGAATCCTATCATGATGATGTAAATGAGCACAAGTCATCTATCTCCTTCTCCCTGACAAATCTTGATTACAATCTTAAAATGTTCAACGAATCTCTCACCAACTTACAAAAGAGCGTTGAAACTATTCAAGAGTCAGTGAAAGATGACCCTGAGCTTAACAGGAAAATTCTTCAGGCTTCTGAGACCTACCAGCAACAATCTACTCAGGTGGCTGAGCTGGTAAACATGCTGACCTCCTCAAATCTTCAGGGATTCAGCTCTCAAGTGGACTCCATCAGGTCTTCCCTGGGTCTTATGGAGTCCCACATGGCATCTTTGGCAAATTCTTCTTCTTCCTTGGCTTGGAATCTTAGGCCAAGGATGACTGCAATGGAGGTTTCTCAGGCTTCTCTTGAGGCTAAGGTCTCAACTCTTCAGCAGGACACCTCAGACATCAAGTCAATGATGACTGAGATTTATCAGGCCTTCAAAGGTAAGGCTCCCTCAACTTCAGTGAGCGCACCAACTCTTGCTCTCACTATGGGTCAAGCAACAGTTGAGGGGGAGAAAATCAAAGTCACTGAAGAAGAACAACCTCCTTCTCACACTGAGGGGGAGAATCCTGAAGAAACCCCATCTTCATCACACCAGGACAAAGGCAAAGGCATCCTCACAACCACTGAGCCTGAGCCTACAATCTTGGAACCTGCTTCCAAGGAAAGAAGGCAAGACCCTGATGAGCCAGTCAGGGTCCCTTATAAGGTCAATGGAGTGATTAAACTTCTTACTAATGAGGAAATCCAAGCTCATATGGAGAAAGAGGAAGCAATGAAGAAGGCAGCCGAAGAAGAAAGGGCGAGCAAGGCTGCTCTTATTCAGGTTGTCCATGAAGAGGCTGAGAAGATAGGTCTTGAGCCTAAGGAACAACTTGGTCATCGAACAACCTGAAAGAGGTTTGTTCTTCACTGATGAGTTTGGAGAACCAGCCTTCCAAAGATGGAGTGACATTGACCAATCAGGAATCAAGGCAATGCTGGGTTTCCTCATGATGGCCTCACCTATCAAGACTCCTGAGAATGTGAGGTTCTGTAAAGACCTGAGAACAAAGATTCAAGAGCATCCTGATCAGCATGAGCTTGAGTACAAGAAGCCAAAGCTTGAAGCCTTAGGGTATAAGTTTGACTGAATCCGCCAACACCACTATCCCTGTACTATGTATAGTTTTGTTAGGACTTGTAATAATATTAATAAATTGATGTTTTTATTATTTCAGTGTCCTTATTTACTTTCTAGTATATTCAGTATGAGCAAAAGTCATTAGCTCACTCAGAACTGATCAAAAACACTTAAGCATAATTTATATCCAAATAGGGGGAGATTGTTGGGTCCATCAGTACCCAAGAATACTTAAAACAGGATTTGGACACAAATTAACTAAGTGTTAACTTAAACCGAGAACAATTCAAGTCACTGAGTGAACAGTCACTCAGTGAGTCATCTTCAGGATGCTTAAGGCGAATTCAAGAAGAACGATTCACTACTCAGGAAGGCGGTACTCCCTGAGTAGGACTTAAGCCAAAGAAGAAGATGATGGTTCTGTGAGTGTTGGACAAGAACTCACTAAACCCCAGTCTCCTCAACAACATTAAGTGATTGAAGACTGAAGAACTCAATGCCTGAAAGAAAGGCGGGATGATCTGGGAAGAGTTTAAGATAAGATCATATCTTATCTTGTCAGGAAGAAATCTTCCCTAAGACAGCTAAAATTCATGGAGTGTCAGACCAACCACTCCTAAAGACTTTATAGTCCATTCCCATTAGTTCTTGGAAATGACAATTACTGTTGTAATTGTCAGACACACTTGCTTCAACAAGTTGTAGTATTTTAATCACTTTTACTCTTTTATACTTGTGTATAAATAGGTTCAGAAGGAGAGAAGTTGAGTGTGTTTTGTACATTGAAAGCCTTAGACTTTTACAAAACAACTTCTCTCCTACAAAGAGTAACCAGTCCCTGAGATAGCTCAGTGAGGCATATTGTTACCACTTAAGCAAAGCTTGAGTTTAGATAGGAGACACCATACCTTGTCTATTCAATCCCAAGTGTTTGTTCCGCAAAAGACTTGGGTAATAGATTCTTTGATTCATTTCTAATAAGAATTTAAACGTTGAAAAATACTTTGTGTTTTTACATTTACGTTTCATTAACTGATAGAAAGAAACATTACATTGTATTAGTCATAAACAAAAATAGATTAACTTTTTAGTTAACTCTAAGTGTGTTAAGGGAACAACAACAATCTATGCAAAGACCACCACTATTTGAAAGTGATGGTTTTCTTTATTGGAAAAATAGATTTGAAACTTATGTGAAATCAAAAGATCTTGATCTTTGGCATGTTATTACCTATGGTGATTTTCCCCCTATTCAAAATAATCCTTTAACTAAAATAGATGAAATTGTACCTTTTGAAAAACAAAATGATAATTTGAAAAAAAAAAAAAACTAGCAAAAAATAATGAGGCTAAAATGGTAATCTATAATGCGTTACCACGCAAAGAATATGAAAGAATCTTTATGTGTAAAACCGCAAAAGAAATTTGGAACTCTTTGCTAATCACTCACCAAGGTAATAGTCAAGTCAAAGATAATAAAATAGATCTTCTTGTTCAACAATATGAATAATTTACGATTCCGGAAGAGGAATCAATAGATAATGCTTTTGCTAGGTTTAACATTATCATCACAAGTTTAAAAGCACTTGATCAGAATTTTTCTAGTAAGAATTTTGTTAGGAAATTTCTTAGGGCTCTTCATCCAAAATGGCGAGCTAAAGTTACGGCGATTGAAGAATCAAAGAATTTGTCAACTCTACAACTTGACGAATTGATCGGCAACTTGAAGGTCTACGAAGCAATAATAAAGAAAGACTCCGAGATGGTCAAAGGTAAAAGAGAGCAAAGCAAGTCAATTGCATTGAAAGCTAGGAAGGAATCTAGTGACGAGGATAGCTCAACCTCCGAAAGCAATGACAAAGAATATGCTATGGCCGTAAGAGACTTCAAGAAATTCTTTAAAAGACGAGGAAGATTCGTTAGACAACCACATGATGAAAGAAAGGCATTCCAAAGATACAAAGAGGACAAAAGCGAAAGGAAGTGTTATAAATGTGGCGACCCAAATCACCTCATCGGAAAATGTCCAATGTTGTCAAGGGATCAAAATCAAAAGGCGTTCGTTGGAGGAGCATGGAGTGATAGCGATGAAGATGAGAAAGAAATAACAAAGGACGAAAAATGTCTTATAGCAAAGGCATCCAATGAGGTACTTTCCGAAACCAAATACTTTAGTGATGAAAATCAATCATTAGATGAAAAAGACCTAGATAATGAATATAATAGGTTATGCAAATTAGGTCAAAATGTTATAGCTAAAAATAAGTCACTAAAACATATTAATAATCGATTAAAAAATGAAGTACTCGAATTAAAAATTAAACTAAAACATTTGGAAAAAGGAAAAGAAGTTTTTATAGAATGCAAAACATGCTTAGAAGTCAAAAATGAAAATGAAAAACTTAAAGATGAAATTTTCAAACTTGACAAGTTTAAAAATAGTAGTAACTCACTTAAGAAAATAATAATTGTTCAAAGATCATCCGAAGATAAAACCGGTCTAGGAATCAATTCAATCGATATTTCAAATAGTGAAAATAAAAATGTAAAGTTTGAATGTGAGTCTAGTAAACAAAAACGGTTAGAGTCAAAACCTAAGTATATACTTATAAAAGATAGAAAAATAACCATTGCTAGTGATGAGGAAGTAAAAAGCTTTTATAAACCATCGTTAAAAACCAAAACCGGATTTTCTAAACCAAAATTAAGATCCAAAATCCACCTCCAAATAGACCAAATAATCCTCATCCTCGGCCTAAAACCCCTCAACCTAGAAGAAATCAAGGTAGACAAAACTTTCCTAATAATAGTCACCCAATGTGGAATTATTCACATCAACCAAGTTTTAATCCTTGGGTAATACTTCCACCATACATGCAAATGCAAACCATGTTTGGTTCAAACAATTTTGGACAAATGAGACAATGGGGACCAAGTGGCTAAATCGTCATTCATTGAATAATTCGGAAACTCATCTATGATTGGCTTCTATAAGTCAATATAACACCTTGAAGTATTTGAAGAAAATCTACTGAAGACTAAAAGGTACGCTTTTTTTTAAAGCTCATTGTTATAATATATGCTTAGATTAATGACTAGTTATTTCATGCCTATTTAGCTCATAATGCCTAGTTATATATATATATACACATAATAGCTTATATGAATCTACTTATAACCTAGAATCACTTGTTCTTTTTCCTTTGGCCCTCTTAAGCTATAACGTTTAAAATGGAAATTTTCTATGTCCACTATTAGAAAACTCATGGTGATGAAGTGAAATGAGTTAAGTGGATTAATCATTAACATAGAAGTAAGATTAGATTTCTCACGTTAGAAAACTATGGATGAAACAAGCTCTCGTAGACTATGGCATCAAGTTAGATAAGTATGCGACAACAAAGGAGCTATAGATGTTAGGTTATACCCCATTCAACACTCTCGCATCAAACATATAGAATTTCATCATCGCTTCCTTATGACCATAGGATATGTAGAAAAGGGTAGCATGTGACAATAGCCTTAACCAATTCCCTTGAGCATGAGATCTTTAACAACCATTTTTTAAAATCTAGGATTAATGGTATTTGTTGTCAAAAATCTAGTATCTTTAAAAATATACAGAAACTTCACATTTTGGAAAAATGATTTTTTAGATGACTATTTCACTTTTCTATTAACATGTTTTACTATCTCATTTTTCTTCTTAATCTATGTCCATAATTCTGTTTCGATCAAAGTCAAAGATTGGGATTTTTTTTTTACCCATTCTTCATAAACACATTTTGAAATAAAACCCAATCTATTTTATTCAAATAACTTTCACATCTACATAAAAACCCACTTTCAAACATTGTTGAATAATGCTAAAAACATTTCTTTAAATCATGCATGGTGATCTCATATTTGTCATCTATATTTATGTACATGACATTTATAAGTGAACTAAGTCAAATCAAGCGGACCATGGTTTGTCTATTAAGATTTTGTTTGTAACAAGTCTAGAAGTCCATTCTATCTTAAGTTCCAATTTATTGCACATAGGCACATATTAGGATTCATCAAATAGTTCATCAATCTTCCCACTTACATATAATTAAGAAAATACTTGGTGTAGTTTATTGTTTCCTAGTCCATATATATTACTTGCTTGATGAGTATGTTTACATGCTAGATGAAATTACTTGTTTGCTTAATCTCTTTAATTAACATGTTTTGCATAAATATCTATTACATGCTTAATTGCCTCAAAGAGTTGGACTTGCTTGAAACTAAACCCAAAAACACAACCCTTTCTACAATTTTCTGCCAAAAACTCATTTCCAGTAACCTGGAGACCTCATGATGGGCGGCCTCCTTAAATCATAAGGTGGCCCCCTTAATATTTAAGGGGACCGGCCCCTATTTAAGGGGACCGGCCATCTGATGGTCGGGGTTTACAGAAACTTTTCTGCTTTTTAGCCCATTTCATCCTACACTTCCCAAAATTCACAAACATATCTTATTCCAATCCATCCAACAAATTTTATCCATTCCTTTAGCCCATTTCATCCTACACTTCCCAAAATTCACAAACATATCTTATTCCAATCCATCCAACAAATTTTATCCATTCCTTAATTCCATCAATCCTACACTATAAACACTCCCATTCCTCATAATCTTCCATCATCTCATCATGCCATCTCCCATCAAACCAAAACCAAAATCCTCAAGGTTAGCAAGGATGACCGAAAAAACCCGTTTGGAGAAGAAAACCAAACCCCCGAAACAAGTCCATCTCAACAAATGATGTGGCTAAACAACCAACACCTCCACCCACATTTGTTCCCAATTATACTCCCAATCCTCAAGCTCATTCCAACGAATCCTTTCACAAACCTCATCATAATAACCAACCATCCATTTTTGCTCACAAAAATACATCATCATCTCACCTAAATAATTCTTATGAAGAACATGCTCAATCTCGAAATAACAATCCTAATTTCATCACCAACACCTCACATCATGTTTCACCTACCAATGCACCATCCAAAACACCCTCCACTCATGAAATATCCTTTTCTTCCGTGCCTTCATCTTCATCCATTAATGATTACCCAAACTCAAAAATGTCTCCATCACCAAAATGATCACCACCACTTCCTACCAACTCACATGCTTCTTCTATGTTGTATATCCAAACATCCATCCCAAATAACACTTGAAGTTCATTGAAGAACTTAAAGAAGCCCATGAGGTTTGTGCTCTTCTTGCCTTACACCTTGCTCAACGCAAGATTGGATCAACTCCCTTCTAGCCCTCCTTCATCACAAAATAACCTCAACCTCCACCTTCGTTCCAAACTACACATCTCAACCTCAAACTAATCTCAATGAAACCCTTCAAAACCCTCATCATATTGGTCAAACATCCAAGTTTACTTCCAACTACACACTCAAATTTCATCCACTTCCACCAAAAGATCAAATCCACATTCTCACGGAAAAGGAAAGGTTCCGTGAAGATATAAACCAAATCCATGACCTTTGTGATCTCCTTGCTATACACCTAGCACAATACAACAAGGGCCAACCTCGATCCTCCATCCTCACTCTACTCAAATTGCTTACCTCACCCCCACAACTTGAATCAAGTTGATAATCATGTCAACTATTGTCCTTGTCGTATCCTTCTCCAAAAATAAATCATTGCCTTAAATGAGCATTTCACTTGGATTAAGTATCTTATCACTAGATCTCATCCAACACCTCCACTCCAAACTCTAGCACAACACCTCTACTAGCACAACACTCTAACCCTCAATCAACCTACTCCGCTCCAAACTCTCTACCTCCAAACTCTCCACCTCCAAAAATATACCTCTATTAATCCAACATTCTTACCCTCACTCAACCAATTCCATCCCAAACACTCTACCATCAACCATCTAAGCATACTATATGCTTATGTTTCTTATTTTTCAAGCTTTCGTGTCGCAAGCAAGTCTGAAAGCTCTCTTTGGCAATTTAGGACCTTTTTCTTGTTATATGTTTCAAGCATACTAAATGTCCTTGCAATGATTATGTGTTTCACATAATCACTTTAAATTAATGAATGTCTTGCTATGTGTTCTTAATATTTGTTTGCCATGATTGTTGTTTGCCATGATTGTTGTTTTTATATTCCATATTTTGCTATGTATGCTTGTACTTCTAATATTTTTCTTGCAAGATTTCCATAGCTCGACTCCTTGGTGCCCTCGAACGAGGGGGAGCTCTATTCCCGTCAAACTTCATTCTTGAAACTTGTCGGCATAACCTTTTTGATTCTACAAAAAGGGGGAGAAGTAGAGATAAACTCACTAAATACTTGTCTAAAAATTAATTTTTAATTTAATGAGTTTAGATTTTGTAATCATCAAAAAGGGGGAGATTGTTGATATAAATAATGCCTAAACACGTTATTAATATTTTTCGATATCTCTATGTTTTGATAATCACAAAATGTAAAATCATTAAACGAAAGATTATGACGTAAACAAGTATTTAGTTGTAAATATCTATTTTAACAACTTAATCACTTAAGGTATGAATAAACAAATGCCTAATGCATTATATGATCAAAGGAACTTTTTCTTAATCACTAGATTTTTTATAAAATGACACAAACATTTTATATCTTTTACAAAATCATTTTTGGAAATTAAAGGAAAATGTTTAATCCATAATAAATTTATGAATTCAAATTTTCAACCAAAAATGGCAAAAATGTTCCAGAAAAACCTTCCCCACAAAAAGACAAAGCTGGACAACGGATATAAGGGGCGGCCCCCTTAATTAAGCAGGCGGCCCCCTTAATAATTAAGGGGACCGGCACCTTAATTAAGGGGACCGGCCACGCTCCTCCAGTCCCCAGCTTTGCCTATAAATACTGGTTCAGTCCTGGAATTTTTCCTCACCTTTTGCACTAAAAACTTTCTGATTTAGATCTCATTTCATATCTTCAAAAACCCTTTGATCATATAATTATAAGCTTTTGTTTCAAGTGATCCAAAGCTTCAACCTCTCAAGTGCAAGAGAAGAATACTTCTATCCTTCAAGACAAGAAGTATTACAACTTGGTGTATCTCTTCCATCCAAGTTGTTGGTGTATCAAAATTGTAAATCATTCATTCATTTGTATAAGTTGTGTATATTTGTTAGATAGGTGTGAGCATAATTGTTTAGGCTAGATTAGTGTGTAAGTAGTGAAGTTGTGAAGAAGTTAAGGTGTGTAAGTAGTGAAGGTGTGAAGAAGTAGAAGAGTATATAAGTAGTGCTAGGTCGTGAAGTAGTTGTGAAGCCGTTGTGAAGTAGTTGTAAAGCCGTTGTGAAAAAGTTGTGAAGCCGTAGTGAAGAAGTCGTGAAGAAGTCGTGAAGAAGTTGTGATTGAAGTTGTGAAATTGGTTCTAGCTACGATTAGAACTCGACATTTAGCTTTGTGTCGTAAAATTGGTGTAACCGAAAGTTGTGTAAGGTTTTCTCCGCCATAAGGGAGCTTGTTGACATAGTGAAGAAAACTCTCGAGTTAGGTGCTCGAGGAGTGGAGTAGGGCAAGGAAGGTGTCCTTGTAGCCGAACCACTATAAATCCTTTGTCTCGCAGTTCGATCTTTCCATCTCTATCTTTCATTTCATTTCATTACTTTACTTGCATTGTTAATTTAGATTTACTTATATTTGTTCATATTGTTCAAGAGTTGAGTTCACATAAATTCGAATCTAAGTTTTTAAAAGTAAACAAAGTTTTTATAATAAATTAAAAAGACGTAAAACTATTTAACCCCCCCCCCCCTTCTAGTTTTCCACAGAAAGAAAAAATCAAAATACTTGAAAAAGGGAAATTTGTACAAAAGAATGTGATTGCACCAGGCATGTATCAAGTAGAGGCAACACCTAAGAAAGCATCTTCACAGACCACTAATGTACATGCTTCGACTTCTACAGGATTAGGCACCCCTCTTACAGTTAGCAGATCAAAGACCAAAAAGACCAACAAGAAGATTAGTGTCTGGAAACCTAAGAGCGGCTCACCTAAAGATGAAGAAGTAGAAGTTCACACTAGGAATTTGAATAAGACACATGTTATGTCTAAAGTAGAATCTAACTTTCCAAAGTGTAATTCTAAATATGATGTGACGAATGCTAAAACTACGAATGTTTTTAATGATGTTATTGTTGATGCTTATTGTGTGTTTTGTCGTACTAGTGTTTTGTCTGGTAATCATAAAAAATGTATTGCAAAAACCCTTTTGTCTCGTAGACAAAAACGTACTAATGACATTTCCTCCAGGCCCACTACCGCTGCTAAGCCAATTTTAGGAAAACCGCCAAAAGTAGTTTCTAAGACTACCGTTGACAAGACCATAGTTGCCCCTAGAATAATCCAAACACCTAGCGCATTTACTAGGAAGAAAGCAAAATCTAGTTGGGCATGGAAGCATTGGTTACAGCATAAACCTACTTTTAATTGGTTACCAAAGATGCATAACAACTGTGCTACTAACCCAACGGGTTCCACCGTCACCAACTCTCCATATGTGTCATCTTCTTGTGATGCAGGTGATTCAAATTGTCCTTTGGATTGTTGATAGCGGATATTCCCGACACATGACAGGCAATCTAAAACTTCTAGTAAACTTTGTCGCAAAGTTCATAGGAACTGTCAGATTGGGGAATGACCACTTTCCCGCTATCATGGGCTATGGGGACTACGTCAATGGGAACATCGAAATCAGCCGTGTATACTACGTTGAAGGCCTTGGACATAATCTTTTCTCCGTAGGGCAGTTTTGTGATGGTGACTTGGAAGTTGCATTTAGGGAGAAAACCTGCTTTGTTCGTGATCTTCAAGGAAATGACCTAATGTCAGGGAAACGCGGAACGAGTCTTTACACCATTTTTTTTCAGACATGACCGCTTCTTCTCCGATTTGCTTACTCTCCAAGGCACACTCCACAAAGGCATGGTTATGGCATAAACGGTTGTCTCATTTGAACTTCAAAACTATGATGGAACTTGCACGTCATAAGTTAGTAGACAGTCTTCCCAGATTCCAGTATGCCAAAGATCATCTCTGTCTCGCTTGTGAACAAGGGAAGAGTACTCGTGCTTACTTACAGATATGGCTTCTGAGCAAAACAGCTTAGGACCCAATTCTAACCGTCTAAACTTCCCTGATCAATCAGCTGCACCTCTTTCTCTCAATCGCAAGGACTTGGAAGATTTGTTTGCTCTGCTATTTGATGATTCTCTCGTTAGTCGTGCTTCTGAAGTATACACCAATTCCGCTGCATAACCCGTCAACAATCAAGCACCTGATACAACAGTAACTACTACAACAGCAGTTGCTGAAGATGCACCACCAACAGAAACATCATCATCAGTAGATCAAACATCTTCAAATACCGCGACTGCAGCTGATGATCCCTCTCTATCTTCTGAAGTACCCACACCCGCAAATTATGACGGAAATGCATTTTTCAATCCATTTGCTCCAGCTCCCACCATTCCAGATATTGCAGAATCATCCACGAGCAATTTGGATGCGTCATATATGCACCAAAATTTTCAACACTACCCTTCAACCCACAAGTGGACTAAGGATCACCCTCTAGTGAACGTGATTGGCAATCTAGACAACCCGGTCATGACACGTAAAAGATTCCACACAGACGGTGAAACTTGCATTTATGCACTCACCGTTTGTCAAGTAGAACCCAAAAACATTAAAGAAGCCTTAACCTACGACAATTGGATTGAGTCAATGCAAGAAGAACTGGAACAATTCAAGCATCATGAGGTTTGGGAATTGGTAGAGAGACCAGATGGAGTATACGTTGTCAGATTGAAATGGATCTGGAAGAACAAGTTAGATGCTGATGGCATGGTTATTCGGAAAAAATCTTGGTTGGTTGCTAAAGGATTCAGTCAAGAAGAAGGCATCGACTTTGAGGAATCTTTCGCACCAGTGGCAAGACTTGAGGCCGTTCGAATGTTTCTGGCGTACGCTGCTCACAAGAATATCACTGTTTACCAAATGGACGTGAAGACGGCATTTCTCAATTGACAACTCCGTGAAGAGGTGTACGTTACACAACCAGAGGGCTTCGTCGACCCAGAATATCCGAATCACGTGTACCGGCTCAAGAAAGCCCTCTATGGCTTGAAGCAAGCCCCGAGGGCATGGTACAATAAGCTATCTGCATTTCTAATTGCTAATCATTTCACAAAAGGCTCTGTTGACCCAACTTTGTTTATACAAAAACACGGCGAGGACATCTTAATAGTCCAAATTTATGTGGATGACATCATTTTTGGTTCAACCCATAAGAAATACTCAAATGCTTTTGCTAAATTAATGAAACAAAACTTTGAGATGTCCATGATGGGTGAACTGAAGTTCTTCTTAGGACTGCAAGTTCATCAATCACCCCGAGGTATTTTCTTAAACCAGTCCAAATATGCTCCAGAAATTTTGATAAAGCATGGTATGACAAGTTGTGACACCTATAATACACCAATGTCTTCATCATCTCCTAAGCTAGATGCTAATTTACATGGGACACCTATTGACCCTACCAAATACCGTACTATGATTGGGTCACTCATGTATCTCACAGCCAATAGACCAGATATAGTATTTGCCACTTATCTTTGCTCCCGCTATCAGTCTAGACCAACTGAACGACACCTCTCTGAGGTTGAGAGAATCCTTTGATACATAAAGGGAACCATTCATTTGGGGATCTGGTATCCGAAGGATTCTGGTTTTGAACTTATTGCCTTTTCAGACGCTGACCATGCAGGATGCTTAGACACAAGGAAAAGTACATCTAGGGGAGTGCAATTTTTGGGTGACAAGCTTGTCTCTTGGCAGTCAAAGAAGCAGGATTGTACATCACTGTCATCTACTGAATCAGAATACGTAGCTATGTCAGCATGCTGTGCTCAAGTCATCTGGATGAGGTCATAATTGATGGACTATGGATACGTCTTCAACAAGATTCCAATGTATTGTGACTCCAAGAGCGCCATTGCTATCTCGTGCAACACCATTCAACACTCAAAATCCAAGCATATTGCTCTCCGTTATCACTTCATCAAAGAGCATGTGGAACAGGGTACAATTGAACTTTACTTCGTGGGTACAGAATACCAACTGGCTGACTTATTCATCAAAGCCTTGCCTCATGCAAGATTTGTGGAATTGGTTCACCAAATTGGTATGCGATGTTTGACTCCAAACGATTTACAAAATTTTCTTAAACAAAGTTAAGTAAGTCAAACATCAAAACTATCTTTGTAAATAATTTCTCAAAAACACAAAAAGATTTTCCAATTTATTCTTAAAAAAAAAAAAAAAAAAAAAAAAAAAAAAAAAAAAAAAAAAAGTGCAAAAGTCAAAACGAATCAAAATATGTTCTCGTTATTTCAAATTTAATCAATTTCAAATCACGAACATATTTTGAGGGGGAGATTTTTTTCTAACTTTTGCACATTTTTTGTCTTAAAATCTTCATCATTATCAAAATTTTCATCAAACAGTATTTCTATGATCTCTTGAACTACAAAGTTTGTCAAAATTTCAAAAATATGTCTTAGTTCAAGGGGGAGGAATGCAAATAATTCAAATTTTTCATCAAATTGGATCAAGGTTTTAATCACTATAAACATCAAGGCCTGGATCTGTCAAGTTATAAAAAGTTGTCACGTTAGGACCTTGTGTGAATTAAAAAAAACAAGTTAAGGGACTTTAGGTGACAAACGACCAAACTTAATTGTATACAAGACCATACTCAGATTCTTAAAACACACAGTATTCATTTTATCTTTCAAAAACCCGCCAAAATTCTCTTAATATCAAGATTTTTCTGATTTTGCTCTATAACTCAATTGTAAGTGTTTTTAATGATCATTTATGATGTGTAATCATTCGCTCATGTTCATGAAACGCTTCTGTGGCTTAACTATTTGATTATCCATTTAGGGTTTATGCGCATGATTTGGGCGTTTCTTTTTTGTTGTGATTCAATCTAATTAAATTAGTGCAATAGTAGAACAACATGTCTTAGTGTGTAGTGCAAACGTTTAATTGAGATAAACAACATCAGGAAATGCGATTTGAGATTGTTAGGGTTTATAGAGTCGAGTTTATGTGCTAAGGTTTAATGAGTAATGAGTTTAAGAGTTTGAGTGGTGGGATTTGCTTGTCTATGTTCTTGAGCTATGCGCTTCATGTTTCATAACCTGAGCTTAACATATTGTATTAATCAAAGAATTGCATAAGCTTGAATTGTCTGTGATAGGTTTTCTGAGTAATAGAACTTGACTAGAACATTGTTAGGAAGACTTCTGATCATTGCTTGTTAGTTGTTAAAGTTTAACAAGAAATTTGAGAAATCTAAGAATTTCTTCGACTTTGTCTCCGAGTATGATTTTTTAATTGGATGTCTTCGACTTTGCCTCCGAGTTAGGAGTTCGATCACATCCTTCGACTTTCTCTCCGAGTTAGGAGTAAAGTTAGAAAACTTTATAAAAATTCTTCGAGTAAGTAGTTATTCTTTATTCTCCGAGTATTGAATAAATTCTTCGACTTAGGATTCTTATTAAAATTTTCTAAGTTTACTTTTTCCTCCGAGTAAGTCATGGATTTTTCAAATCCTCCGAGTAACTGTCACTTTCTCTAAGTAAGGATCAAAGTTACAAGTTTCTTCGAGTAACTGTCATTTTCTCCGAGTAACTATCACTTTCTCCGAGTAAGGATCAAAGTCACAATTTTCTCCGAGTAACTGTCACTTTCTCCGAGTAACTTTCAAAACCTTCGAGTTTGCCATTTTTCAGACTTAGAAATTTTTTGTTAAGTTGAGAAATCATTGAATGGAAAATGTGCTTGCTTTAGTATGGATTGCTTGTTTGATATGTAAATGTTATTCATGATTAAGACTCACTATGTGCTATTCTTATTAGTTAGGCTTAGATCGTGCAATAAGAAACTTACACTAACATAGATATGCAATTTCCATTGTGTGTTGTTGTTTGTGTTTGTGTCTCACAGGTTAATCATGTCTCAAGCATCCGTTACTAGAAAGGATATGATCCCAGAAGGAGATGAGCGAAAGATCAGTGACTCCAACTCAAGAGTCGACTTTGAGACACTACCATGTCATCAGTCATGTCAAATAATGGTGGAAATACTCAAGAGGCACTATGTCAGTTCTGGCAGAGACAACAAAACCATGACAGTCACCATTGATAGCACAGAGATCCAGTTTGGTGTTGACACTCTTCGTAATTTTCTTGATCTTCCTTCAGAAGCTTCAGGCCCTAAAGGCACATATCATAAAGACCCTGATTTTGAAACCATGGCCGAGACATTAAGACACATCGGTTATGATGATCCGGATGATGAGCTGACATCCCATTCTAAGGTAGATAGGAAGCATATTCCTCAACCTTGGTTATCCCTCTACACCATCATTATCCACTGTATTACCGGGAAGGAAACTGGCCTTGAACACCCCAGACTTGAACATCTAATGTTCTTTTGGGGTGTCATCAACTTATTTCATATGGACTTTGCTCAGTACATATGGAGAGATATGATCTACCAAGCTCAACAGTTCAACCAGAAGAAGGGATACAAGATACCCTTCCCACGATTCACAAAGCTGCTGATTTCACATTTCATGAAAAACCATCCAGGAATTGACAAATGATTAAATGAGAAAGCTAATACAAAACAGATCGATCAAGTACTCACCAGGGTGAAAGTTCACATGACCAACACTACCAAAAAGGGTTTGAGAATTCCACCAAAGATGTTATCAGAAGCAATGATGGGAACTGAAGCTTATACATGGTACGATGATGCTGAAAAGGCAGGAAAGGTGGGTATTACGGTTAAGGGAGCAAGTTCAACCAGAGGTAGAGGTAGAGGAAGAGGCAATACTGTTCTAGCAGCTTCTTCTAGAACAAAGAAAGTCACAAAAACCGAGAAGAGGAAACTGAAGCTCAGATATGAGCCCACTGACGAGGATGAAGAAGAAGAAGTAGATCTCAGGAAAGAAAGGAAGAAAAAGAAAGAGCTTGTAACAATCAAAAGGGAATTGGCAAAGCAAGATAAAGGACTGGGCAAGGGCAAGGGAAAATCGATCAAAATGACAGACCATCTTTTGAACCCATTGATCTTCCCATGACCAGAAAAGAAGAGATAGCTCAACTCAAGAAAGCTGCAAAGGAAAACAAAGCTAAATGGATGGCTGATCAGGAGAAACTTGAAAGAAGAAAGAGAGGTGAAGGATCAGCTTCACATGTTGAAGAAGAACAACCATTATCTCAGTCTGAAGATGATTCAGAGGCCACAAGATCTATCACACTTAGTGAATCTGAGGGTCAATCGGAAGAGTCGGATGAAAGTGTACACACACCTTCACCATCAGGATCTGAATCAGATGAAAATGAAAACAGCGATGAAGAAAAAGATGATGAAGAAGAAGACAAAGAGGATGAAGAAGACGAGGATGATGATAAAAACAATGAAGGCGATGAGGAAGATGACGACCAAGATGACAACCAAGGTGAAAACCCTATACCTTCTCCACAACCATCATCTGTGGGTCATTCTTCCAAGATCATTACTCCAACACCAGACACCAGTGAGCTCAAAGACTTAAAAGAGCAGCTTACTGCACTGCAAAACAAGGTAACCAAACTTCAAAAACCAATCGAAAGTGAGCTCAACGCCTTGAAAGAGCAGTTTACCACTTTACAATCTCAAGTGACGGCACAACAAACAGACATCGATAAATTGAAATCATTTGATCATGAGCGAGCAACAGAGCAATATCTTAACATTCACCTACCACAAGAAGTCAGAAGACTCCTTAATGAGACAATTCCTGATCTCCTTATGGAACATGTCAAACGAAAGCTGGATAGGATTGTAGCTAATCAAATGCAAACCACACCAATCACGATTCAGACTTTACCTTCCAAGCCTTCTACTGCTGAACTCAAGGAAAAATTGCTCGAAGTTATCATCGATGATCCCAAATAGTAAGAGCTTTGTCAGGCCTTGCTTGACTCAATCACGAAAGCAGAAAAGAAAGGTGAGGCATGCAAGAAGGACAAGCCAAGTAAACGTCGTCGTGATGATCACGACAAAGACGATCAAGCTAAGAGAAAAAAGAAAAGTTCTAAATCGAATGGCCCTTCTACTACAACACCTTCTTCCGGCATTCAATAAACAAGCCAAGACAAGTTCGTACCTCTAGAAATTGGAGCATTTGATGAGGATGAATCTCATGAAGAATTAAGCATTGATCAAGAAAACACTGCTGCACCACCTAGAGCTGCAAATGTGCCAGCACCACCAGCTGATGCTCCACTCAAACCTGCACCAGAATGGGTCAACCCTGACGCTCCAAGATTCGAATGGTTTGAAGCAATGGTGGATGCATATCCAGATGTTCCAGAGGAAGAAGCACCTGTTGAAGGCTCTGTTGTGGACTTCACCAAAAGATTGAAGAAAGTGATGAAAGTTCAGAAGTTGTGATTGTCTGACATCATCAAAGTCCGCAAAGAAGGCTTCTCTGAGTTCAAAACTATAACAACTTCACAGCTGGAATTTGAATATAACTTGGAACAAGTGGAAAGGGCGTTGTCAGAGAATGTAAACTGGTAAGATGCTAGCTCCTCTCATCCATCCGATAACTTTCAACTTCATGATTACTCCCAACCCCTGCCTCTTATCAGACATTCTCACAATCCGAAGATACCTAAGGCGTATTTCTTCAACAACGACTTGGAGTATCTAATCTATGGTAACACAAACCCAGAAAAATGATACGTTACTTCCCTCACCAAGTTCCCGGCAGCATCGTACATGTTAGAAGGTTTTGAAGAACACATCAACGAATTATTCATCAGATCAGTTGAAGAATATAATGATGAAGCTGTTCTAGGAATCTATCACTGGCCGGATATGAGGAAATGGTTTTATAAATGAAGACTTACTTTTCCCTCAAAGACTAACGTCTACCACAAAAGTAGGATTCTCTCCATTACAAGTGCTGAGACGATGTCAAATTATATGTATAATTTTCTGTCAAAGATCACCGTGAGAAGACAAGATGACCAGGAATACTCATTCAATGAAGCTGATTATCGATATTTGAACATCAACGACATTGAAGACATGTATCTCCTTAAGATTCAGGGCAAACTCGAGCATCTAACTGGTCGTCTCCAATACGACATCATCAACTCTGTTCTGATCTACATTCGCAGTATTGTGATCCGAGCAAGAGTTGAAGACGTGCATCTTGGGGTAGAAAGCTACCAGAAGAAATTGAATCTGGTCAAACCTAATCTCAAACCTTCGGGGATAGCAGAAAAGAGGCCTTATACTTTCGGTGATAGACCATTTGGAGTAGTGTACGTCAAAAGAAACTCATCAAAGTTCATGGGCTATGAAGAAATTCACAAGTGTAGCGATGAAACGTTGGTACAAGTGAAGTCTGAGCTTATGCATATTCTGGAGAACCATAGAAAAGGAAGAAAGCAGGGGTGGCTTAGGCATATGACGTGGACGAGAAATGATGTCAAACAAGCAGTCAAGTTCATCGGCCGAATTGACCGAAGGATTCAGTTTCGGGTGCAAATGAGAAGGCTAGAAAGCTACGTGGATGGACGAGCAAGAATTCCTAACATTCTCACTTTCCGTCGTCCTGAGCAGTAATCACTGGTATCATTGTAATATTTCATCATCATTCATCATTTTTGTTATCTTTGACAATGGCTTGTGCACAACCCGTTCTTGTAAAGAAAGGACCCTGAGGTACGCTTCAGTGCCTTAATCCTAAAATAAGGAGCGAAAGATTCTAACTATTGAGTAGAATTAACCAGAGTTTTCTAAGTTTTCAAAAATTCTGCTCAATAGAACAAGTATTCCCTTGTCAAGGGGGAGTATTTGAAAAACATAATCTTTGTTCTAAACAAACAAAAAGTTCTTGAAATTCTTCCTGTAAACCTCAAAAAGCATATTTTAATCAAAAGTTTAACAAAAACAAGAATATGCTATTTTTGAGGGGGAGAATAAAGATGTGATTAAAATATGGTAATAAAAAGTTGAAATCTCGTATGAGCTTGACTCAGAATTGAACCCTCGAATTGACGATATCAAAAGTCAGTAATCGAAAAGACATGTCCGGGACGAGTAATAATTTCAAGCCGGTTTATCCGGTGATGTAAACGTGTCTCGCAAAGGACGTGTCTGAGTAAAATGTACCGATTTTGAGAGATTTTCCTTGAATATGATCTGGACGGGTAATAATTTCAAGCTAGTTTTACTAGTGATGTAAACGTGTCTCGCAACGATCGTGTTCATTGAAAATCAATCAATTCAAAAAGTGCTAACTCTACCCAACATGTGCAAATTTATCTAAAATACTTATGAGCACATGTTAAGGGGGAGTATTTCTGAAAATCACAAAACTCTCAAAGTGTTAACAAAATATGTTTTTTTACAATCATAAGCACTTTGAGAGATTTTCAAAAAGTTTGGTTTATGGCAACAATAGGATAGTCATGGAGATATAAGGTGACTAAGGTTAGGAAAAAGCGTCCTATGATCCGCCAGAGCCGGAGGGATCTACCCAAGGACAATACCAATAGTTTAGAACTAGAAAGTCCTAGGTATGATGAAAAAAAAAGGAGAAAAGAAATGAAAGGAGAAAGAAGGGGTTGAAGAATGAAAAAGAAAAGTTAAGAAAAGGGTGAAAAGAAATAGCCCTCCATTTGATCAACCTTAGGGCAGACACCGGGTTCAATACATATGCTACTAGTTGTTACTGCGATAACACCGGTATTGAAGATTAAGCCGTCATGAACCTAGTGATGCACTGCACTAAACCTTCTAGCCACTCAGGTGTCTCTCAAAAGACACTTGTTTTATTTCTCACGGAGAACCCTTCATTATCTATCGACCTCTCACTCCGAAATGTGTTGATATTGAAAAGGAGGCACTCTGCTCCATGCCTCCATCCACCAAAAATAAGCACTTGATTGAGTCTAGAGCCACGAGATACATCCAAGATCTCTTAGGAACACTTAGCATCGTTACATTGGTTGTTCAACAAAAGGAACACCAGTTGTAAATTATAAGAGTGTCCTACGCAAGTCTTAGTAATCTGCCGAGAATATACATATTGTGATTCTCAGTGATTGAATGGAAATCCTGCTAGGGTCAACATCAAACAGCCCTGACAGTAGGTCATTTCGGTAATCCCCTGTGGATTACGCTTAGTGGTTCCAAACGGTCTACAGTCGTGGAGTGATACTTCGGTATACTTCAGCGACTCATCTGAATCATTGATACACTTCGGGTATATCTTCTGGTTCAGGAACGGCCTGAGCTAGGATTAGAGAAAGTCTTCACACTATGCTGTTGACGATCTCGAAGTCCGAATCTGTAAGTGCCGGATGATTTATTTCTAACTGTTTACCTGCAGGAAATCATGGAGACCGGGAGTACCACCACCACCATTCCATCATGCTCATATCCTGAAGAAAAGTTCTTACAAAGACTAAGAGATAACAAAAGTTCAAAGAAGTTAAAGAAAAGTCAAAGATCGAGCAGAACAAACTTTCACAAGTCAAAGATTAAAGCTTATGAAGTGAGAAACACTTGAAGAACAAAAGTCAAAAGACATATGAGCATGGTGGAAAAGACGTAAAGACACTGTCATCAAAGAACGTTGGTGGAAGGCAGATTAAGACACTACCAAATCACATAATTCAAGAACAAATTAAAAGAACAAAGATGCAAAATGACGTCAAAGCCAAAGAAGCAAAGATGACGTCAAGCAACCTTGATGACCAATACTTAGGGGGAGATTGGTGGGAACACGTTATTAATTATCAAGTATTGATCATAGATTGTAATAGGTTGCATAAGCCTTTATGTTAGTTTTATGACTCAGCCTATGTAGAAGGTCCATGGGTTGTGTCTATTTAGTTAGTTTAATTAATATTGTTAATTAGGGCAAAAGCCCATCCTTGTAAGAAAACTATAAATACCCCCTCCCTTGTAGAGAGAGGGTTGGTTGGTTACTGCAATTATCATTTCATTATTCTTAAGTAAACCTTCCACTCTCTTTCTCTCTCTAACTTTCTCTCTTTAGAATTAAGGTAGCTTGTGTGATAAATCTAAGTAACAACAAGTCATAATCATAGAAAACGACTCTAAATGAGACGTTTTAAAAGTTTATCATTCGATTAAGATAAAACATCAGAGTTACAAGAGGTCCCAAGTAGTTTTAGAATACATAATACGTAAACATGAAAGTTTTTAAAAGTTTATCGAATGATAACAAAATGCAAGCCATCAAAACATTCTCCGTGCGACTTCATGCTTGCCAAATACCTTAAGGACCTGAGATAAAACATGCTAAAAAGTCAACACAAAGGTTGAGTGAAATTCACAGGTTTATAGTTAAATAATGGACCACAAGACTTCAGAGTTAACAAAATAATTGCAATAAATACAATTATGGGTAAATAATAATTATTGCTTTAAGCTCATGACACGCAAACTGACTGAAGGTTCATATAATGAACCAATGCCTTGAAAGGTAAATTGCCATTTTACCTAAATTTCAAATATAGTACGTTTGTCGCATCTTATCTGACCGCACAAACGGGATTCGTCAATCCCAATAGGCCTATTCACAATATTCACGTTCACTCGCAAGTGATTAATGGTTCATGATTCATTAGGGACTTATTTTGGCAATATCGGTACTTTAGCAATAATATGTTCTGATAAGCATACAGTTTAAAGCAATTGTGTCCAAATTGTAAAATAGCATGTATCTCCCCCAATGGGTTTATAAACAATTTAAAGAGTTAAAGTGGGGCTATAAACTCACCAAAGATCAAATAGCAAGATCTAAGTAAGAAATGAGGAAACCAAGACGTCCTACGAGCAACCTAAAAATAATATGTTGTGTCTTAGGTTTTAAAATAGTAGATTGTAATGCAACAAGTATCATATCATTATTATACTAATTATGCAATTTTACATAGTGGTTTTGATAGTTTATAAAGTGACAGGGACTAAAATTGATAAGTTGGAAAAGTGTTACGAGCCCTAATATATATGTTGTCCTAAGTTCGAGTTTTATGATATTTTATAGTCCAAAAATCCTATTGTGTCGATATGTGGTTAGATTGTCCAAAAAATGAGTTATCGAGTTTATTCCAGAAAGTGGGTCCTACCACTTCGGTTAAGTGTAAAATTTATCATATGTTAACAAAATTATAGTTTACATATTTTTTTAAGTTTGTAAAATAGTTCCATAATTTTTATTATCACTTATAGTGTTTTTAGATGTCATAAAAATATATTTGACTTATTTTTAAGTAAATTTTGATAAGTTATAGAATTTTAGGTTAAGTGCGGGTTTTGAATAAAAGTGGATATTCGTTACCAAAAACTCCGTTTCTCCTAACCCGTAAGGAGTTATATTACAAATTTTATATTTTCGAAAAGGTATTTAAGTGTACTAATCAGATTTGTGGGTCCCACTGTTCTGAAAATTATATAACTTAAGTGAAATTACCATTTTACCCTAATATGTCAAGTCTGATCGGGACAACACCTAACAGTCCCACCGTTTTTGCGATAAGTTGAGTTACGTAACTGCTTTTCATGCGGAGTTTTCGGCTACGTTTAAGTTAATGTATTACCTACAACTTTTATGTTTTGTGAAACAGAGGGTTCAATACAAATGTTTAGACTTTTTAGCCATTCAAATCTGGTGTGCGTTTTTCGACAACCTTTACCATTTATTTTCTAATTAATTCATCGGGTATCGTCTCACGACCAAATACCCGGAAAATCGAAGCTAAGAGATAGATCTACAGCCATATATTTTTAGCTAAGTCTCAAAGTGTACTGATTTAGTGCAGTAATTATGAAAACAGTCCCTAGTCCAAATGGTCTTTGCAAACTTAGTCCCAATCATAGTTTTAGGTATTTTAAGCCATGTACAATGCATAAATTAATACAACAAGCATATGAAACATGAAAAATACATGAAATGAAATATAGGTCAGAAATAAAATGAGAACATTTGGTGTGGTTTCTTACAAGGATGGAATGTAAACTCAAGAAAACTAAAATCAAAGAGCACCAAGATGTAATCACCAAAACTCTAGGTTCCAAATTTTGGCACCAAATACACTTTGAAAAATCTTCTTTAAAACACTTGATATCTCCTTGAGTAAAGCACTTGAATGAAGGAAATGCATCAAGAACTAAACATTAGCACTTAAGTCTTCATTTCTTGCACCAAATCTTAACTAGAAATCAAAATATGGGTGTGTTTGTGTGCTTGAGACCTCACGGCAACAAGGAGAGGAGAACAAAAATTGTGACTGGTTTTGAGATCTAGAAAATGGTGGTTTGCATGTTGATTAGGATAGCAAGTGGTTTTGGTTATTAGTGGAAGAAAAGATAGGTAGTTTAAGACAAGTGTCTTTATAAGACACTTAAAAATCGTCCACCTCATGGGGAGGTGGTAGATTTTGGTGATTTTGATAGTATTTTGTATAAAATGTACCATTTAGTGTATAGTTTGATCCTGGTAATTACAAATGTGGAGTTTTTAAGACGCGAAACTTAAAACTGGGTAACGTAAAAATACAAAACTTACAAAAATATTAAAACTTGACATCAAAATCTATTTTGATATTTTAGGTGATCATTGAGCTTGTTTGGTGATTACTCGATGTTTAAAAATTGAAACCGCGCAAAACGCAAAATGTGCAAAGTTTAAGTAAAAATAGAAAAGTAAAAATGGAATATTTAAAATATGATGGTAAGAAACCAAAATGCATTAAAATATATCTATTGAGTATTGTCATGTGTCGGTTTATGTTAAATGTACGTTTAACGACGTACACGGAATAACTTATCTAGTTATCCGAAAGAGTGAATTTACTTAAAATAGAAATATTAAGTAAACTTAAAATATTAAATAATGACCTCAAAATTGTGAATTGTTACATACTCACTCAATAACTCACCATCTATCATTTCACCTTCACAAATCAACATTGGTGCACTTAAGACACCTTCCACAAACGTCAAATTTGGAGCCTCACCAACACATCACTCAACCTCCAAATCCATATCTTGATACCAAAGATGATGTTCCACCTAGGCCATCACACCCTCCACCTTAACCATCCCCATCACTCATTTTAGGTAGAAACCTTCTACCCACATTCAACAACACCCAAGACTACCCTCCGGGATTTTCGGAGTGGTTGAACCCACCAAATCTTGAACCACCTCATCCAACATCACCAAGAGGTCCATTTGACCTCTCACCCTTTGAGTAACAACGAAAAATACATGACATGAATTGCATGTGTTGTTACCATAACCGTGAACACATTCACATGCTTCAAGAAAGGGTCAATGTGATGTTTGCATACATCCAACACCATTTCGAAGCTCAACGAACCAACCAAATTAAGTGTCAGCTTATTGTCAAGCCATATTAAGTACTAGGAAAATTTTCTTTTATTTCTTAATTTATTTTTAGCCTTTTAGGATCTTTTGACCTAAGTGTCAAATTTTACCTTGTTTCCTTATAATGAAATGAGTTTACTTAGTTTGTGTGTTATTATGTCTTGCCGTAATCTCGTTTATTGCTTGACATATTTGTGGTTGTGCTTTGTGGTTGTTTCAATATTGTGGTTGTGATGTTGTGGTAATTATCATATTCGTGCTTGTATACTAACTTTATTTTGTAGCACGAATCCATAGCTCGATTCCTTGGTGCCCCAAACAAGGGGGTATACACCAAGGGGGAGCATTTGCATAAGCTATTGAGCTTCCGCCAAGCCACTCTACACTTTTTGTTACGGAAAAAAGGGGGAGAAACGAGTAAACTCACAACTAAAAACTTGTACATTTATATGTGTGTGTGGATATATATATATATATATATATATATACACCCCAAATATGAGTTTATATTTTGCCATCATAAAAAATGGGAGATTGTTAATACAAATTTCATGTAAAAACGTTATTTATATTTTACGCTCTCTAAAGGTTTTGATAATGACAATTATAAATTTATACGACGTAAAAGTTTGCGTAACCAAGTCATTAGTTGTAAGTTTACATTCCGACGTAAATTACTTCATGTATGAATAATGTGATTATAACATCTGTCGAATGATCAAAGAGCCCAACTAAATAAATATTTTTCAAACACACTTAAAACAGTTTTAAACACATTTAAAACAAATGTTTTATACATAATTCACTTAATTAAAGTAACTAGATATTTTAATTAGGTAATTAATTTTATTTAAACACTTTGTCCCCAAGTAATTCTAGAAGGTTAAGAATTTTTAATTAATTTAAAGACAAGCAAGTGAAAAATACACTAGACAAAGGAGTGTCTTAATACGCTCTGCGGATTCGCCGAATGGCGGTTTTTGGACAAAATGTCCAGTATAAATGGAGACTTAACTTTTCATTTATAACTAATGATTCCAAGCAATTTTTTGTAAATTACACCTATCATACTCAATCTCTAGCATCCATCTAACACTCTTTGATCATTCCACTTAATCTATAACACATTCAAAGTGATCAAACGATTTCCACTCTGATCTCAAGTGAAGAACACAAGAAGTTATTCAAGCTTCCAAGTGTTTTAGTAGTTAGAGTGTCATCATATATATAGTTGTGTAACTTTGTATATCATAGTTGTGTCATTATATTCAACCATCTTCTACCAACGTGGGTAGTCATCATCATACATCATCTTAGTGAGTTCGGTTAGTATTTTAGGCCTCAAAATACATTGAGTGATAAGGTTGGTCTTACCTTGGGAAAGATTCTATATTTAGCTTAGTATCGGTAAAGAAGTGAAACGACGTTGTAAGGTTTTCTCTGCCGAAAGGGAGCTTGTTGATATAGTGTTTGTGAACTCTGGAGTTGTGTACTCGGGGAGTGGAGTAAGGCGAGAAGGAAGCTTCGTGCCGAACCACTATAAATCTTCGTGTCTACTGGTTTGATCTTTCCTTTATATTACGCATTTGCTTATTATTCATTGTTTATATATATTGTGTGTCGTATTGATTTCATATCAAGCAATCGGATCTAATATTTCTTAAAAATGCATAAAAACGGTAAAAAATATTCAACCCCCTTTTTAGTTTTTCACAGCTCCCTTATGTTATACATCGTATGCTTCAACAGATGTGTAGATCTTCATTTTCTCTTCACGTGGCCTTTTGAATCAACTAAAACAGAGTTCGTATGAAGAAGTTATGGCCAAAATACTACAACATCTTCTTGAGACCTTGATTCTGAATTTAATTCTTTACTCGATCTTTCTATACGGCATATGTACGAACCTGTATTAAAAGAAGCACTTTAGATGGTTAAGAGGAAAGCTAACTTGGAAGAACCGGAAACGTACATTTGGTCGTAGCTGGCGCGCTGGCCATGTGCTGATGTGTCAGCTAGCGTGCCAGACCAAGACTTGTACGTTTTCGGTTTTTGGACATCGCTTGTGATTTTAAGTGTCTCGAATGTATATTTGTCATTATTAAAATATTGCAAGGGCTTTGGTCATCATTGCACCAACAAAAACTAAATTTTCGTCACTGGTAAACTTATTGTATCAAAAAATAGAATTATTTCTCGTTGAAAATTCTATTTTCATGGTATCCACCGCCGCAACACGTTGGTACCCTGCTAGTGTCTAATGATCTGGTCTAGTTACACAAGTTTAAAAAAGAGTAAATTACACCATTCTTCCTTGTGGTTTGCGTTGACCGTAGCCTTTCGTCCTTTGACCAAAAAAATGCGCCGTTAGTCCCTAAGTGCGAAATGTTATCTGCCGTTCGTCCCCCCTCTAACGACCCTCGGTAACGCTTGTTATGTGTCCACATACGAGGGTATTTTCGTCTTGTTTCCTCCATTTTAACTTCTTTTTCTTCTATGCATCTTCATCTCCACCCATCACCACCGGCGACCACCCACTACCAGCTTCTTCCATTGCCAACTTTTATAAAACTAGAAAAAACTTCAAATTAAATCGCAACACTAATATTAAATTTTGAAATTTCTATAAGCATATGAAAAAATAATGCCAATCAAATAAAAATACCCATTTTAAAACCCATAATTTACCATCCTAGTCTACATGATCTTCAATTTTCCTATGAAAACTTTCTTACTTCCAAAAACCCACTTCATCACCAATATCTATAATCTATAAATAAAGCCTATTTTTTCATCAATATTTTAACCAATTAAAGCAACGCTAATAAGATCAAATGACTATTGCTTTTCATCCCATAACCTCTCAAACATAAAAAGCATGTTTCGTGGCCGAAAACCATCAACCAATAAAAAAATATACACATGTTAAACTTGTAAAAAAAGCTCTAATAAAACAAAATAAAAAATCAAAACATCCGTAGATCTAGAGCCTAGAGTGAGATCCCAATGGTGCATCTCAACTTCGGAGTAGAAATAGTTTCTGATATGGAGTCTTGATAGAAGTGGTGGTGCTGACTTGACGATGGTGGTTTTCCGACACAGTAGTGGTGTGGTGGTGTTGGTTGGATGGCGTTTGTTTTTTGGCATGATTGCGGTGCCGACTCGACGAGATGGTGGTTAACATGGAAGCTCGTGTTGGTTTTGGTTGTTGATTATTTTACTTGAACTTGATGATGGTTGATCTTTTTTCTTTATGGGTTAACAGATGGTACATCCAGTTAGATAGTTGTGGCTATTTTTTAGTGCTACAATTGAAGAAACCGGTTAAAAGATGAAGGTGGTTGGGATTTTAATTTGTAGGCCGAAAAAAAAAATGAAAAAATGAACGAAGGTGGAGCCCACAATTAATATCAAGTTGTTTGTAGTGGTGGGTCATAATGGTGAAATGACTACTTTACCCTTATTTGCATACTTAAAAAGACGAATATGCCCTCTTATGTGGATTAGATAACGAGCGTTACTGAAGATGCCCTCGTATTTCGCACTTAGAGACTAACGACGCATTTTTTCGGTCAAAAGGCAAAAGGCAGCGGTCAAAGCAAACCAAAAGTACTAAGACCAAGAGTAATGTGGCGTTGAAGTGGGCTTAGTTTCCCCTTCAACGCCCGTTGGCCCACCCCCA
>CP139509.1:352378431-352571747 GCA_021014915.2 Artemisia tridentata subsp. tridentata | reverse complement strand
TTTGTTTTCTCTAGATCAACATCATGCGGTTCCTGTTGATACACATGTCTGGAAGGTTAGCTTCTTAGATTTTACATATAATTGTGTACGTTTGTGCAATGGTCATTTGTTGATTTCAATGCTGTCTACTAATAGTATGAAATATAAGCATAATATTCTGTTCAAATTGTGTGATTGGTGTCCATTGCTATATATAGTTCTGTGATCATCTGTGATAAAAAGGTGCAAACAGTCAAAAAATGTGGACAAATCCCATTTGAAATGAATGGTGTGAGTTTGTCAAATGCTCGCCAAGCCGCTAATGCTGCGCATAAACTATGTGCGTCAACCAAGTAGCCTTTTGCGCCCACATGTTTCAATTTGAGGGTAAAGAGCTTTCTCTGACTTGACTCAGCTTGACCTACTTTACAGTCCTCACAGTTTTCCTATCCCACGGCCATATTCAATGATACATAAGGTTTGTTGCAAATTTGAGCATGATAATGTTCTATTTGTAATATTTGCAATTAAGTTGAACGCAACTGAAAGAAGCTGGACCTTAGTATCTAAGAAAATACATTATTTTATAGGAAAGCAATCTAGGAGTAAAGGTGGCAATTTCTACGTATTTACCTAGGTGTATATGTTTTATCTTTAGCGGGTGAGATGAGTTTTGTTTTAAAATTTAACTAGAGAGGAAATTGATCAGATGGGCCAGAAGTCATCTAAAGGACTAAAGCTTATTCAAATGCGATGAAATGCTTGGTGTTTCCCAAATTAAAGGTTATTCAAATGCATAAAACCTGCTAAGTTGTATCAAACATTTGTGTTATTATCTAATATAGTTTTTGTAGTCATAATTCACAAATAACTACAGTATTAATTATTGGAAACTAGATGTTTGCACTAAAAGTTACAATCTATTTTGTCTCACACTAAAAGTTCCCCTTTATAATCTGAATCTGTTGAAACCAGTTACCCAACCCACATGACCTGCCGATCTTGTGACCTCTAGAAAGAAGGAAGACTTATAATGTATATCAATTCTTGATACAAAATTATTGAAGTTGAATATCCTTTTTTATGCAAGATTGCAACTAGAGACCTCCTTCCTGAGCTGGCTGGCACACGCCTAACACCCAAGGTTTGCAGCCGTGTGTCTGATGCTTTTGTCGAAAAATATGGGAAATATGCTGGTTGGGCACAAACCCTACTTTTCATCGCAGAATTACCTTCGCAAAAGGCGCTTCTTCAGTCTCTAACTAATGAAACCAAGGACGCAGCCAAAGATGAAATCGACGAGTTGCAACAACCTGTGGTCAAAGGTAACGTTTTCATTTTGTTTTCAAATGGCAATGAAAAGTTTGAAGTGTTAAAATATAATAATCTCATTATTTACGGGGCCGTATATTCAGTTTTGAATAATCAGCTTCCTACTAGCTGCTACGTATTAACAAGTCAATATGACAATATCACTTTATGACACATGAAAGAAGTTGCAGAAGCATATCCAAAACACTTACCGTTGTACCACGTTTTATAAAAACTAAGCTTTTGATATTATCAAGTCAATATGACAATATCACTTTATGACACATCCAATATTCCGTTGTTTATTAATTGAACCGTACCTTGTGGCAGAAGAGGAAGAGCCCTAGGTGGATGTGCTCTTTCATCAGAGTGACCATATTTTCTTCATTTGGTACAAAGTCTGGAAGGGCGATCCTTGTTTAAATTATATATGTGATTGAAGGTAATGTCTTTGTTCCCGGCTTCGTCCTTCATAACTTCATTACATGACATTTGGTCTCAGTTACATGCAGTGAACAGTTAGAATAATAAGTTAATAACAGTGTTTGCTCAATGATAAATCAATTGCAATTTGTGAAACTCTTATGGGTATCTGATGAAGGGTCGATGTTAACTTTATCTGATAAGAATCATATTGATTTCTACTCTGGAAAGATAATCCATATGACATCAAAAGTGAAATACGTCTTGTTTTATTCAGTCTATTCATCAACTTAGCTGAAGTATAGTTTTATTTTAACGGATATCACATCAAATTTTTAAAAGTTTTGAGAAAACTTCGAACACTTTGTCGCTACTTTGCTTTAAGATAAATATTCCAATTTCTTCATGTTTGACCATATTGAAAGTGCATCCGTGCAGGTTAGATGATACTGGGCTTCAAAATTGCACTACTGGATGTTTTTCGTGAAACAGAAGACTTGGACATCAAGCATTGTGTATTTGTATTATGTATGTTGTTGAAACGAGAAAGAGCTGAAATTATGGCTTTGAAGCAAAGAGCTGAGATTATGGTAATTGATTAATCTGTCCCGAATTTGAAGTTTGAATTGCAGTTGGTTTGACTCTAGAAGTCATTTAATGGTGGAAGTTTTTTTCTCATTTCCAATGAATGGGTTGGTTTGGTTTCTGTTTCAAATTGGGAAAATAAAAAAGTGTAAGCTTACAAGGAAATGGGTCAAAGTAGCCTAAGCCCGAATGTTAATGTGTACCTGTATTCAGCTTGTAGCAAGTCCATAATTCATCCAGTCGGATAGTTTATATAAAAAAGTTATACGTATCATCTTTTTGTATTCAATGTCGTGTTCCAGAGTTTTATTTTGCCAAGTAGAGGAGGTGTAAAATAAAGCTCATAGTTTTTATTTTATTTTATTTTATTTTATTTTATTTTCGTGTTCTTCAATATCTAGGAACTTAGGGAAAACTGGAAGTGTCATTCTGCAGTAAGCCAATTAGTTTTAGGTTGTCCATATACAAACTAGTCATGTACTAGTATTTGACTACTTGCACACACACGCAATCCAAAAAATTGATGTGTACACAGTACACAACAATATCGGAAAATAACAAAGAACACATAATATAAACCTCATAACAAACGAGAAAGTTGTAAACTACCATGCGCTCGTTTGCTGCATGTGCTCATTGATTGATCTTAAACATTTTGCAATTGAAGTTTTCGGCATGTAATCACAATATTGATGGTTACATAGGAGATTCAGACAACAATAACTTTATGTTTTAACAGATGCTTGGTTGTGGAAAGCACCATATATACATGTTACAAAACATTATTAAAATCAGTTCCAAAAACAAAACAAAACAAATAATATACTGGCATTCACGAACAACAAATGGTCCCGTACAAGCAGGCAATGAAAGAATGATAAGGGAAGAAAACACCCCTCGCGTCTTCGAGAACACTAAGTGTCTGCTAATAAACATTGAACATACATTGCATAACCTAACTGCCTCTTATGAAAAAGAATCAACAAGCCGAGGCGCTTAGGCTTTCAACAAAACCAAACACAAAAAACACAACCTTCTCTTATTTAATGCCAGAATACGTTTTTAATAAATAACTACCATACTTGGAAACCATGCTCCTTTCAGTTGGTTGCTTCACGGCTATAGAAAGCATCAAGGGTCTTGGCTGGAATACGGTGAAGAAGCTCACGGGGAAAGATGCGAAGAAGCGTCCATGCCAAATCCAGTGACTGGAAGATGCTTCGGGTGTCATATGCTCCTTGGGCCACAAACTTCCTCTCAAACTTGTCCAAAAATTCCAAGTATAGCTGTTCCATTTACATTATATAATTTAGAAAGAGCACTTATACAGACATTCACACAAATGACTCCCTTTTTGCAAATTCTATCAAGCTAGAGAATTACTCGTGGGTGTTTGGATATGTGCTTTGAAAGTGATGACATGATGCTAAATATAGATGGTAATTATCAGACGATTAGATGTTCAAATGTTTTGACAAATTATTATTATTTCATATATTAAATAGCCAAAAAGGACATTTTCCTGAGAAAATGATGCCATTTTCTGTGAAATGTGAGTAATGTTCCCGCGAATTAGGGTCAAAGAGAGTTGATTCAGTTCCATAGCATACAAAACTGATCATGACCCCTAAATAATCAAATTCAGAAGCTAATAGCTAAATAACTTCATTAATATTATGTGCCCAGACAAAACGCTTTTGTGTTTGTATGTGTGTGTGTGAGAGAGAGAGAGAGAGTCTGACCAGATCCTCAGAAGAGAGAGCCTCTTCTCCAACCACCGCTTTCATGGCCTGGACGTCTTTACCAATGGCATAATTTGCATACAGCTGAACATACAACAATACTTTTATTCATCAATTTCATGTGTCACAACTTGTCTCGATTATATATAGACTGAAAGGAAAGAGGGAGGAGGATGTGTAAATAGCAACCAAACAAACTTCAGACCTGGTTGGAGACGTCAGAATGGTCTTTGCGAGTCATGCCCTCGCCAATAGCACTCTGCAATCATATAACCTTAAATTAACCCAGCCTCTTTATTTGGCAATCATTGGTTAACAACTTAATACTCTTTAAGATTTTTACCTTCATCAATCGAGATAGGGATGGAAGCACGTTGATCGGAGGGTAAATCTGTCAATTTCATCATATCAGCAAACTTTCAGTTAAGGTGTTTAATCAGTCATCAATCAAACATCATTATTAAATTCAAAAATCTTCAACTCCATAATTTTTTTTCATGAGATTGTGATTTGGTGGATATTGTTATATAGAGGACTAGTACTCATCATAGAGCGAATCATGTCAACGTATACAAGTCAAGCATCGGAACTCGAGGTGGCAAAACGGCTGGGGTGGGTAATGGGACAAAACGAACAATTATTTGGTTAAGGTCGAAAAAGGACTGATCATGACTCTTTTTCCAGCAACTTTAATCTTTAGCATCGATGATTAGTTGATTAAAAAAGTTATATCACCTATCTGACCTGTTTTATGCATTAATATAAACTTGGACAAATTTTCGACCTATCCGGTCCGTTCCTTTATTCTTTTAATTTTACTCGTTTGAATCAGTACGGATAAAACATAACCCAACTTTTTTCAACTAATCTCAACATTCACATTTACATTGAAAACTTTGATAGTGGTGAAACCATTATGGAGAGCCTTTTATTAGTTAGAAGAGTATCTAGAACAATAAAGTATGATAAAATTAGCATCTGAATTCTTTCAAAACAAAATATCAAATCTAACCTGTCTGTTGTGGAGCTGCCTGTCAATGTACACCTGTCCTTCGGTAATATATCCAGTAAGATCAGGAGTAGGATGTGTGATATCTGATGAGTCCATGTATATATATATCAGAGATCAATACAATTAACTTCCTAAAAGAAAAGAATGTGGAAAGGTAGATGATACCATCATTGGGCATAGTCAAAATTGGAATTTGTGTAATGGACCCCTTTCGGCCTTCAATTCTTCCAGCACGCTCATAAATTGTTGCCAAATCAGTATACATATAACCTGGATAACCACGTCTTCCAGGCACTTCCTCTCTAGCAGCAGACACCTGCAACAGTTATTTATCCTCCATGTCAAAAGCTTTCTATACAATAATAGAGTAGAAACTATGATATCATACTTATTCTAATTAATGAGGTGTCAATTTATTAGGCTACCAATGCCATCCATTTATTCATAAGTTCCACAAGTTGATTATTTCCTAATTATTACAAACAACTTTTTTCGATTTACTTTTCAACTATAACCAGCTTCTAAATAGTTACATGTATCAAATTTTTGAGCCAAGAATGTTCAAATTTCTATTATCAATTACTTTATTAAATCAAAATAAAAATATTTTTAATGCCTACACAATAAACCATTAACAAATTAGATCATATAAAAAATAATTTTCAGTACCTAAGGAAACCTAATCTTAGTAGTTAGTATTTCTTAGATCTATCATGTTTTTATAATCATCTAAATAGAATATTTCATAATTGCAGTTAGTTTCCCCCGCAACACATGGGGTATTATTTATATAATATATAAAGTTATGAAGCACTGTAGTTATATATCTAAGACATATTGATAATCTCCAGCATATTGATCTAAAATTTTATAACCAAATTGCCCAAAATTGCCACGAGAAGACAAAACAAGGAAAATACATAGAGAAACAAACAAAAGATAAGCAAGTCTTGGTGAAAATGATGATTACCTCACGAAGAGCATCAGCATATGAACTCATATCAGTTAAGATAACAAGAACGTGTTTGCCGCATTCATATGCTAAATACTCTGCTGTTGTCAAAGCAATACGGGGAGTGATGATACGCTCAATTGTAGGGTCATTGGCCTATAAAAAGTGTTTAACAGATATAAGCATTTAAAAACATCAATTATAATTATAATGAATCATAAAAGATAGAAGGGACTTACAAGGTTCAGAAAAAGAGTCACTCTCTCCATGGAACCATTTTCCTCAAAATCACGCTTGAAAAATGAAGCAGTCTCCATGTTCACACCCATAGCTGCAAAAACAATGGCGAAGTTGTCCTCTTCTCCACCAGCCTGTACCAAAAGAAAAAAAAAAAAAAAAAAAAAAAAAAAAAAAAAAAAACATTCAAGGTTATCAAATGTGAAGTTATTTTAATGATCAACAAGAATAAGCCAGAAACACGACACGATATGAACGCTAGAGCCGATAAACAAAACGAGTACGAAACGTTTTATTCCAGTATAAAATAGCAAAATGGCTGCAAAATTCATGGATAGGGTAAGGGTTAAGCTGAAACACTTTACATCCAAAAAATTTAAATTTGTTTATATATAATTAGTCAAACACAATTTATGCAAAGTGACAACTATATAATTCAATAGCAGTAATTTTTTTAATATAAAGAATTTTATGAGGTTTTAAGCATTATAAAACCCATTTGACCAATTAGATATAAAACATACCACGAATATACACCCATACAAAAATAAAAAAGTTGAAATTGACACCTCGAGAAGAGATCAATCAAATGCTCACTGGAGTTACATCTTTGTTATGGATATTACAAATCAAACATTAATGTATTTAACTAATTTAAGTAAGCACGCCATCCTTGGATGCTTACAATATTCAAATGCTTCATTATGTTATCAAATGTAAATGAGTTTCAAGAGCAATACCTCAAGCAAGTTTTCAGTTTTTTCCAACCGTTTCACTAAACCAGCTTGACGACAGATCTGAGCAGCAATCTCATTGTGGGGAAGCCCAGCAGCAGAAAATAAAGGAATCTTTTGACCTCTAGCAATTGAATTCATTACGTCAATTGTGGAGATACCAGTTTGAATCATTTCTTCAGGATATGTTCTCTCACTAGGATTGATGGAACTTCCTGAAATAATATAATAATAAACACACCTATATCAGAAAAGGCTAATTATGCTAAATATGTATGTCCGGATTTATTAGCTTTCAGTGTGGTTACTGTGAAGTAAATTAGGAACAAAAAGAATTTAGAAAAAAATCATCCCATTTGCCTCTAAATTACCCAAATAGTTCAAAAAAACGCCAACTGCTTTACTCAATTGAATCGAGAACATAATAATATTAAGCACCAGAGCATTAACACAAATATCAATCTTTAAGAGAGATCAAGCTAAAACACATTTTCATACATTATAAAGATGCATTTTTTTAACAAACACTGAAGAAAATAGAACATAACCACATATGAGAAGGAATCAGAGTACCCGATACTAGATAAAGATAAAATCCTACCAGAAATATCCAGGTAAGCCTCGGGCAAAATAGGAGGGCCATTATCAATTGGCTTCCCAGAGCCATTAAATATTCGCCCAAGCATATCTTGGGAAACAGGAGTTTTTAAGACCTGAAAAAGTATCAGTCATTTCATTAAACAATATAACTTACAGTAGAGTAGTATGATGTAAAAAAGAAGACATGAGTTGATAACATGATATGGTTGAAAAGAAAGGAATGCAACTATAAGCACCAAATGATGAAATTGCATTACAATGAGTCCCCCTGAACCACATGCCTCGTGGTTTGAAAAATTCCATGTACACATTCAAATTCACAAACACCCCAAACATAATTATCAAACTTTGAGAAAATAGCTGAGATCCATCCCATGTACCAACATAATCTTTAGAGCCATAAGTATTGAACAGGTCACACAGTTTAGTAATCTTATGAGGCACAATAATGTCTAGGTTGTTAAAAGATAATCAGACCAGCAAAAAAAAAAAAGATTCCAGTCACTCCTAAGCTCTACACCTCGAGCGAAGGGAAACCCATCTGATTGAAGCGGAGTAGGAGCATTATAGCCCAGAAAGTCCCTAAGTGAGGGTCTTTAAAACAATAACCAAAAAGGACAAACCATGTTCATACTGTTATAGGTGAAAAAATATACAAAGTAGATTGGAAATAGATACTAAATCGAGAATTACCATTAATACGCTTTTTAGGTCTTTAATGAGTCAGGTTCACAAAAATACAAGCTTACCTGATTTTAATTTGATTGATATGATGCGCGTGTAAAATCAGTTACACTTTTGCTTCAACAATAACAATTTAAACAAGACTGTCTACCCTTGTAGTGTAAACATTCTACGCGTATCTACCATATCAATCAGAGTTGAGCTTCCTTCCTCAATTGTGGAGTTGCAATGTTGTATGTGTAAATATTATACCATTATCAAACAAATTTTACTTGAGCGTTGTTCTCTCCTCACTCATGGCAAAGATAACTGTTTACTTGTTTTGCGCATTATTTCCTTTTAGGCTAACTAAGCAAGCTCATGCAAATGTTATACAAGCAGAAAAAATTGAACAAAAACTTTGTTTGACGATAGAAACAATTACATAAAAAGAAACTTATGTACCTCCCCAGTGAACTGCACGGTTGTGAATTTATTGTCGATTCCAGATGTTCCTTCGAAGACCTGGTGAATATCAAATGAAAACTTGGTTCAGTATAAATGCAGACAAATGAAGAGTATATATGAAACAGATTAATTTTCATACAAGGCGTCAAACTCTGCCCTGAATGATACCTTTCACCCAGTATTTATGTCAAGTTGTTAACAGTCTTTACAGAGAATAGAAAGCCATGTTAAAGTCTAGATCACCAGGCTGACAATCGTGCAAAAGTCATAAAGACGTACGATTACACGATAGTTTTTTTTTTTTAAAAGAAAAAGTAAAGTATCGCTTTCATGGTAACATCTTTTTAACTTTTTCAGAGTAACATCTTCACTCATTGATAAATGCTTGTTATAGCAATCAAACAAATTATTCAGCTGATATTACATGTTTGAAAATCTCTAAAATTTAAATGCGGAATAGAGTAATCACCTGGACAACAGCTCTCTCTCCATCAACTTCCAAAACCTGACCACGTCTGATTGATCCATCTCCTAAACGGATATTGACAATCTCTTGATATTTTGGTCCCTGCCATAATTTAAAATGGCATGCACATATCACTGATCAGAATTTTTGTAAATAAAGAGGATGCATAGAGCAATAAACATCACACATAAATATGTTAAATACTTGAAAATCTCTAGGCAAAAGAAGATAGCGAGAAAACATAGAAACTAACCTTCACTTTATCAAGGATGACCAGTGGCCCAGCAACTCCGGAAACAGTTCTATATTCTGCACAAATATCAAGATGTAGTGAGTTCATAAATATTACACAATCAATGATATCTACATACTGAACACAAATTACATTGTATGTGCGCCGGTGATTCTTAAAACATATATGTGTGGTTGTTATGATTAAAAAGAACATGCAATTCTCCATGATTTCTTACACATCATTAAGGAGTACTCATCTCACTGCTTCACGACCACATTCATAGGTAGATCAAATAACTTTCGATTTGACAAACTTTTTAATAAATAGTAAAATTCAGTAGGACTTATAAGGTGACTCTAATGGAATGCTATAAGCTTTTGCCACGGTGATGTAACTTTGATCTCTAACGGAATGCTCTTAATTGGTTTAGATATAAAGACAAATAACTAAACCACACAATTAGAAATATCATAAAGCCTACATAAAACCGGAAATTTCCATTCTCATTTGCCTTCCATACAAATATCGTAAATTTTAGTATGTTACTTACTCTGTATACCAATTGAATATAATCTATAAACATTCCTACACTTGCAAACTTTCTTCTGTACGAAGGTAGTTAATCATATATCTTACAAACTGCCCTTTATAAAGACACATAAGTTCTACATTTTCCCCTACACTCCAACTAAAATCAGTAGTACTGAGAAGATGAAGTTGTATACAGACGTAATTCAACTCCCAAATAAGCACGACGTATCAAGTACGATGTGATTTCATGTATTGTAATCAACCAATCATAGCATTAAAACTGAAGAAAGAAATCATACATAATCATAGAAAAATCTTACCCATTCCGATTTCAAGAGTTCCCTCCTCCGCGTTGCCATTGTTTTTCTCAACACCCATTTTCACCTATCAGAAGGAAAAAAAAAATGAAAATCCAAAACACTTTTAACATAGCTCATACTTATTGACACATTAACATTGTCTAATCGACAATCGTCAATAAAAAAAGAGTTCCTGCGAAACAGATAAATTATATACCAATTGAGATCAGTTAGATGAGAAACAATATGTGATCTAATTCTAATGAAACAACAATCTCGATCTAAAGTATATTATTATAATAAAGGATCACCTATTGACACTAACGGAATTCAGATTTCAACAGGAACAGAAACAAAAACCAAATAATCAAAACATGAAATAAAGTGGATCTGATCTAATAAATATATAAACAGTTGATGTAACTAAATTTCAATGAAAAAAGTGGTCTTACTTGTTAGGTTATGAATGGATCGGATCGTGGGTTTTGAAATATTAATTTGCGTGTGTGGCTCTCGTATAAGAAAAACAAACTGGACATGATTGATTCAGATACTTATTTAATTCGCGGATCATCTAGTATATTTCAAAATGATCCCTATACTTACTTTTTATTTCATTTTCTTATTTTGTCTATTTTTTTTTTTATTATTTTTTTTAGATAAAGTTTAGAGTTAATTACAATTTTGGTCCTTGCGGTTTACCGGGTATAACGGTTTTGGTCCTCCAACGACCCGTAACAGGTTTAGTCCAATTTTTGGTCCACCGTTTGACCAATTTTGACTGTTAAATCTGAGGGCATTTTTGTCTTTTCATTTATATCGTTAAATAAAAGAGTTAACTACATTATTCTTGGTCCTTGTGGTTTGTCGAGTGTTTCACTTTCAGTCCAATAGTTTTTATACACACGTTTATATACATTTTTACTTATGTTTTTATCTACGTTTTAATCTATGTTTTTATTTAAAATTTTATATACCTTTTTATATATCTACGTTTTTATCAACACTTTTATATACATTTTCATACACGTTTTTATAGGCTTTTATCTACGTTTTTATATAAGTTTTTATGCACATTTTTATACACATATTTTTATACACGTTTTAATACACATTTTTAAATATGTTTTTTATATACGTTTTTATCTACGTTTTAATCTATGTTTTTATTTACGTTTTTATATACGTTTTTATCTACCTTTTATTATAGGTTTTTGTATACATTTTTTTTTTATATCTAAGTTTTTATCAACGCTGTTATATACAATTTTATATACGTTTTTATGTACGCTTTTATATACGTTTTTATATACGTTTTTATCTACGTTTTTATTTACGTTTTTATCTACGTTTTTATATACTTTTTTATCTACATTCTACGTTTTTAAATATATTTTTATATACGTTTTAATCTATGTTTTTATTTACGCTTTTATATACGTTTTTATCTACCTTTTATTATACGTTTTTGTATAGATTTTTTTTATATATCTACGTTTTTATCAACGCTGTTATATACATTTTTATATACGCTTTTATCTACGCTTTTATATACGTTTTTATATACGTTTTTATCTACGTTTTTATATACGTTTTTATCTACATTTTATATACGTTTTTATCTACATTTTTATCTACGTTCTACGTTTTTATATACGTTTTTAAATATGTTTTGATATACGTTTTTATCTACGTTTTAATCTATGTTTTTATTTACGCTTTTATATACGTTTTTATCTACCTTTTATTATACGTTTTTGTATATATATTTTTTTTATATATCTACGTTTTTATCAACGCTGTTATATACATTTTTATATACGTTTTTATCTACGCTTTTATATACTTTTTTATATACATTTTTATCTACGTTTTTATATACGTTTTTATCTAAGTTTTATCTACGTTTTTATCTAAGTTTTTATATACGTTTTTATCTACGTTCTACGTTTTTATTACGTTTTTAAAAACGTAGATACAAACGTAGATAAAAACGTATGTAAAAACGTATATAAAATGTACATAAAAACGTATATAAAAGCTTAGATAAAAATGTAGATTAAAACGTAGATAAAAATGTAGATAAAACGCATATAAAAACATATAAAAAAACGTAGATAAAAATGTATATAAAAACGTAGATAAAAACGTATATAAAAACATATATAAAAACGTGTATAAAATGTGTGTATAAAAATGTAAATAAAAACGTGCATAAAAACCTATATAAAAACGTGTAATAAAACGTATATAAAAACGTGTATAAAATTTAAAAGCAATTAGAAAAGAGATTTTTTTTTTTTTTTTTTTTTTTAGATCAAATTTTTTTTTTAAAGAAAATTAGTTCTCAAATTTCTATCAACTTATAACCAGTTTTTATAAGTATTGTAAATTTTATTAAAATTTTAGTATTTCATTAGTATTGTATATAGATTAGAAAGCAGTTTTAGTTACTAAATCGTTAAAAATATTTTCGTAAGTTTTAAAATTCACTTTCTTTCTAAAAATAAAATTAGTTCTTACTTAAGTTTATCTGTGATAAAAATTTCATAATTTATTTTGAATTTTTTAGATAGGTTTTAATTTCTATAAAAGTTTTTAGCTGTTAAAAGTTTAATTTTTTTTTTGTTTTATAAATTTATGAGTTAATTACATTTTTTGTCCTTATGGTTTGCTGAATGTAACACTTTTAGTCCATTAAGATGAGGGTATTTTAGTCATTTCATGTGTCTTAATTGGTCAAACTAACGGTCAACAAAAAATTGGACCAAACTTGTTACGGGTCTCCGGATTATGGACAGGATCCGCTACTTTTTGACCAAAACTATTTGACCAAAATTGTTATACCCGGTAAACCATAAGGACAAAAAATGTAGTTAACTCTAAAGTTTATGTTTAGATAACAGTGAGGGGTTGTTTGATAAAATTATGTGATTTAGCGCTGAATAATTTATTTACTCTTAATGACTAAAACACTCTTAACCAAAGTGTTTCTGAATAATAACATGATGTTTGACAAGTTACTTGAATGCATATTTTATCAGCTAAATTTACTATTTCAACATTTTGTATATGAAAATTTTAAAAATTATTATCAGTTTTGATGTGTAGCTCTAAAATAATTGTTAAAAGTTTATACGTTTACTCTTGCACATTTTATATATACGTCAACAATTTTTTTTTTGGTTAATATTAGTTTTAATATTTAGTTGAATAATTTTATTTGTTACAACAATTACAAGTGCCTAAACCTGCAAAAGTTAAAACGCAAAAAAGAAAAAAACATAAAAAGGTGATTAATAAAATTATTTGGGATAAAATAGGTTTTTCTATTTTTTAAAGAAAGGATCACATATGTTCAAAGTAGGTGATGAAGTTGGATATTAAAATGTTAAATCAATAATAATATACAAGTTATATAAAATCATTATAATAAAAGGTCTTCAAAGACCCACTGAATCAATTTGCATCTCTTGAATGCTGAGTCATTAACCTCCTAGTGGAACGACATAAAAAATGTTATCAAACAACAACCATATATAACAGATTTAGCATTAGGCCCATTAAGAGCCTATCAAACAGCTCCTAAGTTGTTCGGAATAAGGATCATATTAATAAGTGATGTTTCTTTTTCCTACTTAACAAGCCACCTAAATAAATGTAAATGACTATTTTACCCAAATTGTTCAACACCAGCATATACCATTACCTAAACACTTCCAAATTACCTAAACAAATGTTCTCATATGAAACCAAAACCAAACATATATCATAACCTACAAGGATACAACATCAGATTACCATAACCTACAACATCATGTTCAAATTACTACAATACATGTTTCAACAAAAAATATGCACATTTTTTTGCTTACAACATGTTCCCTAAAAAATCATTAAAGACGCACATGTTTCAGTTTACTACATGAACCCTTTGCTACGTCCAATCATTTTAACCCATCCAACACACCTTTATGCTTTTAATTGCATCCAACCTTCCCAATAGCGATCATTTGGCTCACAAAATATAGCAAGTTCGACCTCGTACAAAGGATCATCTTCAGCCCACCCAATGTTCTTCAACTTATTTTGGCAATCTTCAAGAGTGGGTGGTTCGGGTTTTCGAGGTTGTTCGGGATTGATGATCGTGTTTGCTATTACTTTTAGAACACCCAAGTTTTCTTTTTCAACTCCATCCATCTATTGTGTACGCTTTCTTTTGTTTTTCGCGGCACAAGGAACTTTTGAGTGAGGTTTTTGAGACGTGGTACTTGAGACACCAATATCTTCATCATCTTTAGTTACATAGGGCTCGACAACTGGTGCAGGCACGTGTGATTTCGTTCCACAACTTTTATAACCGGTGGCCATAGTACCATCGAAAAGTTGTGCACAAAGTTCGGGAAAATGAAGGGTCGTGCTTTTCAGTGGTTTTACAAGTTTTTTTTTCTGCACAAAACAAACATGGTATTATATAAATTAATGGAGAAAGTAAGTATAATTATACTTTCAGAAAGTTAAGCTATGAAAGGGTAAATAACTAACCATAATTTCTAGTTCCCATTAATCCTCCGTTAGATAAAACGTGTTGGTGGACTCATCATAAATATTGCCTGCCGTGTTTTTTAAAGATAGCCATGCCCCATATTTGGTTTTCATATAATCAAAATGATTTCTCATTTGCTTCATGTCAACTTAAAAATTATGGTTATCTTTGAGGGCTTTTGCAACTTTCTTCCATGAAAGTACTTTGAGGCTAACACCTTCTTGACCGTCGAGAGCAATAGCATGAATGCAAGATTCCATAAACGTTTCACTACACTTATGCTTTTCCAGGCTACTCTACTTTTTTTTTCAGTTTATGGTTATTTTCCAGGTTATCCTCCGGGCTATCATTCATACCTGAACGACAAATTTTCATTAACCTATGTGTTTAATTTATTTTGTTTCATTATAACCTATTGCATATTCAAAGTTAGCATAATCTATTTCATAAACAAAATAATGTTACTAAAAATACTTATCCAAATAAGAACTACAAATAAATGCAATTTTGTAAAGATTTACACAAAACTTGAAATAATCAAGGTTTAAACTTGAAACATAGAATTTAGCATATAGACTTTTTACAACTATGTTATAGATTTGAGAATATAGGAGATGGTTTTGGAATGCCTGAAAGTATTGTTGAACGACGATAGGAGGATGGCATAGATGAGAAGAGAAAATATTGAAAGAAATTGTAGATCTATAGTGATTTGTAAGAGAAAAGAAAAAGAATGAAAAAGAGATAGAGGGTAAACTGGACAAATGTGTGGTGTATCTGTATCCTGAATAGAAAGGGGGGCAATTTTCCATCTCTTTTGCATCTAGGATTTAGTTTTATAATAAGTCAAAAAGAAATAACCAAAAAAAAACCATTTGCATTCAATAATATATCCAAAAAGGATATTAAGTAAAAAATAAACACACCCTTCATTCATTTCATAATAAGCACATCATCCTTGCCCACTAAAAGTTCTTTTGATTGGTTGAAATATGAAGTTAAACATATATTTTGAGACAATAAAGAATATATTAGCGGCACTTATTTTAGAACGAAAGAGTACAAACTATATAGGCCATTCGAATAGAGGTGTGTATTTCACAGACTAGAATCTGAAAAACTCTTTTGTTTCTTTACAAGTTTTTAGTTCCACTTGGTTAGAAATAAAATAGTTGAACCGGAACCGAGACATGCTACGCGATCTAGTCTCGGTTCCTAAGCCATCTGGTTTATGGTTCTCAATTCCGGTTTGATTATGTATGGTTCCGGAAACGAGCTCACCCCTAGTTTCATGTAAAACAAATTTTCTTTTACGTTTTTATTTACTTTAACGCATGTACTTTGTTTCATTATTCACCTTTCAATAAAAATTATTTCGTTGTTCATTTTTCTATTTATATGTCATAAAATTAGTGTTCACTCTGATTTCAACCATTCGAATAAGATATAAAAGGTAAAGATAAAATTTGATCTATAACTTAGTATTGATGAAATATGTATTAATCAACTCAAAGGGTGTTTGGGATTGCTTCTTTTTTGTCTGTTTTAAGCATGAAAACACTTTTTTTTTCATCTAAACATTGCTGCTTATTTACTTTAAAAAAGCAGAAAAGCATTTTTTTCATAAGTTGGTTAGGAGCTGCTTATTTCGTGTAAGTTATTTGTGTAGGATTATATGCTTGATATAACATAATTAAATGATGCAGATAATATATGAGACCATAATTAAATAGTGCAGATAATATATGAGAACACAACGTCACACACAATAACACGAGACTTCAGTTTTATATATTTGTCGTAAATGCATAAATGATCTATTAACGCGAAATCAAGATTAGGCTTAATCAGTTGGACTGCTTAACAAGTAGTGGGGCTAAACCAAAGAACCAAATGGAAAACCATATGGGCCTTGTGGTTCGTACGTCCCCTAGGGTGGAAGTTTGGGCTTTGGGCTTGGTTCATTACTTATGAAAAAAGATAAGTATATTATTAAATAATATCATATCTTTTTATTAAGTTAATTATCTCTTATAATATTTAAGGTATATCTTATATTTAAACATGAAAGATATCATTTAAGAGTTTTATAAATACCCAAACTAGAAATTAGGATTTTATCATTATTTTCCACCCTAAGGTTTTCGAATCCCCCTCCTCCTCCTCTCCTTGTTTTAGTCAAACACCAAGTACATACAAACACACATTTTTGTTTGTTAAATCTTGATTATGATCATTGTTGTAGAGTTCTTGATCAAGCATTAGCATCCTACTGAAGTTGCTTGAGTGTTAGTGTGGACTATATGTTGATAAGATCATACTATTGATCTTATTGTTCATGATTGAACACCTTTCCAAATCACAAGGTACACATATGATATTGGTTGTTTTGATTAGTCATACACATGTAACTGGATCACTGGTATGAAAAAGGTTTTGTGAATTTATGTTTCTGGTGTAATACTAATTCATCTATATTTAATTATTAAATCATTTTAAATTCTAACCACAATTTCCATCAGTGGTATCAGAGCCACTTTTACATGTTATGACTATCATGTGATCTATTTTAAATATGAATTTTTTGGTTATGAAGATCCTGTTGGAACTTTTGTATGATTTGTTGTCACAAATAAAGATCTGAGTTGATGACGCATAAATAAGTATTGTAAAAATTATCACCCCTTCCTGTTAATTATAATATGTACTTGGTTTTGTAGAAAACTAGAAGGGGGGAGGGGGTTGAATAGTTTTACCAATTAAAATTATATTTTAAAACTTTTAGATCGACTTATGTCAATATACTTTGACGTGTTGGATATTGATAGTTAGATATGTATTTAAACTAAACTAAGAGATAGAGATAGAAAGACACAACCACAACACAAGTATTTATAGTGGTTCGGCTACATGGAATCCTTCCTTGCCCTACTCCACTCCCCGAGTACCCAACTCGAGAGTTCGTAAACACTACACATCACAAACTCCTTTCACTGGCCGAGTAGCCTTCACAACGTTGCTTACACTTTATCCGGTATAAAGTTAAATATCAGGTTCTTCCACAAGGTAGAACCAAACCTACATCGCCTACACTTTATCCGGTACAAGGCTAGATACCGGGTTCTTCCACGAGGTAGAACCAAACCTACGTCGCCTACATTTTAACCGGTATAAGGCTAGATACCGAGTTCCTTTACAACGGAGGAACTAAAATCGATACCGCTATCTAACACAACATATCTACGAACGAAAAAGAGAAATCAACAAGATTCAATTCAGTGGTCTTGATGATGACGAAGCCTAGCAACCCATGTCTTCGAGCTTGCGAGTCTTCTAGAGGTCGTGATCTCGCCTTTAAGAGGAACCTAGAGAATCACTAATAGAAAAACTACATAGAAGATCCTTAGATCTAAGGTTAGAGAGGTTAGAACATAGAGAGAGAATATGTCTAAGAGGGGTGAGGAATAAGGAAGAAATGGCTCACTATTTATAGGCATTTTTGAGTACTGTTCACCCGGATCCCTTCTCAAAGGGATTCGGCTAGTGTAATCTAAGGGATCCGGCTATCTGGTAGTACCAGTCCGGATTTTGGGTTACAATTCCCGGTTTTGGGTTATGGGTTATGGTTCATAGGTCATGTGATGTCATGCATGATGTCAAAGACATCTTGGGTCATGGGTTATGGACTTTGGGTCATGGGTCATGGATTTTACCCATTATTGATGTCATGCAATAGGTTATGGGTTTTGGGTCAAGCTCCATGGGTCATGGGCTTTGGGCATGGGTTTTGGGTTATGGATAGTCCAAGCCTTTATATTACAAGTAATATGTATTTTTATAACCAAAGTTACTTAAGTGTTTTATAAAAATAGTTTTGGTTTATGTAAACTATTTAACTAAACATGTTTAATGGTTTATTTGTTTAGTGAAATGAGTTAGTAAACTATTGGCTTAAAGCTTTACGTATTTTATTTATTTCGTTAAAATAATTTTACGTTTGTTATCGACAAAACATAAGAAGATCGTAAAATATAAATAAACGTTTTTATGGTTTATTTATATTAACAATCTCCCCCTTTTTGCTGATGACAAAACATAAAATTGTTTTAAGTAAAAAGTAAAATTCGTAAAATTTTGAATTTAAGTTTTTACTATTTTCTTCCTCTTTTTTTCGAAACAAAAAGATTGTCGAAAAGAAACTATCCTGAATGCAAGAGTTTAGAAAGAGATAAGAAATGTAAGACATGCATATTTGCTCCCCCTTGACGAGTGCTCCACCTTGGTGAGGGTGTCATGTATTTAGGAAGGCTAAGACGGGACTATTGCAAGTATTGCAATGTTTATCTTTTGACGAAAGCTCCCCCCGGGGCGTCAAGTACTCCAAGTGTGTTTTGAAAATATACAAAACAAATGTTAAAATGCAAGTATATAGTATGACTTTTGCTGAAAAATGAGCTGAGTAGAGGCTCAGTTTGGCTTCTAAGTGTCCTGATCCGCCGAATCCTTTTTAGAAGGGATCCACCGAGTAGAAAGCAAGGGATTCGTGTACCTGCATCTTGTTAGTAGCAGTTTGAAGATAATAAAGCATGAAAGGTCATTTAAATCAAGTTATAATCACATCAACATGCCCAAATAATCAAGAAGCATTTAAACAAGTAGATTCATTTAACAAGAGAAAAAGATACAACAATGACCAATTCTCTAAAACTTAATAAAATGATCTAACACGTAAAAAAATCCTAATGAGATCGACTAATCTTAAACTAGAGGAGGATGACCACTTGTGCATACACTTAAAGGTTTCTTAGGGGTAGTTAGGTTTGCTAATGTCATCCAAACGTTCAAGAAGGTAATAGAACATGAACCACATCTTATTGCGTACTTCATGAACCAAGGTTTGGATATGTTGACAATGGTTGCAAGTCTCATCATGACTTGGTTGTGGTGGTGATGAAGGTATATATGGACCTAGGATAGAAGGTTGTTGAGGTATGTTTGAGGCGGATGGACCTAAGTTAGGTGGTTGTGGATGCACAATGGATGTTGGTGGAGATGTATGTGTGGGTAGAAGGGGTAGAGATGTGTCATTAACTAAGTTGTTTGGTTGATGTTGGGTCCATTGCTACCCAAACACACCCTAGTCTAGGATTTGAATAGAAAATATCCAGAGTGTTGCAAACCCGTAAACACGATAAAGTCACTTAGTGAATAGTCATTCAGTGAGTCATCTTTAGGATGCTTAGGACAAGTCTAAAGAAGAAAGACTGTTCATTCAGTGAGGTGGAACTCAGTGAATGACACCTGAGCCAAAGAAGAAGATGATGCAATCAGCGAATGATGACAATAGCTCTCTGATTCCCAAATCTCCTCCTCTTCTATGAAGACTAAGTACTAATGATCGAAGACCTGAGACTGAAGATTTAGGCGGGACTTTTCACTAATATGTTTGAGCGGGATAAAGTAAACTTTATTGATAAGTCAAATCAAGTACGAGTTGGTGATAAAAGTAGTGAACAGTTGCCTGAACTATTCACTAAAGCAAAGAAAGAGTGTCTCCCAATGTTGATGCATTCAATGGAAGATGTACCTCTTTGTACTTCATCCATTGGAATCGTGAAACGCACTTACCTAACCTCACCAGCAGCAACCTCGTACTAGTATAAATAAGATCAGAAGTTGAAGTAGAAAGGTTGACAAGTTTCTGTGAAAAAGTTTAGCATTCACAAACCTTTCTACTCCAAATCAACTAAGTCCCTGAGATAGCTCAGTTGGTTAGCATAGTTGTACTTAAGCTTAGCTTAAGTTTAGAGAGGAGATAATCATACTTGTCATTTCAATCCCAAGTGTTATTCCGCAAGCACTTGGGTATCGATTCTTTGATTAATTTATAATAAGAATTTAAACGTTGATAAACTCTTGTCTATTTACTTTTACGTTTCTTTCTTATTACTGTCAAAGAATATCATTACATTACTTAACCATGGAACGCAGTTAGCTTAACTTTGTAGTTAACTCTAACTGTGTAAAGGGAACAAAAAGTGGTATCAGAGCCTCTAGTTTATAAAACTTTTAGAACAACAAAGTGCTTAAAGTTTTTAAAATCAAGATCCTACCATGGCTGATAGTAATGTACCCCAACTGGTCGATAAAAAGGGAGGAAGCTATACTGCTACTGCTCCCCGACTTGAAGTTGGAACATTTAACAAGTGGAAAAAGCGCATGCTTTGCTACTTAACGGGAATGGAACCCTATTACATTAAGCTTATTAATGAAGGTCCATATGTCCCTAAAACAGCTGAAGGTTTAGTTAAGCCTGAAGCTCAGTGGACTCCTGACGAGAGAAGGGTGGCCAATCAAGACCAACGCTTGAAAAGCATCATTATATCTTGTCTCCCTGACGATATAATAGAATCAGTCATTAATTGTCCAACTGCAAAATAGACTTGGACTGACTTGGTTCACAGCTTTGAGGGTCCCTCAGATACCAAGGAAAATAGGATCATGGACCTGAAACTTGAGTATACATTCATTGCCAAAGACTCTGAAAGTCTGTCTCAGACTTATACCCGTTACAAGACCTTGCTCAATGAGCTGACTAATGATGGTCTCACCTTATCGAAGCATGAGATCAATGTTGGCTTTGTCAACAGTCTCCATGAGAAGTGGTTAAACTTCTCTCAAGGACATAGAAATGCTAACAACATTCAAAACCTTGATCTCCCTGAAATCTATGAGAAGTTTTTCTATGAAGACAACTCAATCTCTAGGAGATACCCTAATTCAAAGAGGAGCCAAGAGACCAAAAAGGCCTTGACTATTACACCCATATCCACTGCTTTCTATTCTAATGGTGTTATGCAGGATTTTCAAGATAACTCAGATGATGAGGCTGATGAAAGAACCAGTGAGGAGTATCTTCAAGACTTACAAACTGAATTTCAAGAAAGGGCACTCCTTGCTAACTCAAAACATTTTATTAAGAGAAACAAAAATTTTACAAATGCAAAAGCAAATGAAAACTGTAAAACCCGAAATTTTTATGAAAATTTGTAGTTTCTTTAACTGTTAGGACTAAATTTAAATTAGATAAATAATTAAGGGTGGTCTTGTGACATCTTAAAACAAATAGGGTTAATATGCTTTGTGCCTTTCAAATTTGGAAGTAAATCGTGGGTTGGATTGGTCATCAAGATGTGCTTTACTGGACTCTCATATTAATCGGTATACACACGAGATTTCTGGCCCAAATCCCCTTAAATATATCACGAACTCCTCATAATGAGTCATCTACACAAAAGAAAAATAAACCCTACAACAAGACTAGGCAGCAACAGAAAGATTGAAGAATTATTTTCAGGTTTCTAGTTTGAGTTCCATAGCTAAGTAAGGTGACATTCTTTTTTGATTTAGTATTTGAATGCATTGTTAATTAAGAAGGCATGTTGGACAGTAGTTGATTGGTCGAGTTTTAATTACCGTAGATAAAGTAGACTAAGTCAAGACAATGCTACATGTAAATGTTATGAATTGTTATTATTGTTTTTAGCCTTACTTTGACTGTGATATATATGAGTTAGTTTATGTTGGCCAAATCATAACTGGTAAACTTTACCTATGATGTGCTTAGTATCATATTAGTAATAGGTACTCATATTAAATATAGGTTTAACGTGGTTATTGATGATAGACTATGTCGCATGCAGTAGCAAATAGAAAAAAATAAAAATAAAACATCGTTCTTTGATTTAGTTGCTTACTACACTATATGCTCTTAATTGTTGAATTATAAAATGATCACCAGACTTGTTTCTTTTTATTAATCTGGGCTTGCGAACCAAAATTTAAGCTAGCCATTTAGTGTATAAAGAGTAACTGAACTTAGCGATTTACTGAATAAATATCGTCTATATAACAATGTGGATGAACATTTGTGGTGGGTCTTATCCGAATGAAAATAAAGAAGAGAATAGACAAGGTTTTACTTTGTTGCTCTTAACATCGAACTAATAGTTCAACTGATGAATATTGCAACTTGATTTTAATTGGTTATATATATATATATATATATATATATATATATATATATATATATATATATATATATATATATATATATATATATATATATATAGATTTGTGTTCATGTGGTGAACATTTTAAAGTAAGTAACAATAGGCACCAACCAATGTATGACAAGTGGCAATAGTTATCAAAGAATAATAAAAATTAAACTTACATCTCTAATTAAATCAAAAGGGCATTTGAGTAACTTTCTACCTCATTATATTCGCACTGACCGTATCCTATTCTCTCATCCTCCACACAAAAGAAAAACCTACATATCTTTCTCTCCCCAAAAACCAACATCCTCATTTTCATCTAAAGATCTCCAATTCTCTCATCCTCCACACAAAAAAGAAAAAAATAATAAAACCACGACCACCTTAATATCCTGGTCGTCGTTCGAATAAGATGCGACGGGCTCCGGACGCTGGGGTAGATCTTTCAAATGAAACCCACAAAGACGGGCTGGGGTGGTTTTCAGATCCCAACGCTGGGGCGGTTTTCAGATCCAGACGGTGCCCAACACTCTTTCCCATTCACAATCGACGTTAGATCTAGTCCCGCAACCATCGCATCTTGTGTGACAGATGGTGTGAGCATCACTATTATAGAAAGTGCTCGTCAGATCCAAAGTGGAGTACCATATGTTTCTTTTTCATTTGTGTATCTTTATATTTATTTCAATTGATGTTTATATTTTGTAAAGTTTGTATCAATTACCAGATTTGTGTATAACTGTTTTGAAGTGTTTTAAATTTGTTGATTCTTAATTTTATGTATGATGTATCATCATATTAAAAACTATGTACCCCACGTAAAAATAAAGAAAATGTGGACTGATTTTCTTATGTACAAGTTGTGTATCTTTATTTCAATTGATGTTTATATTTTTGGATTGTGTACAAGTTTTGAAAAAAGATAAACAAACTGATGTGTATCTTTACGTTTTAGTCTTGTGGTTATGTGTGTTTGGGTGATGGTTGGACTTCTTTTCTCAGCTGTGGAGTCTAATTTTGTGTATTGACTCGTATCAACTCTTTTGAATAACATTTTTTACTTGCGTATTGTGTAACTATTTTTTGTTAGGATTTTGATTTGTGTATTAATGAATTGTTGTTATTTTTTATTTTTTTTGGTACATATGGAGTGACACATTAAATTTTATGATATATTTATAATGACACACTAATTTGTAGCGACACACTAAATTTTAATACATTTGTAGCGACACATTAAAAAATGATACATTTGTAGTAACACACTAAAATTTAATACATTTGTAGCGACACACTAAAATTTAATACATTTGTCATTAGAAATGTGTCGCTAAAATTGTGTCATTAGAAATGTGTCGCTAAAATTGTGTCATTAGAAATGTGTCACTAAAACGTATCATGAAACAAAAAAGAATTCTGAGGAAAAAACAAAGCACGTGCATGTGAATTCCAAGGAAAAAACAAAAAGAATTCTAAAATTGTCATTAAAAATGGGATACGCTATGCCATTCTTAACCCATTTAATTACAATATTGCCATTATCAATTAATTGTTATAAATAAATGCAAATCTTATCCATATAATTGATCCAATGGTCCACAACTGTGCCTATAGTTTTCTATTTTAAAGTGTATACCACAATAACGCCAACCTATATATATATATATATATATATATATATATATATATATATATATATATATATATATATATATATATATATATATACATATACATATATATATAATGTGTCGCTAAAATTGTGTCATTAGAAATGTGTCACTAAAACGTATCATGAAACAAAAAAGAATTCTGAGGAAAAAACAAAGCACGTGCATGTGAATTCCAAGGAAAAAACAAAAAGAATTCTAAAATTGTCATTAAAAATGGGATACGCTATGCCATTCTTAACCCATTTAATTACAATATTGCCATTATCAATTAATTGTTATAAATAAATGCAAATCTTATCCATATAATTGATCCAATGGTCCACAACTGTGCCTATAGTTTTCTATTTTAAAGTGTATACCACAATAACGCCAACCTATATATATATATATATATATATATATATATATATATATATATATATATATATATATATATATATATATATATATATATATATATATATAATATATATCTTGGTCTAAGATGTGGGGTACTAATTGTTTAAGTATGACTTAGAGTTTTACAAAGGTGCATGACAGAATGGTAGGAGTATCAATTTTACGACTTTGTACGATATTTGATTCGGGTTCCTGAATAAATATAGGTATGGTGACGCTATAAATTGTGTGTTTAAACTCATATAGGAGTATGAACTTCATGTTTTGAACAGACTAGCAAAACATTATTTAACCTTTAAAAGTATACTTGACCAATCAACTAGGACTCATATGTAGCTTGTATAAAATCTCAGCGAGATGTTATCGTATGTGTAGGAGACGTGTTTAGCCCAAAGTGAACCTTTAATCTGAGCATTACCAGGTGAGTTTTCGTGTGCTTTTTAAATTTGGGTTGCACTTTTATTCGAATGCTATCATGCAACTTGTTTAAATGATCACTAAATGCTACGTGTTTTGATTGGTTGATAATATATGAAACTTGTGAAAATTGCTTACAAATTGAGATATATAGATGTGAATCATGAATCGTGAATGGGTATATGTTGAATTGTTGGAACCGTTGAACCGAACGGAAATATGAATTGTTGGAACCGTTGAACCGAACGGAAATATGAATCGTTGGAACTATTGAACCGAATGGGTATATGTTGAATTGTTGGAACCATTGAATCGAACAAATTTATGAATAATTAGTATATGTTGTAACGTGATTTAAGTTAAATCATTGGTTTTTATTAAATTGTTGGTATTTGAATTGAATAAGAATAATGTTGTAACTAAATAGCACTTATATGATATTTGAACAAATTGCATATCGTTTTACAAGTTTGATATTATATGAATTATTTTGTACGTGAAAACCATGAATTCTCACTAGGCCTTTGGCTGACCCAAAACTCTTTTTAAACTTTTGTAACCCAGATGAGCTACTTTAGGAATCAAGATATGAATTGAGATCGAGTAAGAGTAGACGCTTCCGCTGATATAAGGTAAATAAGAGGGTTTAACACTCCGAAAAGGCGGGGTGTTACAGTTGGCATCAGAGCCATAGGTTTAAGTGAATTAGGTGTTAGGAACCTAGTCTTAAACCATGATCGAGTATTTAAGTTGCAAAAACATTCTTTATTTAGTGCCTTCTAGGCCCATTGAAGTTAAGGAGTAATAGTTGTATTTTGACATCAAATTGTTCAACATAATAATCAAGTAAAAGAAAGTTACCCAAAGCAAGACTACAATGAGTAAGAAATATAAAGAGTTATAGCACTCCTTAACGCCTCCAATCGAACAAGGGAATTCTCCGCCTCTTCTCACAAGTATCACCAACACTTCTTGGTATCTCCTTAAGAATGACAGGAATTATTGAGCTCTTTCGGGTTGTATAAGATATGATCAAGTCCTTATGGTGTAAGGCTTGATTGTAAGTGTATGTAAATGTGGTGATACTAGGGTCTATTTATGCTTGGATTATGACCAAAAAGCTGTTACAAACTCCCACTAATCATAATGAAGAGGTAATGATCGGACTTGGTGATTAATGGTGATTAAAACCAAGTTTTAATGCAACTCTTCATCTCAGACACGTCTCAACCCGCGGTTCAGATTTGAACCGGCGGCTGGGATGACTGCTCAACCTCAGGTTGGGCTTTTGAACCTCAGCTTCAACCTTGGGTTGGGAACTGTTTTGCACATAAATTTCAACCTTGGGTTGGCATAAAACCTCATCCTTTAATACTCTTTTTTAGCACCAAATCATGACTCCATCTTTCATTGAAAATCTTCACAACCTTCTCTTGTACATCAGAAATAATCATAACATGAATCAATATCTTTGACGACAATCTTTTCTTGAATATTCTCTTAATCTTTTGGCTTTTCTTCGTCATTCTTCGATATTTCCTTGTACTTAGACCTGAACACATCTTAATACCTTTTAAGCGCAAAATGCTCATAAACATAACTAAATAATATACAAAAATATAAAAATAACGCGACTCTATCATAGACAAAATAAGCGTTATCAAATTCCCCCTCACTTAGGTTTTGCTTGCCCTCAAGCAAAGTAATCTTTTGAAAAATTATTTTCCTATAGCCAACCATCATGATTCTCAAAAATTTCACTAATCGTCCTTATCGCCAAGGCAAAAGATCAAAAAGTGATTTTTACTATTTATACGTGAAATTTAAATGAAGTACTCGATCAAGCTAGATAACACAACTAAGCTCCTCACGAAAAGAAAGTAATAATATAATTCACTCATACTCATTTCTTTTGTTGGAAGTGTATTTCACTCAATTGCTCAGTCATGATTTCATTTCATACCATAAGCTTGTACAAGTATCAAAACTAATCCAAATCATGTAAGAAATAAATAAACTTATCAAAGAGGACTTTTATTTGGGTTGAAATGTTAGGCTGAGGGTTAATATCAACTTATGCTCCAATAACTACTGTATAAACATAATAGATCGCTGGCGCGAATTCTTGATTTATTCAAACAACGGATGGTCACTAAAGTAAAATACCTTAGATCGTTGGCGCGTTATTCGATCACTCAAGAACCGGATGGTCACTAGAATATTCATACAGTCGATATCTTCACAAAGCAAAAAGGGTTAGGATAATGCATGGGATTATTTAGTGGATTTAGTAATGTAACAATAATCAAGTCAAATACCAAAATCACTTGTTGCAAAAAGAATCGAACCATGTATCCCAAAATGATTATAGCCTCCGAATCATCTTTTCCTTTCTCTTTGATTTCTTTCATCGACCACCATATATATAAACATCACGTCTTAGCACATTGGCTATTCGATAACTCACAATACTTTTTTTTCCTCCATCTTCATAATTATAGCACATTGGCTATATATTTCTTTTTCATCATATATATATGTATATATATATATATATATTATATATATATATATATATATATATATATATATATATATATATATATATATATATATATATATATATAGGGGGACTTTCAAACGAGAACCATTTTATCCGCAAGAACTGAGAGAACCACCAAAAACATACATGCACGCCTTTTAAAATAAAATAAAAATACATGAAAATCATCAATAATCGTAAACATCCACCTATGTTCTTCAATATCATTATGAACTCATCCTCTTTTTTTCACAAAAACCTTACACACGGCCGCAATATTGTCGTTGCACGTTTTATAAGAACATACATGCACACCTTCAAAGAAAATTTTTGTATTTCGAATTTTTTATCAAATTCTTTAGAACAACTATGTTTTTTTTAAAACATATGTGTTGTTTTGAAAACATATGTGCAAAAATACAATTATTGAAGGCGTGCATGTATGTTTTTGGTGGTTCTCTCAGTTCTTGCGGATAAAATGGTTCTCGTTTGAAAGTTACACTATATATATATATATATATATATATATATATATATTATATATATATATATATATTTCATATCCCCCACACTTTGGATGAGCATATACCTCAAAAATACAAACAAGAAGTAGCTACCTTCGTCTTCGTCGGAAAGGTATATCCGAAATACAAAGTGTAAGCTAATAATCATCAAAAACTTCTTCACGCCAACAACAAGTAATTCATCGATTTGACTTGACAAAAAGGTTAGGCTAAAGTTTAAAGGTGCAAAATCTTTTTGTATTTTATGGATGTAACAAAACGAAAAGAATGGCTCAAAGGGTGAACTAAGGGTATCTAGCGCTAAAAATGAGCGCTAACAAATGGGTCCATAAAAAGTGGTTAACTAACCAATGTGGCTAGCTAATATATCAATATATGTAAATGGAAGGCCATTTGGTTGAGATCCTAAGTTGCCTCTTATCATTTAAATTCATTTATATCACACGAATGTGACCTTACTTTGGAAATCGTAATGCATGACAAACACAAGTTCTAGAATCAATTCAATCACCGGCACACTCATAGCAAGAAAATAGAATTTAAGCATAAAGATATGCTTCAAATGATAGGCTCAAATCCTTACATATTTGTAGAATAAGCTATAAATGCACAAGTAATGTTATCAATCCCAAGAACGGATCGCTTCACTTAATCGAGATACGTTAAAATTTTCAAATTGCCATTTTATGCTATTGGAAAATTCCAAGTTGTTTTAATTAGATATAATTTTTAGGTGTAAAAATAACTAATTTCCTTAAGGGCAATAAAACTAACTCCAAAATAATCACAAAAATTTTAAAAACAAGATCATTTTCACTATTTACTTCCCTCCCCCACACATAAGTTTTGCATTGTCCTCAATGTGAAAAATTAGCTTCAAAGCAAAGGAAATAGGGAAAATAAAGTAGTAAATTATATTACCGAGAAATCATGCGAGATCCACATTTGGTATTTAACGCATGAGTTGGTCACTCAAAACTCCAAAATGTACCAACCATATGAATGAGTAATAATTACATGGTGTCTCAAACCTGAAAAATAAACACATGCACAAAACATACAAGAACAAACACACAAAAATAATAATAAATTGCTTAATAAAATCATAAATAATAATAATAAATCCTACATCACATAATAATAATAATAATAATAATAATAATAATAATAATAATAATAATAATAATAATAATAATAAATCCTACATCACATAATTATAATATAATAATAATAATAATAATAATAATAATAATAATAATAATAATAATAATAATAATAATAATAATAATAATAATAATAATAATAATAATAATAATAATAATAATTCAGAAATAAAGTACTAGGGAGAAGATAGAATAATTATCCATTACACATCACATAAAACCTCGAATGATAGTCAAAATCATTCGTCATCCATGTCCTCATAGTCATCTCCTTGGTAATCAACCAATGCTCCAATGCCAACACCTCCAGACGATGTTCCTGCTTCATAACCTCTCGGACCTACATTAGAAGAATAATAACCCATGAACCCCTCATGATAAACATTGTACCCTTCACTTCCTTGAAATGCACTAGATGATGTTGGGTAAGGTACATGTTGCGATAGGTATGGTGTATATGGGTATGGGTAAGGTGGAACACTAGGCGGGTCATAAGTCATTGGAAAAGAATATGGTGGAACACTTTGTTGACCAAGGTGTGTGAGAATCGGTGCACAATAATCCATTTGATGTCCAATCCTCATCATAGACATATCCCTCCAAATTTCTCTCTTATCAACTTGTGGTAAGTTCGCATGCCATTCACCCCATCCCGAATCAAGTCCCGAAGGTTTTTCCATACGTTGTGGTGGTGGTTGGCTACGAGCCACATCTGCAATTGTTTCAACCAAACACATCTTATCATGATCAAGCAAACCTTGCAAACTCTTCTTATCAAGCTTCTCACAATCTTTCATTACCGTAATCCTATTCAACTCACTTTGTGTAGCATACCCCAAACTTCTTCCAATCTTTGACACATAATGGCCCCCATTGATAAAACCATGCTCCGACATAATGGTTGCTCTCTTGGACAAATAAACTGCCAAGGTCCATGCCACATTCATTTTCAACTTCTTTCCATCACGACTACTCATCATCATTTCAATCAACCACAAATCCGGTTGATGAACCTTGTCTTGACTATTACCTCGATGTACAAATGAGGTCACAAGTATCTAGTGCAAAAGCCTTGCCATTGGTGAATGAATTTCCGTCACCTTTGGTCTTGAACTATTCGGATCTCCAATCTCATTCCAAATCTTAGTACCATCATACTTTGGTGGTTCCCTTTCCAACTCACCAAAATGAACAACAAACTCCTCTTGAGCAAGGTCATTATCATCATACAAACCAAGTAATTTTCCAAATTCCGGCAAAGTCAACACATGATTATCCCCACACAAGCGAAACCAAATACATTTTTCTTCCAAAATGTCACTCAAATTCACCTCTTGATTGAAATAAATGGTGGAAAAGAACTCCAAACACCATTCTTTGTAGATTTGCTTCTCATTGATCCTCAAAGCGAGCTCGAAACTAATATCTTCAAAAACACTTCCATCTTCATACTCCGTGCTAACATCCATCAACTTCCCTAGATTCTCATAGATATTATACTTCTTAATCAAACTCCAATTAACCAACTTTGGTACCGCAATATCCTTCCTTTGTAACTTAGCTAAACGGCTATTGAAACAAGCTTTAGCCTCCTTGCTTAGCCTTCCCCACTTCAAGTGTTCACTAGTAATCGGCATGAGACTACCTTCTTTCATGGCTCGACCTTGTTTTGCGTACAAAGCAATGAGCGGGTTCTCTTCCTCTTGAGTAGCTTCTCTTACACATTTCTACAAAAACACAACAAAACATGCACACAAGAAATATTGGAGCTAAAGGTTAACTTGCAAATCAAATAGCAAAGCAAAATTATATATATATATATATATATATATATATATATATATATATATATATATATATATTACAGAAATTCCAAACCGCCGCGGTTCAATTTTGAACCGGCGGTTCAGAAAAATTTTGGGGACAGAAAGTCTGAGCCGCCGCGGCTCAAGTCTCAGCCGGCGGTTCAGGTGCCTCAGGGGGTCGCCAAACCGGCGGTTTGGGGTTCCAACCGCGATTTGCTGCACTTAAACTTCAAAAACGGGTTTTCTAGCTCTTCCACAATTCTTTACAAGTTACTACCTTCCTCCTCTTAGCTTATTAGTGCTTATTCTAATGGCTTAATTCTCCTTATCCTCTTAACTTCTAAACCTCAAAAATCCTTGAATCAAATCAAAATCAAACAAAAAAATGGTCCATATAATTAATCAAATAGCATATAAACACTAATTCATAACCATATACCACAAGAAATCCAATCAATCTTGATTCTAATTCCCAAAAATTCGACATTCATGAACCCTAAATTTCAAAACCTCAAATTCTCATTCAATACTCAACCAATTCATCTAATTTCACTTGCAATCAATCCTATTATCAATCCTCTAGTAACCCCATCAAAGAAATTCAATCAATTCGAACTATATAAAATTCGCCCAATTCAAAACCCTAGAAATCAAATTCGAATTAAGAACAAATTAAAGTAATTAGATGGTGTTACTTACTCTTTTTGATGCCATGAAATCCTTAGAAACTCAATGTAAGTATTAAACTTCAATCTCCCAATCAATTGGAATGATGTTGAAAGTGTTGGTGTTTTGTGGTGTTTTTCTTTCTTTCTTGTTTGGAAAAATGAAGACTCAAACCGTGGGTTGGTACTTCAACCGTAGGTTGGTTATCAACAGCGGGTTGGTAAAATATTTAGCACAAACCCGACTTAAACAAAATTGTGTCTCAATTCCTTGACATTTCCAAATAATTTTGAATGATTACCACAACTCATAAACACTTCAAACATTTCCAATAAACTTAAACTAAACAAACTAAACAAACTAAAAACACTATAACTCAATCTTAAAATACTTCATATTAATAAAAGCTTATAAAGCTAAAACACACTAAAAATAACATAGAAATGCAAAAATAACGAGATAATAAAAAAATAATCAAAATGCAAACAATCATAATAATAGCTTAGTATGGGGGATTGATGAGTGTGTAAATACTCATCATTTTATGCCCATTTTAGACCATAAAAATACCAAAAACACCAGAATAGACCATATTATACTGCAAATATCCTTGGTTTGTGTTTTTATGTGTTTTAGGTACAAAAGGATCGAAAACGGGGCAAAAACAGACAAAACCGAGCACAAGATTGGAAAAGCGTGAAAAGCCGAGGACGGGGAAGAAATTTACGAGTTTGGACCACATTTATGATCAAGATGTCAAAATCAACCTTCAAGAATATCAAGTTGTCCAGATTGGTCTTTAAAGACAATTTTCAGAATGTGCATAAATGGTCCCTGAACTTTCAGATTTTACACATATGGTCCCTAAACTTAAAACCTATTACTAATAAACACCTAACCCATTAAACCCTTTACCCTTTTAATCCTAAACCCAAAACAATCCTTAACCCAGCCCACACCAACTCCACAAGCCCAATTTAAATAAATAAAACCCAACCCGTTCTTTCCCTTAACCAATACCAGGTTTGACTTGGTCAAACCTTTCTTCTAAACCAAATGCCGCCCAAAACCATACCACCCCCACCTCACCTCTGCACTTCCCCATGACCTATCACCTCAACCCTTCTCCTTCTTCTACACACTCCCTAACAATCCAAAGTGCATTTAATGCACTCCTCCCCCTCACACGTTAAACCCAAGTGGGTTTTACCCACTATATCTTTTCCCGCCAAAAATCCCAATGGACGACTGGGATTGATTTAAGTCATTCCAAATGGTGGGATTTGCTCAGTAATTGTCAGAGAAGCTTTTTGGATATCTACTTAAAGCCATGAAGACACACAGAGATAGAATGTCCCTGCTTTAGACCATTCGTAGTGTAATTGATGCTTATTTCTATTTTATAGCTTATTGTTCTTTAATATTCAGCTTAATTCCATGTTATTGTAACCGCACATTTCAGTTTTAATTATATTTCAAAAGCTTTGTACCATTTGAGTTATAATTCAAGTTAACTGGTAATTCAATACTTTAAAGTTATTGTTGTTTTGTTGGGTTTATAGATTTGATGATACAAAACAAGAAAGAATGAAACAAGAAAGAATTAAACATGAAGGACTTACTTGCAAAAGAAGATTTATATTTTAGTCCTTCGTAGTATTTTGTAAACCCTAAATCTCTATTATATAAAGAGATCAAGGGTTAGGGTTTTTATTATTGTAAGTCTTCCACAATGTAAAGAAAGGTGTGTGTGTGTGTGTTCTAGGGCATATGTCTTGTAAATGCCTAGAACTAGTTTGTGTTCGTATTCCTCCAAGATCAAAGGTGTCTTTGATCCTGTTACAAGTTTAGTGTAACCGTTCTATTGTGATCGAATAGAATTTGGAGGTGATGGTGTTTGGTAAAACTTTGTGTCAATAACAATTGTTTTGTTTTATTCCGCTGCATATTTGTTAATTGTTATTGTTAAACCCTAAGGCTCAAAACGATCCAAGAACTTAATTGATGATGGCGTGCATAAGTTCTATCAGGTGGTATCAGAGCTTGGGGAGCTCGTTACCTAGGGATTCACAAAGTTTATTACTATCGAAGATAAGCAGTTTTGATGAAGGTACGATCTATTTTTAACGTTTCTGTAATGATCGCTATTTTATTTTTAAGGGTATCGGATCATACTGATATTTATTGAATTAAATGGGTCGGTCATATCTTCATAAATTGCTGCTGTTATTAATTGATATGTGGGGCCGGTTTATTTATTTTACGATTATGCTTCTATCGAATGAAAAAGTCTTCGGTCAAATAAAGGGATTGGAAGTCAGATTTGCTGATTGGTGCACGTGATCTAATCTCGCAATTTATTTTAATCGTGGGTCAAGAAGTAGTTTGGAATTCTCATTGTACTGGATTGGAGCAATTGTCGATTCACATTTATTAGTCAAAGCTTTATGGTGGGTCTGACGTGCTATTAATTATTCTCGTACCAAAGTTAATTGTGGATTGGTGGAGATTAATTCATAACCTCGTACTACATGGCTGTTTCAATAAATTATCCTCGTACTGTCATTAATTGATTGATTAAATAATGAATTGGGTTGGCGTATATTTGTGCAAATGGATGAGTGCCGATTAAATTCAGCTGTCACTTGTGACTGATTTATTATTTTATTACTGATTGGTGTTAACGTTTTGGGGATGATTTGATTGTCGCTTGTGGTGTATGAAGATTTGTTAAAGGTTATCCTCATACAAATTAAGGATTGTGAATTTATTGCTTTGTCACTTGCTGCTGAGTTCAAGTTCAATTCATGAGATTCGAGGCAAGTGGGACAAATCTGATTGGTGTATACATATCATGGATTGACTGCATTAATTGATCAATTGGGATTGTCTGACATACGCATGTGGTGCGTTTGGGATTTTATTAAATTGGTCAAACATGAGATTTTAATACTGCTGCTACGCTTATTCTTATTCTGCTGCTGCATATATTACTCTGCTGCTACGTCTGATACACTCTGCTGCTCGATGTGAATTTACTCTGCTGTTACGCATATTGACTCTGCTGCTGGACTTACTCTCTGCTGCTGCGCTTACTATTAAAATTATTGGGTTTACACGATTGATACTTGCATTATTTACGAGCAGTGAGGGGAAGTAAGTATGGTTATTGGTTTACACACACACAGGGGAAGTTCACACACACAAGGAGTTTGTTTATTTGTTCTTAAAAGATTTAAAGGCTCGCATTAATTTTCTTATTGGAGGAGATGATTATTTATTATTTCTTTGATGATGCGGTTGAATTTATCAAGGTTGTGTCTTAGCATACCTTTCAGGTGAGGTAGCTTGTTTGTTCGTTCAAGTGACTCGAATTGACAAAACACTTGAAGGAGTTACATTGTAGTGCTCAGTGGTTGTTGTCAAGAGATTGCGGTCTCCCTATACGTTAAGTATACGTTCGAAGTCGTATTTAGTACAAGGCATAGGACACAGGGTTGGTTTCTTCTACTTCAACATCAAATTGGTAATGATATTTTTCTTCAACAATATATAAAGCCTACAGATTTGAAGAATCATTTGATGTTCATGCACCACTCGAGGGGAAGTGTTTGATTTTTACTATTGTTGATCATTATTACTACTGCTAGTTGGAGTTTCTATTGTTTTGGATTCATTATTCGTATTTGAGCTTCATGGAGGGAAATTTGAACATTGGACGACTTGGATTGGAAGTTTGTGATATTGGTTAGTGGTGGTCAAGATCATGTTTTCATATGTTCCCTATTTGTTGATAACAAAAAGGGGAAGAGATGTGGTGGTGGCATGGCATGGTTTAAGGGGAAGACAAAGATTGTTTCATTCATGGTGAGATTTAATTATCTCAACTTCTGCTACTTCGTCTAGGGAAGTTCGTACAAGAATGTGTTTGTTTTGTCATCATCAAATAGGGGAAGATTGTTGGGTTTATAGATTTGATGATACAAAACAAGAAAGAATGAAACAAGAAAGAATTAAACATGAAGGACTTACTTGCAAAAGAAGATTTATATTTTAGTCCTTCGTAGTATTTTGTAAACCCTAAATCTCTATTATATAAAGAGATCAAGGGTTAGGGTTTTTATTATTGTAAGTCTTCCACAATGTAAAGATCAGAAGGGTGTGTGTGTGTGTGTTCTAGGGCATATGTCTTGTAAATGCCTAGAACTAGTTTGTGTTCGTATTCCTCCAAGATCAAAGGTGTCTTTGATCCTGTTACAAGTTTAGTGTAACCGTTCTATTGTGATCGAATAGAATTTGGAGGTGATGGTGTTTGGTAAAACTTTGTGTCAATAACAATTGTTTTGTTTTATTCCGCTGCATATTTGTTAATTGTTATTGTTAAACCCTAAGGCTCAAAACGATCCAAGAACTTAATTGATGATGGCGTGCATAAGTTCTATCATGTTTCTATGTTAAAAGCTTCTCTTTCCAATTTAATAAGCTAACATAAGCTTGTGACAGCTTAATGTTAGTTTATTGTTGCTTAGTCTTGCTTTAATTTCAAAAAGTTCAAAAAGTCAAAAAAAGAGTCAAAATAAGCAGTTGTGTGGAATAAGCTGTTCTGGAGAGCTTAATTGGGTTTATAGCTTGGTTCTGACAAGCTAGGCTTATCTCTGATCACTTTCCTTTGTTTCATATCCCAATACAGTTGTAAGCAATTTTAATACTTTTTCATTGTTTTCTAGTCTACTGTTCAAGTGCTTATTTAGAGCTTATTGTACATCTTTTCTGCTTATTATTAGTTTAAAATCACATAGTGTCTGTTTTATCAGTTTTAGATAGCCATTGTTCTGTTTTTACTTAAAATCCTCAAAAAAGCCAAAAATAGCTAAATAATAGGATAGCTTATTAGACTGCTTAATTTTTATTCAAAACTACTTTTTAAAGCTTTATATAGCTAGTTGTTAATCTGTCTTGCATAATCATAGCTTAATTTTGTCTGTTTCAGTTTTAAAACCAAAACAGCCACATAAAGTAGTGTTTGGCTTATTGGGTCAAACAGGTAAAAACCAGCTTGTACTGTTCATTTGGCACTTAGGAAATTTAAATCTAGCTTAATTTAGGTAGTATAAGTTATTTGTAATATGTTTTGGGCTACTTTGATTGATGTGATAGTTTTGAGTGGGTGGTTATAGCCATGATGCATTTACTGAGCAGATAAGCTCAATATAGCAATAAGCTATTTTGGGCTTTTCTTGTGCCATTTCTTGGTTCCTTATTGTCCATTTAGTCAATTCTAGGTTGTTGTTTTAGTACCTTAGGCCCTTGTTCTCAATTTCACTCTAATCAGCCCATAAGTAGTTAGCAGTCTGCACAAACCATTTGCAGACCTAACTCACTATCTGTGCAGCTGAATATTTGATTAATTATTGGAAGTTTAGGTTTGATCTTTGGTTTATCATTAGTTTGTAGTATGAGCTTAATCAGTTTAATCTTGTTAGGGCCTTTAGAGCTTAAATGCTAGCTTATTTTGGGTCTGCAATAAGCCCACTTGGACTGATCCAACTCTGCACTCAGCTTTTTCTGATTTCATCCATCTGATCTAGGCCCCAATTAGAGTTCAATTAGGTTGTTAAAATTAGGGCTTTTGATGTTTTAGCATAGCCTGTAGTACTAGGAAGCTTTTGCCCCCATAAGTTTCCATTAATCAGCTTATTTGAAGTGCTTAATTTGATCTGCAAGTTGGTGGTTTAGCCATTGTTTCTGCATAAGTTGTGAAACTGCCCAAATGCTTATTAGCTTATTCATTATGCTTATTTGATAAAATTAAGTTGTTTTATGCTTAAATAAGTTACTTGAACTGTTTCTGATCTTGTGGTATTTTTTGGTGCTTAAGTGCTTATTTTAGTGCTTATTTCCCAACTGCTTATTAGCCCATTTGCTTATTAGGGTTTAGATAACTTCTGATTTTATTTTTCCTAGATTAAGAATAATATTTTAGATTTATCTACAAAGTTTCATATTTTTCTAAAGTCATTTACTATTTTTAAACCTTTTAATTAGTTTCTAATAGTTTTTAATTCATAATAAAAAATATAAAAGTTAGAAAAATATAAATCTTTTTTCTAAAATTTTCTTTTATTATTTAGGATTTAAGAAAAATAATTTGGTACTTGTAAGATTAAATTTTATAGATTTCACTTTTTAATCCCGTTTTTTAGAATTCCCGTAACACGTTTTTAATATAATCTGTTTTAATCTTAATTTTATTTTGAGAATTTTTTTCTCATTATTTAATTAGAATAAAAAAAATCAAAAATTCCATATCCCAAATATCAGTCACTCTAATCCAAACCTCAAACGATTGCCCATTCACACCTCGTTGGGACACGACCCGGGTAATCACTTACCTGGTATCACACATATCACAAACGTGAGTTTTTGCAAGTTAGCCTTTTTCCTAAAGGGTTGATTTGTCTTTATTCACGTGTATCCGTCTCTGAATATTTATATATACGTTTTCAGATGAATCAAATTTTGGCGTCACTGCCGGGGAGGTTGTGTTGCGACAATATCGTTTAGGTCTAAACGATTAGTGACTTGAGATCCTTCTTTCAGAAGTTCCCATTTTCTATAAACCATATAAAATACAAAAATAATTTTCTTTTCTTTTATATATATTATCATATAAAAATAAAAACCCCAAAACATTTTTCGTTTTATTGTTAAGTAAAAGATAAAAGCAAAATCAATATAATATTTCTCAACTTGGAGTATTATCATAATAAGTTTCCAAACATCAGATTAAAACTTGCCTTTGTGTCTCTTGCGAATTCGGCTCACCTTTGATTGATAAACAAACTCTAACGGAGGTTTCAGGAGGTTTGACATTAAATTGTCGAACCGAAAGGAGCGGGTTTTTAAGGAGCATTTATTGCCCACCTTTGCTCCTCCGCCACTCTGTGCATTTTTCTTTCAGAGAGCTACCGTACGCTTGTTGATTTAAGGTTTAAGTTCCTTGTGTTTTGCTTCGATCTTGTTTTAATTGAATTATTTGATTTAAGGTTTAAGTTTTTTTTTTTTTTTTTTTTTTTTTTCCAAAAATCCAAAAAAAATTAAAAAACCAAAAAACCCAAAAAAAATAATCTTCTCATCCCACTTACACGTTTAATTCTTTTTATGTCTACATCTTACAACTATGGTTGTGAATGGTGTGGAGGTCCTCATAATGGTGGGAATTGTCCAGGTTGTAACATTGTAAATTCGAAAAACGGGTTTGTCTATGACCAAAATCCCTACAATGAAACACCCGACTTTTTCAACCAGCCCCCACACCATGAGATGGAAACATATTCTTGTGAACACTGTGGAGGTCCACACCCAAGTTTTGATTGTCAAGCAGGAAATACGTCTGTCTATGAACAAGATCCATGTAATCAAAACTTCGGGTATGACCAATATCCATATGATTCACCGAATCAGTCACAGCAAATGTATTGTTGTGAGTACTGTGGTGGTCCACATTATGAATCCGATTGTCAAACGAGGACCCCGCTTGTCTATGAGCATGTCCCTTGTAACAATTACGACTATTCTTGTCATGACCAACCTCCACAGTATCAAATGATTCAACCTCAGCCATCTCCTCTTGAAGAATCTCTTGAAAATATATTCCAAAAACTTCAAAATATGATGGATACACTTAATGATTTGGCTGTTAAACATGCCCAAGATGATCGTCATGGTAAATCTATGGAAGATTTACTCGCCGAAGAACAAACAGCGAGAATAAGTTCCAGATATCGTCAAACTTTCATTTGCGATGACGATGATGAAGATTCTATGTGGGGAGTTTGCGAGAATTCATCAGCTGCAATTACACCTGTCCAAAAAAGGCAGGAAGACAAGACTATTGCAGAATTGCTAGCCGACGAGCAAATGGAACGTATAAAAGCCATTTATGCTAGCAATATTGATGAGGAGGACGACGAGGAGAGTGCTATTCCTTTGAATAAATCCATTTTTCAACTCCCTCAGTCCATTGCAATCACACCCTTCTTACAGTCTATGGACTCCGAGGACTCTCTTATTATGGGGGATGAGCATATTAGCACTATTCCTGAAAAGGAATCGGACGAATTCATAAAGTCTAGTGCTGAGAACCTTATCCCAATCCCAAGTGAGTCTGAGGATATGTCCGACAGTGAAAGTGATTGTTCTTTTCGTAGTGATCAACCTCTTGACACTACTGATGATTTTTTTGGGACGTTTTCTAACCCTCTTTTCAATTCAAATGATGATTTTTCCTCTAGTGATGATGAATCATTTTCTGATGAGGAAGTTCAAAATGAAAGTCTCAAAGTCTATTCGAATTCTCTTTTTGAATTTGATGATGAGTACTTTTCTAGCAAAATAAATCCTCTCTTTGATGAAGAGTTAGAAAACGATGAGGTCAAGGACTCTATTATTCATAAACTTGATGATGTGACCTCAACTCTTAATCCCGATATTGATAAGGACAATATTTCTCCGACATATGTGACTTTTACTTCTGAGGATAGCCATTATATTGACTTCACATATGTCGTTCGAGTTTTTCTACCTTTCTGTGCTTATAAGGTAGCTTGTCCTTTCATTCACTCGTTCGGGAGTGAAGACAAAGTTTTTGACCCCGACATCTCTTTTGAGCCGGATATATCTCATCGGAGTGGAACTTTCAAGAAATTCAATGTTGATCCAAACACATTGAATGAAAGTCTGATGGAGATTGTTCTTCCACTTGCTTCCCCATGAACCAATGAATTCGGGGTCGAGTCAAGCTAGTGACTCGGTTAACAAAAACATTAGCATTGCATGGGTAAACGCCTATGTTTCTGACTTCTTTCTATTTTCTGACACTAAGTGTGGGGGGAATCCCACTGTGCTGTGCTGTGCTTTTTTGTGTTGTTTGCTCTGATTTTCAGGTTTCCCTTGGATTGTGATGATTGTTGCGCCTGTTTTCTATCCAGCCGCCCAATATCCTATCCTTTTGCTAACGATTATCTAGGGATATCTTTTTAATCCTTTTTGTGAAAATAGAGATTTCTTTCACACACTTGGCTATTAGTATTACCTTTTTACGTTCTAAGTGTCGGCATAATAGCCGGTACTTTGAATATTGAGGGCAATATTCAATTCTAAGTGTGGGGGGGGGGGGGGGGAATTCTCTCGAATTTTGTCACATATGTACCTTCTAGTGCCCTAGTACCCCCGTTTTGGCCAAAATTTAATTTTTTTTTTTTCGTTTTTAGATAAGAAATTGCAATAAAAAAAGAAGTGTTTAGTCTTGATTAGGTTAGAACAAAGGGAATCCTGACTCTGCCAGAGTATTGATCTGGCTGCTTCCTTAACGATTAGGCTAAGGTTTTACAATATGTGCAAATGAAAATGCTAAGCGTAGAATAGTTGGTTTTCTTTAGAGCTTATATAAGTAATCTATGGCTTTTCTTCCCAGGAGATAACTAATCTGACTTAATTAGTGCTTATTTTTCAAACATTTGAACACACAAAATCATTTTTCTTTACGATTTTGAAAAATACTAGTTCAAAGCTTTATTTAAACTTCAGAACAAGCATATGTCATAATAATGTAAAAGTTAAGTAATAAATGTATGTGCTAAAAAGCTAAGGTTCAAGATCGGCCCTTGGATCCTTATTTCCGGAAGGCGTTTAGGTCTTGGCTACACTCTTACACCGGCCCTTGGACCCTTAATTCTGAAAGGCGTTAAGGTCTTGGAACTCTCCGTTGTAACGGCCCTTGGATCCTTTATTCCAGGAAGGTTTAAGGTCTTGGTTCCCGTGAAACTCCGTTAGTTTATATTGCACAAAGTTAAGTTAAAAAAAAAATGAGAAAAAAAGAAAAAAAAAAAGAAAAAGAAATGAATGAAAAAATGAGAAAATAAAAATAGAAAAAATGAGAAAATAAAAATAGAATTTACTATTCCGGCGTCGCTACCCACTTCCGGCCAACTTCCGGCCATCACCAAAAACTACCCCGACGTGTAGATCGTTACACCCACACAGTTTCTAGAAAGTTTGAAGGCCAAGAGAGAACATTTGGTTCGTGTTCGAAGCTCACTGCCGTACACCACCGCTTGCCACCACCATTTCTCTCTTTCTCTCTCGCTTGGTAAGCTTCACACGCCACCCTCTTTCTTATTTTTTCCATTTTAACAAACCCTAATCGGTAAAACTTATATAAACCTTTTTATAACTAAAACCAAACTAAAACCTTCATGCTTTTAAACTAAAACTGTGTGGATCTTTGTTTTGACTCTCGACTCGCCGTGACTCCTTCCAAGTCGTGTGACTCGTCCGAGTCAACTCACAAGTTGAGTTGACTCAGATTGTTTTCTTGTTTATTTCGTGTTGTTTGTTCTTGTTTAAGCTTATTTTGTGTTGTTTTGTAGCTCGGTTTGGAGTTGGATTGGATTTGGTTTGGATTTGTGTTAGCCGAGAGCCCCAAGGCTCGAGTAGGTTCGAGCCGTGACTCAACGGAGTCACGGCCTAGGGTTGGTTAGTTGTTTTGAGTCTTGGCATGTAATACTATTGTGTTTGCGGTCGAGTTGGGTGTAGCCAATGGTTGGTAATGTTTGTTGAGTCGAAGGTTGGATTTGATTCACGTATAGAGTGAACCGTAACTCAAAGGAGTCACGACCAAGGTGTAGTTTTGGTTTATTGAGGCGTATATTGACTTTGGTTGTCGAGTAACATGAGCCGTGACTCAAGGGAGTCACGAGCTCGTGGGTTTTGAGGTTAGCCGAGGCCTCGAATGGCTTGGTTTTCGAGAATAAGTCAAGTCGAGACTCATGGGAGTCTCGGCCGTGTCATGGTCAATCTAAACAAGGCCATAGTGTGTTTTGGTTTGTTATACTAGTTGGTTAACGAGGTTAGAAAACCTCGTTGTGTTCGAGTCGTGTCGCGGCTGAGGTTAGAAAACCTCGAGTTAGCATATTGAGTTGGTTTTGGACATGGATTATCTTTGTTGGGCCTCATGGACTACATAAGCCCATGTGAGGCAAGTATTGGTAACCTTGGGCCTTATAGCCCAAAGTGAGCCCGTGTTTGTGTGTGAGTAAGTATTGCGCCGAAGCCCAATACACTTGGGCCATTTATTTGTTTTCTTTTATTTGTTGTAATGATTTACTTCATTTCCGTTTACTAACTTATATTTGTTTTGTGTTGTCAATGGTGTTTCGGATACTATTTGGATAACTTGGGATATGATATGGATTTGGATATGGATATTGTAACAAACCTATGCTTGGATGAGATTATTGGATTTGGACGTTATTGGATTTACGGTATTCGCCGAAGGACTTATGAACAATTTTGTACTTGAGACGGAATAGTATGTTAGACTCAAAAGAGCTTAACATATTAGGACCCTAACAGACACAAAATGGTCGATAAACTTGACACTAATATACACGCGAATGATAATGACTAAATATATATATAAAAACTTGTAAAATGAGGCAATTAAAATTGATTTATTTAAACGTCGTGACGACTTGGAAATGTTTTATAAACGGACGCGTCATGTCCAAATTTTATAAAAACCTTTTATAACTTAATCATTTATAACTAATAAATATCTTAAAACCTTTTGAAACTTATACATTTTCTTCCTAAAGTATAACGTTTTTACCAACTATTTGGGAATTGGGTAAAACACCGAAACAACCTATTGATGTTTTCTTTCTTGATTCTTGATTCATTCTTTCTTTCTTAATTCTTATTTCTTCTTCTCTTATTATCCTCCTTCTACTTGTTTGTTGTGTTTCGTCGACTTTTATCGTCTTAACTTTTCTTTATTACCCACACGAGTCATAAATGTTTATTTCTTTTCATCGCCATTGAAAACTAAACCTTTTTATCTTAACACGAGTATTCAACGAACGTTACTTTGTAAATCACTTTGAGAATTATTTCTGAAACATGTTATCTAATATTAGGTTGTGCTGAGGTTTACTTGCCGTGCTATTCCATCTGATCATATTGTGATATCTTATTTCCTCTGCTGTTAAGGTGTGATTCATAGCCCCACTTTACTTTTAATTTGTTTTATAAACCCATGGGGGAGATACATGCTACTTACTTTTATGAACACAATTGTTTAAATGTATGCTTTTCCTGACTAAGATGATAATGCTAAGTACCACCCTTTCCACAAGCAAGTCCCTCAATCATGAACTATTAATCACTTGCGAGTGAGCGCGAATATAGTTTATAGGCCTATAGGAATGACTAAGCCGCCATGTTGACCAAGGACGGCAACATGTGATGTGCTATATTCGAGTTAACTAGATAGTTGGCAAGCTATCTACTTGGGGCAAATTTTGTGAATATTATTATTGTGATTACATCAATGTTATTAATGCCAGTTAACGTTTTGTGTGTCATGAGCTTAGCAACTAAATGACACTTTACCCAATATTTGTATATGTTACTTATATCTTCCAGACTTTGAAAATCTTGTGTTCAACTACTTTACTTTTAAACCTATGAATTTCACTCAACCTTTGTGTTGACTTTTTAGCATGTTTTACTCAGGTAATTGATGCATACTGTATTGGCACTGGGAGTGGCATGAAGACTTTGGATGGCTATCTGTTTTCACTTTCTACTTTATTATCTTTTATCATTCGAAAAACCTTTTTAAGTTGTGTCTAATTTTTCCGTTGTGCTTGACTTTTTAGAGATCTTTAAACTTTGATGTTTTTCTTAAAGTTCGAATGATATGCTTTAATAAAACGACTTGGTATGAGGTCGTTTTATATTATTGTGATGAACCGTGGGTGTAGGCCGATGTTGGAAAAATCATTTATAGTGTTCTTTGATGACATTCTCGTCTATTCTAAAAGTAAAGAAGAACATGAAGGGCACTCGCAAGAAGTTCTTGAAACATTTCGAAAATAAAGACTGTACGCCAAGTTCTCGAAATGTGAATTTTGGCTACAAGAAGTTCAATTCCTCGGTCACGTTATAAATTCTAAAGGACTCAAGGTCGATCCGTCAAAGATAGAAGCTGTAATGAAATGGCAAGCACCGACGAGTGTTGGTAAAATCCGAAGTTTTCTTGGACTCGGGGGTATTACTGCAGGTTCATTCAAGACTTCTCCAAGATTGCATCTTCACTAACCAAGCTCACTAAGAATACTCTTTTTGTCTGGAGTAAAGAACAAGAATAAGCCTTTTGTACTCTAAGGAAGAAGTTGTGTGAAGCGCCGATTCTTGTGCTACACGAAGGAACAGAGGATATGGTAGTTTATAGTGATGCATCATATTCTGGTCTTGGGTGTTTTCTTATGCAACGGGGTAGAGTGATCGCTTATGCCTCATGACAATTAAAGAAGCATGAAGAGAATTACCCGACTCATGACCTTGAATTTGTAGCTGTGGTCTTTGCTTTGAAAATCTGGAGGCATTACCTATATGTTGTGAAGTTCATAATTTACACCGATCATAGAAGCCTTCAATATTTCTTAGAAAAGAAAGATCCGACCATGAGGCAGCGAAGATGGTTATATTTGTTAAAAGATTATAATTGTGTAATTTTCTACCACCCTGGTAAGGCAAATGTTGTAGCAGATGCTCTACATCATAAGGACAGGAATGATTGTTGGGCCTGATTTTTGACCCAATTGTCTCTGACAAGTATTTAAATATAAAATCGCCTAATTCATTAAGTCTCTAATAAAGATCAGGGAGAACAACACTCACTAATATGGATAAGAGAATAAGTCACCCTCTTATTGAAATCAAAGGTCTTACTCTCTGATGGTTATCAGAAAGTGTTACTCCTTGATGTTTATACACTACTACAAAAAAGGCTTTTTAGACCAGTTGAAAAGGGCAGTTAGACCGGTTTCATGGGGGTCTAAATGGGGGGAGGTCTAAAAGGTTTTTAACATAAAGACCGGTCTAGGCACTGGTCTAAAAGATAGGTTTTAGACAAAAATACACCGTTGGTCCCTAAACTTGCTCAAAAGCATCGCAGGGGCCCAAAACTTGATATTTTCATCGCCGTGAGTCCCTTTTCAAGTTTTTGAGGCCGAATGCATCCTTTGACCCGTAATCCGCTGGTCAACGTCGTTCCTATCCGTTACATTTTGTTTTTAGACTGAGGGCATAATCATCATTTTGTAATTACGCTATACCAAGTCTGTATTATTTCCACATGTCCTATCCCTTTTCCCGCCCCATAAACACCTAGACTGCCTCTTTTTTCGTCCTAAAACTTTCTTTACAAGAATTATCACAATTCACAAACCCTCATTGCATGTCACAAAACTAGTTCCATATTATTCAGAATTTCAAAACATGGATTTTACTTTATGGAAAGTAAGAACAGATCCAGGTTATTACCATTCTATACAACTTTTCTTAGAAGAAATACGATACGTTTTGTTGTTATAATCGTTGGAATATCTAATAAGGGTATATTTTATTTTTCTATTAAGGTTTGATAATGTGCTTTGGTCTATTGATATGTTTCAGGTGTTAGATCTAATATGTTTAGCATGAGGGTTCATCACGACGGTGTTTTTAAATACTGGCCTGGTAGAATATACGATGGATGTATGGAAACTTTAGTTGATTTGGTTGATGTTGATAGTGTGTCAGTTGAAGAGTTGGATGTTCTTATGTATGAATTGGGTTACGAGCTAGGTCAAAAAAATTACTATTACTTTGTTAAGCCTGGTAGTAATTTAGATGATGGTTTGTATAGCTTAAGTGAGACTGCGAATTTAGAAATATTGAAAGATCTTGTTGATGACCATAAGATGATAGAAGTTTATGTTGAAAATGGTAAGACAAGATTGGATTTTGATGAAATGTCACCAAAGTCAATTAGGACAGTTATTGCTGATGTGGATGCAACAAAGAAGAAGGTAGCTCTTGCTATTGTTCCATACTGCTTAAAAAAAGTGTTCTTAGAAAACATTGTTAATAAGCGTGTGGTAGAGGATTTAAGTCAAGTTACACAACCACCTGTGGAAGTCAATACTTTGGGACAATCTAGTCAATTTCCAAAAATTGAACCCTTGTTTTCATCTGTAGAGGTCTGTCAAAGTGAAGATGTTTTAGGTGATGGTAATGAGCAGATAGATCAACCTGTTGACCATATCCAAATAGATAGTCCTGTAGACGTATGTGAAACTGAACAAGAGTTAGGTCATCAAGACAAGGAAATAGATACACTTGTTGAGCATATGCAAAAAAGTATATCTGTAGACTTGTGTGAAACTCATGATGAAGAGTTAGGTGATGAAAATGCGAATGAAACAGATAGTTATGAGAGTGATGTCGATGTTATTGAGAACATTCAAGATCGAAACATTGTTGTTGATCAGGAGAATACTTTTGAGGAGCCTGATGTTGATGTTGCTCTATTCAAATTGATTGAGACTACAGAGTTACCCAATATAGGTACCTCTAACCAGATACCAAATGAACTTTTTTAATTTAAAAGTGAGTTAGATCTCTTAGATGATAATGAGTTTGCAAGTGGTTCTGAGAATGAGGGTGAGTATGTAATTAGGAAGAAAAAGATAAGGGCATACAAGAAACAAAATTTAACTCAGGCAGAACAAGTACACGACTAAGTATTCTTTTTCTGTGGTCAAACTTTTATAACTAAAAAAGAAGTCAAAGATAAAATCAACCTGCATTTTCAATACAAACTAGGAGGAAGTTGCAAGTCATTAAGAAAGAAAAACAAAGAATTAGGGCTAGATGTGTGGGAACAATACCAATTTGTGGTACAAGTGGAGGTGTTGGGCTGGGAATAGCCCCAAAGAGGAAAACTGGTCCGTTAACTAGAGGACTCGGAAGGGATGTATATTTGAGATCACTCAAGGAGCAAGCAAAAGATTGCCCATGGTTGTTGTATGTAGCAAAATATCCATCTAAAGATTTATGGAGTGTTAGAACATTCAAAGATAAAAACAAATGTTTGCAATCAAGAGAGATCAAAGCTTGTGACTACAAGTTTCTTTCAAAGCAAATACTTGACCAAGTGCAAGTCAATCCAGATATTCCAATAAGGGCTATTCATGATCAACCAACTAAATAGTTTAAAGTTCTAGTGTCTATGCAAAAGGCATTAAGTGCAAAAAACAAGGCAGAAATTGAGATTAAGGGTGATCATAAGCAACAATATACCATTTTGAGGGACTATGTTGAAGAGTTGCAGAAAACAAACCCTAATACAATAGTTAGGATAAGTGTACAAACTGCAATAGATCCAACAAGTCCAACCAAAGTTTTCAAGAGAATGTACGTTTGCTTAGGTGCTTTGAAGGAAGGATATAAAGCTTGTCAAAGAGAGTTGATGGGATTAAATGGTGCTTTTATAAGGGGTCCTTTTCCTGGTCAGCTTCTTACAACTGTTGGTATTGATAACAACAATGGAATATACCATTTAGCGTATGCTGTTGCAGAAGCTGAAAACAAAGATTCATGGACTTGGTTTCTTGAATGTCTAGCAGATGATCTTGACTTGCAGCCAAATTCAAATTACACTTTTATCAGCGACAGACAAAAGGTGATGTTAATTTATAGTTGATTATATTCACTTATATTATTGATAAATGATACTTTTATTAATAATGAATAGATGTTCCTTTGTGCAAGGTATCATTCTAGCTTTAGCAGCAGTATTCCCTAGTGCAGAACACATATTCTGTTTGAGGCACATCCATGAGAATATGAAATTGCAATGGAATTCTAGAGCCTAAAAGGAACATTTGTGGAGATGTGCAGCAGCAATAACCGTCCAACAATTTGAGGTAGCAATGCTTGCATTCAAGAGTTTTAGTGAACCTGCTCATGCTTGGTTAAGTAAGATACCACCAACCCATTGGTCAAGGTTGCATTTTTCAGGTACTAACCAAATCTCTGTCTAAGTGTACATCTTTTGTTGTTCAACAATGTTCAACATTGTTGTCTGTATTACTAAAACATGTTCTATACATGTGTAGGGAGAGCTCATTCTGATGTGTTACTTAATAACATGTGTGAAGTGTTTAATCAGAAACTAATTGGAGGTAGACACCAACCCATCATTACTGCTTTAGAATATATTATATATAACAGTATGCGTACGACGTCATCAAATGCAATTGCCCAGTAATCAGGCTGATTGCCCAGTAATGCCATGTAGGAAGAATTTTTTCATAATTTTTTTGTTAGTTTTTTTTAATTAAAATTTGTGTGTTAATCCGAAATTAAAAATTTAATTGTCAGGATTCGAACTCTGGATCTCTTAGGTTATTGATGAGGATCGTTACCATTAGACCAATTTATTTTTTGAGATATATCATCCAAAACTTTAAATATAGTCTTCTTTTTGAATGTGTATACCAAATTTTTTAAAAGATATATTTAATTTATAGAAGATATAATTTGGAGGATAAGTTTAGAATGTATTTTGTATAAATCTTTAGTTCCTATATTTAAGATAAATGTTTATCGAATTTTTTTTTTCTATATTTAAGATATATCATCCAAAACTTTAAATATAATCTTCTTTTTGAATGTGTATACCGAATTTTTTAAAAGATATATTTAATTTATAGAAGATATAATTTGGAGGATAAGTTTAGAATGTATTTTGTATAAATCTTTTGTTCCTATATTTAAGATAAGTGTTTATCAAATATTTTTTTCTATGATTAACCTAATTTGACACTATATATAGATCATAATATAACGATTCTTCTCACATCAAAAATCGCAAAGATGTATTCACAAAAATATATCGCATTATGAACGGTCAAAGACACTCTGCAAGGCTTGCAAGAGGATCTGAGAAGAAAAGCACAGATACCCCTTCAGAAGGTATGTTTTTAACAAGTAATTTATTCATTGGGTTGTTATATTCTTATTGATGTTGTTGTAGAATTAATCTAATGTTTTATTACATAATCGTTTTTTAACAAATAATTTATTCATTGGGTTGTTATATTCTTATTGATGTTGTTGTGGAATTAATCTAATGTTTTATTACATAATCATTTTTTAATTAATTATAGTTGTTGAAGCAAACAAGAATAATACCATGCAGAAGAAAAATTCTAAAACCCCTTCACAAGGTATTTTGTTGTTATATAGGTTTACATGCATTGTACATTAATTTAATTTATTTTACCATGTAGTTTATGATTCTGTATCAGGTAATCCTCCACAACATGATTCTGATACACCAGGCAGAAGAACTGGCCACCATATTTCAGATGTTGTTACACGATCAACAGGTATTGACTTTATTAATGTTTTATTTACATACATTATACATGGTGTTTGTAATGTGTTGGTTAATTTATAACTTCTAAATCAGTATGAAATTGTTATATAGGTTTACATGCATTGTGCATTAATCTTAATAATTTTACTATGTATGTTTATGATTCTGTAACAGGTAAACATCCACAAAGGGTAACCATGTTTGAAAGTGAAAGACCAGGCATAATATCTGGACACAATGTTTCTGATGTTGTTACACAATCAACAGGTAGTAACTTTGTTAATGTTTTATTTATATACATTATACATGGTGTTTATACTATGTTAATTTATAACTTCTAAATCATCAGCAAATATAAGTTTGGTTCAGCAATCTTCCTCTTCTGTATTGGAAAATTCCATATTTGAAAGTGATACACCTGGTAGAAGATCTAGAATAGCTGTTTCTAATGTTGTTACCCAAGCTAAAGGTAGTATGTTGAATAACGTTTTATTTAAAACAATAATACATTGTGTTTATATATTGTTAATTATTTCAGTATCTAAACCACCTGCAAAGAGAAGATTTGGACAGGGCTCATCATCTTTTGAGTCACAACCACTTCATGAGGGTAACATGTTTCTAAACTATTTGTTTTCATATTATAAATTGTGGTTATAATATATTGATTAATTATGTTTGTATATTCTAAATTGTGGTAAATCTATATCCATTAAATAACAGGATCTGGTCGACCATTGAAAAGAAAAGCTGGGAATCAATCAACCTGTTTTGAAGCACATTCCACATATGAAAATTTTGAGATTGATTCTTCCAACTTTGAGTCTCAGTCAGGTATGAATATTTGTTTTAAAAACCCCAATCTTTTATTAATGCATGTTATACAATAATTTGTTTTATGATTGTTACTAGGGACAACAACCTCAAATGTTGAATCTAAAAGGTTGGCCTACATTAGAAATCAACAAAAAGATTTGAGATACCAAACAACATCTTCGGCTGTACCTTCACATAGGAGCAAAAAAACTATGATGCACACATCATCTTATGGAAAGTTTTCAACAGGTTTTGTATTAACATTATGAATAATGTCTATTTTGATTTAATTAATTTCTATAAATTACGTGGTCATAATATCTTTGTGTATTTGTAGGAGGGAATTCTCATCCAAGGAAAAACAATGGAAGGAGTATGTCCACTATTAAAAGTTCTACAACAGGTTTATTTAAAATGTTTGATTCATTATACATTGTGATTTTAATAGAGTACAAAAAAAATAATAATCTGTTTTTGATTTTTTATGTTTAGTAATGAGAGAGCGAACAATGACTCTCATTAAAGATATCAATCCGATGAATGTAAACATGGCTATTAAAGGAAGGTGCATCTCCGTATGGCATTCACACAAACTTAATGAAGAACACGATCCTTACAGTCTTGATTGTGTTTTCCAGGATGAAGAGGTAACTTAAATTAAGTTAATAATTATTTATATTCGTATATATTTATTATATATCATTAATATTTGAATTGTATGAGCAGTCAAACCGTATTCTGATTTAAATCAAAAAGGAGTTTATGTTTAAATTTGAGCCTCTTTTACAAGAGGGTCAATGTTACATAATCTCTAATTTTGGAGTAGCAGAGAATGCTGAAAGGTTACCTTTGTTACCAAACTAATGGAAAATATCTTTTTATAAAGGAACCGAAGTTACCCGGATTGATCACATCGATGACAACTTTGTTGGGTTCATTAATGAGCCATTCTCGAGTATTCTGGATACAGAAAATGAGTACCACGTGTAACAATTCGCATTTTTGGGTTACTATTTATTTTTACTATTCACTTTTACTATTTATTTTCACTATTCATTCCCAAAATTTTTATTTCATATTCTCGTAAGTTAAACTATTCTTATGATAATCCGAGAGTTTGACACTCGTCGGGTCATTTTCGCAAAAGTTATTAAGAAACTATACGTTTTGGTTTAAACGCCATTTAAACATCCTGTGCATAACGAAAACCAACTCTAATAATTTTCGTCGCCTCAGATTGATTTTTAGTTTTAACACCCCCAAAAATCATGTTTTACAGCGGAAGACTTGTTTTACAGCGGAAGACTTAATTGGGTGTTATTTGTGGATCGAAGTTGTAATCATAGAAAACATCAAAATAATTTAAAGATGTTTTTAAACAAAGTTCTCATTTGATATAATCAGAGTTTAACGAATTTAGGTCCCAAAAGTTTTAAACAGGACAAGAGTCCAAAAGGTTCATAATTTAGACACAATATAAGTTTTTGAGTTCCATCGAATGTGAAATAACACGTGTCCATCCATCCATGTCCTTGCACGCCCATCCAAGCATTTAACACTTTGCGAACCTAAGATAAACATGCTAAAAAGTCAACACAAAGGTTGAGTGAATCCATAGAGTTTAATAAATAATAAGTTGAATACAAGTATTGTTCATAAGTTGACATTTAACAAATACAAGTCGGGTAATAACATATGATTATAGCATCGAGCTCATGAAACCGCACCTTGACGTAATTTAATATGCCCTAAGGAGGTAAGTTTGCCAATTTACCTAAAATCTCTCAATATTATGCTACCCGTTGAGCATGAGCGCGACTCATCAGGACAGGCTTGTCAAACCAAATATGCATATTCATAATATTAGCGTTTCCCACAGAATTAACGGTTCATGATGTTAGGGACTTTTAATGGCAAAAGCAACTCAATAAACTATAATCATGTAATCGGGTCCAGCATACCAAAAACTACTTGTATTCAGTTTGTAAAACTAGCATGTATCTCCCCCAATGGGTTTATAAACAGTTTAAGAATTAAAGTGGGGATATGAACTCACCGATAGCAAAGCGAACGATCAAAATGAAGTAATGAAGAAGTAACCGCAAGAATCTTACGAGCAATCTAAAATATATATGCGTGTCTTAGCTTCTAAGAATAATGATACAATCATTACTATATGTTATATAAGTTACATCTCAATTATGCTTGGTACATAAAGTTTAAATAAGTATCAAGATTTAATTTGGCATTTAAAAATGATTTACAAGTATAAAATGTATTTCTTACAATACTTCAAGTTTTATGTCTATTTTCATCCTTAAGTCCAAAATAAGTATTAAGGGTCCAATTTAAGTCTAAGGGTTCACTTTAGTCAAAGGGTACAATTTTAGTAAAAAAGTTCAAATTAAGTCTAAAGGTTCAAATTATATTAGATGGTTCAACAATATACTTAAAGGTCCAATTTTTATAAAATGTAAACATTTTTATACTTTTATCCTAATGCTGATGGAAATTTTAATAACTTGTTCACTTTCAAAAATCCGTTACTTGCAAACCGTAAGTCGAAAAATTAAGTTCTTTATATCCCCGGAAAGTTATTCATCTGTACTAACAAGTTTTGTGGGTCCCACTAAGTCAAAAATTACAATACAGTAGCAAAGTTACCCATTTACCCATATTATTCACTTCAGAAGTTTCTACTATTACAATAGTCCTGCGAAAAGTGCGATATCTAGAGTTCTACAAGTCCAATCGACCCCATTCTTTTGGCCACATTTAAGTTAAGATGTTCTCTAAAACTTTCATGCTTTGACTAACAGTGGGTTATTCACAAAAAAAATGACTTTTATACGTTTCAAATATATTACTCAGAATGTAACATGTTTCACGAAAATATTTCTAGTTTAATCATCGTAATGAGTTATTCAATGAAATACCCGTCAAAACGACTAAAAGACATTGATCTAAAACTACATATTTTTAGTTTATGTCCAAAGTTTACTGATAAAATCAGTTTATTACGTTTTTACCCCTGATCAGAAATTACTGTTGCATGTCTAGTCCTTTAGTGTTTTCTTGTAATTTTTAATATATACCAAGCATATTCAAGCATCATGAACTTATATAACATAAAAATTACATCAAGAAACATAAAAATTACAGAAGTGAAATAAAAAGATGAGTATTGGTTCCTTACAAGAGTTGATGAACAAGAAAGATTTAAGAACAATTGGACTCTAAACCTAGATTTACTAACAATACTTGCACCATTTTCTTTCAATCTTTTACCCAACTTTTTCACCTTGATTTACCCTTGATAAAAGCTTAAAATCACAGCCACATAACCATCTTGAAGGCCTTTAAAAACTCTTGAGAATAAGGTCTTTGAAGAGGAAAAAGGAACAAGAACAATGCTAGCACCAAAAGGCCTTCATTTATTGGACAATCTTGGAATAGAAGAATCAACTAACAAAGATGCCTTTGATCTTGAGGAGCCACGAAATATTGAGAGGAAAAACAGATTTTTGGAGTGCAAGAAGTTGGTGATATGATCTAGGTTGGTTATTAAGGCAATATGTATGGCATGGAAGGTAGTGGAGTACATTTGTCTCTCAAAAGAGACAAGTGTGGGTGTATAGGCGTTACAAACAAGGAGGAAAAAGGCTAAGTGCAGAATTTTTAGTATTAGTTGTAGAATAGAGTGTATGGTGTAGTGTAGGTTGCTCCCGGTACTCAAATGTAGGGTTTTTAAGACACGTAACGCAATACCGGGTAACGTAAAAATACAAAAACTTCCAAAAATACTAAAATTTGTTTTCATAATATATTTTAGTAATTTAGATGAGTGGTGAGTTCATCGGAATATTTAGATGTGGTTAGAACATAAAAATGAAGGTTTAAATCGCGTAAAACGTAAAAGGTGCAAGGTTTATGTAAAAATGGAAAAAGTGAAAAGTGACTTTTTAAAATAGAATTGTAAGGAACCAAAAGTGTATAAAAAGTGTAGAACGGACATAGTCTAGTGAATTTGAATAATTGAACGTGTTATGTCGTACGCGGATAGCTTCCGACGAAGTTAATTATATATAAAAAAAATAAAATAAAAATGAAGTAGTTAGGTAATTAAAATAGAAAAATTAGTGACATGAAATTACGAAATGTCACAGTACACACTCCTTAAGAGAGTGACGTCCCGTCGCTCAATTCTTCTTAATCGCCGTATGGTTTAATGGTGAAGAGATGACGGTATAGACAAGTCATCGTCGTGTTTTCCAACGAGAGTTAAATGATCAAAAGCCAAAGCATCAAATATGTTCAATGAACAAGAGGGAATGAATTGAAGAATTCTAACAAGTAGTCAATTCTTGAAAGCGGATAATAGCACATTACTATTAGCTTGTCAAGGTCGCGGCGGTCGATACAAAATCGGAAAAATCCACATAACAAATTACGAGTCGAGAGGAGTTCATAGCCCAAAGAATGATTTGTACGCACGCTATGGCGGATACACATAAGCCCACTCATTTATAATTCGTCACTTACATAAAGAGGCGTCCCAATCCATGTAAGTAAGGAATTATAAAATTATAGTTCGGCGGTTTATAATTTTCTTATTCAAATGAAGAGGCGTCCCAATCCATTTCAATAAGATGATTATAAATCATCCTACTTATGTATTGCCAACACAAAACACAATAAAAACAACAACAAATGTTGTTCTTCAAAATCATAAGAAGTAACGAGAAAAGAATGAGACGTTAGTAAATCACGTTTCAAAGGTAAGTGTCAAAGATGGCACGATCCGAGGTAATAATTTTAAAGTCATACTCCCATCAACTGGAAGTGTTCAAAACGATGGATTACGAAGCAATATATACGCTACTTTATAGTATGGTGACAATTTGGGTAATAGGTAATTGACAGAACGATTTGCAAGATGATAACAAGATAGTATATCCGGAACTCGTCCAAACAGTTTATGTAGTAGCAGTATCTCAGTGATTTAGTTTATAAAATGGTGGTGAAGTGTCTTGTAAAAAGATGACGAAATTTTTGATTGGATAGTGACAAATAGTGTATATAATTTTAGCGAAATGGTTTATAAAGTGATAGTAAAATAGTTTCATAAGGTAATGGCAAAACTTGTTTGTAAGATGTTTACAAATCAGTTTATATGTGATTAACAAAACAGTTATAAGTCGATAGTAAGTCTGGTTATTAATTTATAAGGTATTAGTAAGGAAATTCTGAATAGCGTAGTAAATCCGTTTGAAATATAGTGAAAGGATAGTTTATAAAATAATAATAAAATTATTTACAAAACGATAGTGAAATAGCAAGTGCAATGGGCAGAAGTCGTCGCAACATGTTGATGCAAAATAGTAGATAATTATGGGTTGAATAAGTCCCACTTCTTGGAGTAAAAATGTTATAAGATGATAGGTTAAAGTTGTGTTCAATTTAATTAATTTGTTTCTAGGTGATGGGTTACGAGGTGATGTAGTGTTCCAAAAGTTTAGGACAATTATTCAAATTCATTTTCGGAGGTGGATAGTGAGATAATCAAGAGGAATCGATAGACTGAGATGGGTTTTATGTTAAGCAATGCTGTATAAGGTCATGAAAAGTTTTTAAATTATCACTCAGGATGTTTTGAAAATAAATGAGACCGTTGGGCCACCCACAATGTTTGATAAAGTTTAAGGGGATCATAAAAATAAATAAGTATGTATAATAGTTTAGTAATTTTGGTGGAATAAATACATAATTGGGAGAAGTGGGGTTTGACATGATGACCTAGATACTGAGTATATAAAGAATAAGAATCGGTAAAACATTTATAAAGATAAGTAGTCGAGAGTAAACAAAGTGTATATGAATAATCTTTATATACATAGTATTAATAGTGGTGTTTCGGAAAGTAAGCAGAAATGCTTAGAAAACATGAGTTCACGGGGAGTAAGACAACCAATAGAAATTGATAAACTGTAACATGTTTCGATACGGTTATGAAAGAGTTTAGAGACCATTGTAATCACATACAATGTCTGATAAATAAGAGAGACCATTGTAATCACCTACAATGTCTGATATAACTTGAAGATGTGTATAAATTTCCGGATGGAAATTTACAATGCTCACGAATAGCATATAATACACCAAGGAAGTTTAGTGCACAAAAGCTTACATACATAAGAAGTGATACTTTCGTGGATTATCGGACAAGTTAAGAAATAATTATAGTGCTTCTATAATTATCCTTAGTATAATATAATAAAGATATATACTCAATGGAGTAATAGGAAATTTAGGAAGTAGGCGCGCATGGATATCGGACAAGATGATGGAACTCATAATTTTTGAAAAATGAATGGTTATAGTCTAGGTTTTTAAAAGAAAACGACCTAGTTCACTATAACTTATGCTCTGGTACCAATCTTTAACACCCCCAAAAATCATGTTTTACAGCGGAAGACTTGTTTTACAACGGAAGACTTAATTGGGTGTTATTTGTGGATCGAAGTTGTAATCATAGAAAACATCAAAATAATTTAAAGATGTTTTTAAACAAAGTTCTCATTTGATATAATCAGAGTTTAACGAATTTAGGTCCCAAAAGTTTTAAACAGGACAAGAGTCCAAAAGGTTCATAATTTAGACACAATATAAGTTTTTGAGTTCCATCGAATGTGAAATAACACGTGTCCATCCATCCATGTCCTTGCACGCCCATCCAAGCATTTAACACTTTGCAAACCTGAGATAAACATGCTAAAAAGTCAACACAAAGGTTGAGTGAATCCATAGAGTTTAATAAATAATAAGTTGAATACAAGTATTGTTCATAAGTTGACATGTAACAAATACAAGTCGGGTAATAACATATGATTATAGCATCGAGCTCATGAAACCGCACCTTGACGTAATTTAATATGCCCTAAGGAGGTAAGTTTGCCAATTTACCTAAAATCTCTCAATATTATGCTACCCGTTGAGCATGAGCGCGACTCATCCAGACAGGCTTGTCAAACCAAATATGCATATTCATAATATTAGCGTTTCCCACAGAATTAACGGTTCATGATGTTAGGGACTTTTAATGGCAAAAGCAACTAAAAAAACTATAATCATGTAATCGGGTCCAGCATACCAAAAACTACTTGTATTCAGTTTGTAAAACTAGCATGTATCTCCCCCAATGGGTTTATAAACAGTTTAAGAATTAAAGTGGGGCTATGAACTCACCGATAGCAAAGCGAACGATCAAAATGAAGTAATGAAGAAGTAACCGCAAGAATCTTACGAGCAATCTAGAATATTACGCGTGTCTTAGCTTCTAAGAATAATGATACAATCATTACTATATGTTATATAAGTTACATCTCAATTATGCTTGGTACATAAAGTTTAAATAAGTATCAAGATTTAATTTGGCATTTAAAAATGATTTACAAGTATAAAATGTATTTCTTACAATACTTCAAGTTTTATGTCTATTTTCATCCTTAAGTCCAAAATAAGTATTAAGGGTCCAATTTAAGTCTAAGGGTTCACTTTAGTCAAAAGGTTCAATTTTAGTCAAAAAGTTCAAATTAAGTCTAAAGGTTCAAATTATATTAGATGGTTCAACAATATACTTAAAGGTCCAATTTTTATAAAATGTAAACATTTTTATACTTTTATCCTAATGCTGATGGAAATTTTAATAACTTGTTCACTTTCAAAAATCCGTTACTTGCAAACCGTAAGTCGAAAAATTAAGTTCTTTATATCCCCGGAAAGGTATTCATCTGTACTAACAATTTTTGTGGGTCCCACTAAGTCAAAAATTACAATACAGTAGCAAAGTTACCCATTTACCCATATTATTCACTTCAGAAGTTTCAACTATTACAACAGTCCCGCGAAAAGTGCGATATCCAGAGTTCTACAAGTCCAATCGACCCCATTCTTTTGGCCACATTTAAGTTAAGATGTTCTATAAAACTTTCATGTTTTGACTAATAGTGGGTTATTCACAAAAAAAATGACTTTTATACGTTTGAAATCTATTACTCAGAATGTAACATGTTTCACGAAAATATTTCTAGTTTAATCATCGTAATGAGTTATTCAATGAAATACCCGTCAAAAAGACCACAAGACATTGATATAAAACTACATATTTTTAGTTTATGTCCAAAGTTTACTGATAAAATCAGTTTATTACGTTTTTACCCCTGATAAGAAACTACTGTTGCATGTCTAGTCCTTTAGTGTTTTCTTGTAATTTTTAATATATACCAAGCATATTCAAGCATCATGAACTTATATAACATACAAATTACATCAAGAAACATAAAAATTACAGAAGTGAAATAAAAAGATGAGTATTGGTTCCTTACAAGAGTTGATGAACAAGAAAGATTTAAAAACAATTGGACTCTAAACCTAGATTTACTAACAATACTTGCACCATTTTCTTTCAATCTTTTACCCAACTTTTTCACCTTGATTTACCCTTGATAAAAGCTTAAAATCACAGCCACATAACCATCTTGAAGGCCTTTAAAAACTCTTGAGAATAAGGTCTTTGAAGAGGAAAAAGGAACAAGAACAATGCTAGCACCAAAAGGCCTTCATTTATTGGACAATCTTGGAATAGAAGAATCAACTAACAAAGATGTCTTTGATCTTGAGGAGCCACGAAATATTGAGAGGAAAAACAGATTTTTGGAGTGCAAGAAGTTGGTGATATGATCTAGGTTGGTTATTAAGGCAATATGTATGGCATGGAAGGTAGTGGAGTACATTTGTCTCTCAAAAGAGACAAGTGTGGGTGTATAGGCGTTACAAACAAGGAGGAAAAAGGCTAAGTGCAGAATTTTTAGTATTAGTTGTAGAATAGAGTGTATGGTGTAGTGTAGGTTGCTCCCGGTACTCAAACGTAGGGTTTTTAAGACACGTAACGCAATACCGGGTAACTTAAAAATATAAAAACTTTCAAAATTTTTAAAATTTGTTTTCAAGACATATTTTTGTAATTTAGATGAGTGGTGAGGTCATCGGAAGATTTAAATATGGTTAGAACATAAAAACGAAGGTTTAGAACGCGTAAGACGTAAAAGGTGCAAGGTTTACGTAAAAATGGAAAAAGTGAAAAGTGACTTTTTAAAATAGAATTGTAAGGAACCAAAAGTGTATAAAAAGTGTAGACTGGACATAGTCTTGTGAATTTGAATAATTGAACGTGTTATGCCGTACGCGGATAACTTCCGACGAAGTTAATTATATATAAAAAAAAATAATAAAAATGAAGTAGTTAGGTAATTAAAATAGAAAAATTAGTGACGTGAAATTACGAAATGTCACATTAGTACACTCAAAATCAATTATGAAATTTTTAGAAATTAAGTTAAAATGTTACCAAATAGACCCTGTGTCTTACAGAACTAAACTTGCGTTTTAAGCACTTTATTTATCCGCAACCTTAGCCTATACCTGCACCATATTTTCTAAGACGATTAGAAGCTTTTATATTGTTGGAAAATTCACATATTTTCCCTCCTCCTTTGACCATAAAATCATTCCTTGATTTTATAAATCATTCCTTGATTTATAACACTTACGATTTTAGTTCTAAAGAACATTAACACCAACCGACACTAGACTAAGCCTAGCCTATACATTTTAAATCTATTAAGTTCATTATAATCATATTAGAAAAGTTACATTTTACTTTTCTCAGTTTTACGCAACTTTCGTACGTTTTACGTTTAACGCGTTTTAAACCTACGTTTCCAGCGTTATCAGCGTTTTCGCGACCCATTAAACTTATCACTCATTCTTATAAGATAATAATGAGTATATTGACAAGTTTAATCATTTCTATAAGTTTTGTATTTTTTCGATCCCCGGTTTTACGTTTCGTGACTTAACGACTTACAGTTAGCAATTAACGGGACCAAAACTCACTCCGTAAGACAAGATAAATAACTAGAACTCTTAACCTCCTCATTTTAGCCATAGGTGGCATTTTTGAGGAGTCATCAAGATTGGTGGCTTGATCTTGACCATTCATTCCTTAGATCTTTACGAGTATACAACTTAACCATGGTTAGTTTTTAACCCGATATATAATTAATGAAATTCTCTAGCCTATAAATACTAACCTAAAACACATAGAAAAATTGCACCACACCTTCTTATAACCTTAAAGACCTAAAACCAAAGGCACTTCTCTTATATTTTATAAGAAATTTTATGAGTTCTTGTGAAGAAACTAGGTTTCGATCTTAAAAGCTTCAAGTTTTCGAGAAAGAGTCGTTATAATCTTCAAATAACTTCAAGTCTCCAAAAAGACTTTGTATAATCTTCTTTTCTTCTTCGGGTTCAAGTCTTCAAGTCTCCAAGATGGCTTTGTTATCATCTTCAAATAGCCTCGGGTTTTTGAAGAATATAAATTCTACGTCGAAGCTCCGCTTATATTCCCTTTTTCTATAATACTCAAGCATTCTAAATAAAGATAAGTAATTATAAGACTCAAAATTATTTAAATACTTATAAACTTTGTTAGTTTATTTATTATATTTATAAACTCTTAATATGTCATATAATCAAGTAAGCAAAATATATGTTTCACATATAAATACTATGTTAGTAGGGAGCTTCATGTGAGGGGCTTCATTTGGGTGAACGTATCGACGAGTTGCTGGATTTACGAATTAAAGTGTCCTAGCTCCACGAACGTTTACTGCATGACCTCTGGATTATGATGGCCTGAACAGTAGTACGAGATATATAAACTATATAAGGCATGTTTAAATATTCACTTCGTTGTTTTAGAACCTAAGACACGATATCATATTTCTAGGTTGTACGTAGAGACTTCCTGGCTTAATCCATCGATTCCGTTATACGTTTTGATATCATTAGTTCAAGGTGAGATTTCATAGCCCCTATTTTTATACGTTTTGAATTACTTTTGGGGGAGATACATGCTCAACTATTTCATTTACTTTCACAAGTACTCTAAACTTTTAAGGATTACCGTGAGATTTCATAGCCCCTACTTTTATACGTTTTGAATTACTTTTGGGTGAGATACATGCTCGTTTCATTTACATATTTTACTCATTTATCAAAATACATGAATTACATTTACATCACTACTTACATGAATACGTGATTTACATTTACATATCTACTTGTGTGAATACATGAATGCATTATTTTGATTGTGTTATTCTTTAGCAACTGTTTAACTCTTGATTTGAGTCATGCAGAGGTATTGGTAGTACTCATGGGAAGATGCCCCTACCCCTATGTCCCAGATTCATGACCTTGGGTGACGCAGTACTATTTGGGAAGATGCCCCCGCCCTTGTGTCTATTCTTGACCTTGGGTGAATATAATATATCATAGGGTGTAAGCATATGAAAGCAAGTCATGAGGTTCAGTTGACTGATACATTTTACATACATCGTATACACATATGTCATACTCATACTATATTTAGCAGTGGGTTGTGAACACACAGGTTGCAAGTTTTGTATAGGCGGGATTTGCAACTGAGTGGATTCACATTGCCTTTGCTGTGTGAACATTCTTTAAAGGCTTTTCAACTTATTTAACTCAAAATCTATGAACTTACCAACCATTGTTTGACACTTTTTAGCATGTTTATCTCAGGTCTGTAAGGTGATAGCTGTTGCATGGAGCATAGAGTCGCTCGGCATATTTTGAAGACTTATGCTTTTATCATTACCATTCGATATGTTTTAAAACACTTATGTATTGTATTATGGAACTCATGTTTGTAACTCGGAATTTATTAATCGAATGGAAACTTTTCAAAACGTCTCATTTAGAGGTCGTTTTCTATAACTTGTACTTTGTATTATGAAGTAGCACCCCAGTTACACAATCTTCCGCTGCGATATTTTGGGGGTGTTACAGATTGGTATCAGAGACTTGGTTATAGAGAACTAGGTTGCATATATTACCTAGACTATAACTGCTATATACATTAATACTCTCCTCTTTATTTGCCTTACACACACTTCATGCGTATATGCTTTTTGCTAATTGTTTGTTTAGGTCCACACTGTTGGATGATATGTTTAGGGGAAATCCCAAAATTTAGTCGAGTCATCAAAAATATGGTGCTCGGTAATAACTGGTTATTTAACTTGATCTTGTGACAGTTCTTGTTTGATGAGACATGAGATTTGAGTTAAATTATATTATTACTTAGCTTTAAGGATTTGATGACTTGATTATCTTATTATCTGTCTTAGAAAGCAAGTTTTGTGTCAAAAATTCTTAAGTAGGATGATTTAGAATCTCCTTATTTGAATGGATTGGGACACCTCTTTATTCAAGTAAAGAAATTATAAATCACCGAACCATGAGTTTATGATCCCTTACTTACATAAATTTGGACGCTTCTTTATGTAAGTAATGAATTATAAATAAGTGGGCTTATTTGTATCCGATACGATTCCCTAACCACTATTTCCGATAAATCAGAGTGAACACCACTATTTTAGAGATCCTGAAACCACGAATTTTCTTATACATACCGTAAGTAGTAAACGTCAATAGAACTTCGGGATGAAGTTCCCTTAAGGGGTAGGTACTGTAACAATTCGCATTTTTGGGTTACTATTCATTTTTACTATTCACTTTTACTATTCATTTTTACTATTCATTCCCAAAATTTTTATTTCATATTCTCGTAAGTTAAACTATTCTAATGATAATCCGAGAGTTTGACGCTCGTCGGGTCATTTTTGCAAAATTTATTAAGAAACTATACGTTTTGGGAACACAGTAAACTCTCCCCCCTCCTTTGGCGATTTTTCCCTATCTTCTTTTCTAATCGGTTTTCCTAAAAAACAGTCCCAAATCCTTTGATTCTTGAAACGATTTGATCAAGTTATTGATTAAACATTTGTTTTTCATTACCTTTTTCAATATTGTTGCTTGATTCTTAGTCTCTAAGGCTGTTTTTCTGGAATCGCTTAGTTAGGATTTTTAGGGTTTTAAAACCCTAAATCGTTTCATCTGCAGATCGATCTTTATTTTGCCCAGTATCATTCTGATTTCTTGGTTGGTTATATTCTATATTACCTATCTTGAATCTTAGTTTATATTGGGTTCTATCAAACGATTGATTCTTTTAATTGTTAGGGTTTTTTATATCGCTAATTTAGGGTTTTTTCTGGTTGGTTATCTGCTGCTGCGCCTTGTTATTCATATCGTTATCTTTAAGTCGCAATTGTGATGGGTTGATTGATTATGCTACATGTCATATAAACTTTAGGTTTCAAACTAGGGTTTAAATTGTTAGCCACTGATTGGCTGTTTATAGTCTGATCTGCTGTGTTGTGGTATTGATCCTGGAAATATTGTGATTTATATTGTGTGGGCTGTTGTGATGGAAAAATTGGGAGAGATGAACGCTGAGCTTTTACGCTCAGTAAAAGCTAAGATCAATGAATCCCCTGCGAATGATTTGATTGGTGGGTCGGTTCATCAGGATATCTCGGGTACTGAGTACATTCATGATTTGTTTGGTGTAACACTTGGTAATCATGAAGACATTGATGTGTTCACTAAGGGGCTCGAAGAGGGTAAGTATCCATTGTGGTCTACTTTGGATAGGGAAGTTCGGTTAAGGGTAGAGGATATATTACTTGATTTGTACGGTGCTATTAAGGATGATGTTATTGCTCAACCATCGATCAATACATCGACTCATCAGTCTCCTAACCCTGAGCCTGTGTTTGAAGGTGTTAACATCTCCATTCCCCGTAAAGTGGTTGAAAAGGTTAGTTCTCGATTGGAACATACTTTATATGGCTATTTTATTGGAAAAAGGATGGCGTTTCCTGTTGTTGAATACTATGCTAGGAGTAACTGGGTGAAACATGGTCTTAAAAGGATCATGATGAATTCAAAAGGATTCTTTTTCTTCAAATTTGATTCATTGGTTGGTTTAGAAGTTGTTTTGGAAGAAGGTCCTTGGATGATACGCAAATCTCCTATAATTCTCAGGAAATGGTCTATGGATACTTGTTTGCGTAAGGAAGAATTGACTAGCATACCATTATGGGTTAAATTGCATGATGTCCCTCTTCAAGTCTTTGAAGAGGATGGTATTAGTTTTATTGCTTCTTTCATTGGTAAGCTTGTAATGCTTGATTCTTACACTAGTTCTATATGTAAGGATTCGTGGGTAGAAGTAGTTTTTCTAGATGTCTTATTGAGGTTAAGTCTGAATCTGATCTTGTGGAGGCTGTGACTATTGGTTTCCCCTCTCTCACTGGGGAGGGTTTTAATAAAGAGACTATACGTGTTGAGTATGAATGGAGGCCCCCCAGGTGCAATTTATGCAAAATATTTGGTCATTCCCATGATCAATGTCCTAAACAGGTGGTGAGGCCTCCTACACAGGTGGTTAGTCCTTCTACTGTTTCTACTTCTCATGTTGCTACTCCTACTGTGGAGTTGGATACTGATGGTTTTCAAAAGGTGGGTAAAAAAAAGAAGAAGGGTAAAGCCAAAGCTACTAATGGGAATCAATCTGTTGGTACTACGGTTAAACAGTTCAAATTTGTTCCTAAGGCAGCTACTAGTGAACCTAAGAAGGGAGCTCCTACTATGGGTAACGCATCTACATCGTCGTCTCAGTTGAAGTCTACTGGTAATGCTTCTAAGGAAGTTAATGTTACTACATCTAATCCATATGCTGCATTGGTGATGGATGATGAAGATAGTGAAGATCTTTTGGTAAATGTGTTTGATGAATCGGCCAATCTCTTTGCTAATACTGGGGCAAGTTCATCTCGCACGTTTTCTGCATGCTAGCAGTTTTTTCAGTTCTTTTTCTAGATGCATTTTTTGTTTCTAGTTTTGTAAGTGCTTTTGGCAAGTCTTAAGCACTAGAGTTAGGTGGTTATCAAGCTTTTTAGCTTGAGGTTAATATGGTACTTCAGCCATATTCCATTTGTACTTAAACGTTTTTGGTTAATCTATTTACCAGGGTGCAGGATTACTCCCCTTTACCCAAAAAACTATACGTTTTGGTTCAAACGCCATTTAAACATCCTGCGCATAACAAAAACCAACTCTGATAATTTTCATCACCTAAGATTGATTTTTAGTACACTCACAATCAATTATGGAATTTTTAGAAATTAAGTTAAAATGTTACCAAATAGACCCTGTGTCTTACAGAACTAAACTTGCGTTTTAAGCACTTTTACTTATCCGCAACCTTAGCCTATGCCTGCACCATATTTTCTAAGACGTTTAGAAGCTTTTATATTTTTGGAAAATTCAACATATTTTCCCTCCTCCTTTGACCATAAAATCATTCCTTGATTTTATAAATCATTCCTTGATTTTTAACACTTACGGTTTTAGGTCTAAAGAACATTAACACCAACCGACACTAGACTAAGCCTAGCCTAGATATTTTAAATCTATTAAGTTCATTATAATCATATTAGAAAAGTTACATTTTACTTTTCTCAGTTTTACGCAACTTTCGTACGTTTTACGTTTAACGCGTTTTAAACCTACGTTTCCAGCGTTATCAGCGTTTTCGCGACCCATTAAACTTATCACTCATTCTTAGAAGATAATAATGAGTATATTGACATGTTTAATCATTTCTATAAGTTTCGTATTTTTACGATCCTCGGTTTTACGTTTCGTGACTTAACGACTTACAGTTAGCAATTAACGGGACCAAAACTCACTCCGTAAGACAAGATAAATAACTAGAACTCTTAACCTTCTCATTTTAGCCATAGGTGGCATTTTTGAGGAGTCATCAAGATTGGTGGCTTGATCTTGACCATTCATTCCTTAGATCTTTACAAGTATACAACTTAACCATGGTTAGTTTTTAACCAGATATAAAGTTAATGAAATTCTCTAGCATATAAATACTAACCTAAAACACATAGAAAAATTGCACCACACCTTCTTATAACCTTAAAGACCTAAAACCAAAGGCACTTCTCTTATATTTTATAAGAAAGTTTATGAGTTCTTGTGAAGAAACTAGGTTTTGATCTTAAAAGCTTCAAGTTTTCGAGAAAGAGTCGTTATAATCTTCAAATAACTTCAAGTCTCCAAAAAGACTTTGTATAATCTTCTTTTCTTCTTTAGGTTCTCAAGAAGGCGTTGTTATAATCTTCAAATAGCCTCGGGTTTTTGAAGAATACAAATTCTACGTCGAAGCTCCGCTTATATTCCCTTTTTCTATAATACTCAACCATTCTAAATAAAGGTAAGTAATTATAAGACTCAAAATTATTTAAATACTTATAAACTTTGTTAGTTTATTTATTGTATTTATAAACTCTTAATATGTCATATAATCAAGTAAGCAAAATATATGTTTCACATATAAATACTATGTTAGTAGGGAGCTTCATGTGAGGGGCTTCATTTGGGTGAACGTATCGACGAGTTGCTGGATTTACGAATTAAAGTGTCCTAGCTCCTCGAACGTTTACTGCATGACCTCTGGATTATGATGGCCTGAACAGTAGTACAAGATATATAAACTATATAAGGCATATTTAAATATTCACTTCGTTGTTTTAGAACCTAAGACACGATATCATATTTCTAGGTTGTACGTAGAGACTTCCTGGCTTAATCCATCGATTCTGTTATACGTTTTGATATCATTAGTTCAAGGTGAGATTTCATAGCCCCTATTTTTATACGTTTTGAATTACTTTTGGGGGAGATACATGCTCAACTATTTCATTTACTTTCACAAGTACTCTAAAATTTTAAGGATTACCGTGAGATTTTATAAGCCCCTACTTTTATACGTTTTGAATTACTTTTGGGGGAGATACATGCTCGTTTCATTTACATATTTTACTCATTTATCAAAATACATGAATTACATTTACATCACTACTTACATGAATACGTGATTTACATTTACATATCTACTTGTGTGAATACATGAATGCATTATTTTGATTGCGTTATTCTTTAGCAACTGTTTAACTCTTGATTAGAGTTATGGAGAGGTATTGGTAGTACTCATGGGAAGATGCCCCTATCCCTGTGTCCCAGATTCATGACCTTGGGTGACGCAGTACTATTCGGGAAGATGCCCCTGCCCTTTTGTCTATTCTTGACCTTGGGTGAATATAATCTATCATAGGCTGTAAGCATATCAAAGCAAGTCGTGAGGTTCAGTTGACTGATACATTTTACATACATCGTATACACATATGTCATACTCATACTATATTTAGCAGTGGGTTGTGAACACACATGTTGCAAGTTTTGTATGGGCGGGATTTGCAACTGAGTGGATTCACATTGCCTTTGCTGTGTGAACATTCTTTAAAGGCTTTTCAACTTATTTAACACAAACTCTATGAACTCACCAACCATTGTGTTGACACTTTTTAGCATGTTTATCTCAGGTCTGTAAGGTGATAGCTGTTGCATGGAGCATAGAGTCGCTCGGCATATTTTGAAGACTTATGCTTTTATCATTACCATTCGATATGTTTTAAAACACTTATGTATTGTATTATGGAACTCATTTTTGTAACTCAGAATTTGTTAATCGAATGGAAACTTTTCAAAACGTCTCATTTAGAGGTCGTTTTCTATAACTTGTACTTTGTATTATGAAGTAGCACCCCGTTACACAATCTTCCGCTGCGATATTTTGGGGGTGTTACAGATTGGTATCAGAGACTTGGTTATAGAGAACTAGGTTGCATATATTACCTAGACTATAACTGCTATATACATTAATACTCTCCTCTTTATTTGCCTTACACACACTTCATGCGTATATGTTTTTTGCTAATTGTTTGTTTAGGTCCACACTGTTGGATGATATGTTTAGGGGAAATCCCAGAATTTAGTCGAGTCATCAAAAATATGGAGCTCGGTAATAACTGGTTATTTAACTTGATCTTGTGACAGTTCTTGTTTGATGAGACATGAGATTTGAGTTAAATTATATTATTACTTAGCTTTAAGGATTTGATGACTTGATTATCTTATTATCTGTCTTAGAAAGCAAGTTTTGTGTCGGAAATTTCTTAAGTAGGATGATTTAGAATCTCCTTATTTGAATGGATTGGGACGCCTCTTTATTCAAGTAAAGAAATTATAAATCACCGAACCATGAGTTTATGATCCCTTACTTACATAAATTTGGACGCTTCTTTATGTAAGTAATGAATTATAAATAAGTGGGCTTATTTGTATCCGATACGATTCCCTAACCACTATTTCCGATGAATCAGAGTGAACACCACTATTTTAGAGATCCTGAAACCACGAATTTTCTTAGACATACCGTAAGTAGTAAACGTCAATAGAACTTCGGGACGAAGTTCCCTTAAGGGGTAGGTACTGTAACAATTCGCATTTTTGGGTTACTATTCATTTTTACTATTCACTTTTACTATTCATTTTCACTATTCATTCCCAAAATTTTTATTTCATATTCTCGTAAGTTAAACTATTCTAATGATAATCCGAGAGTTTGACGCTCGTCGGGTCATTTTCGCAAAAGTTATTAAGAAACTATACGTTTTGGTTTAAACGCCATTTAAACATCCTGCGCATAACGAAAACCAACTCTGATAATTTTCATCGCATCAGATTGATTTTTAGTACACTCACAATCAATTATGGAATTTTTAGAAATTAAGTTAAAATGTTACCAAATAGACCCTGTGTCTTACAGAACTAAACTTGCGTTTTAAGCACTTTTACTTATTCGCAACCTTAGCCTATACCTACACCATATTTTCTAAGACGTTTAGAAGCTTTTATATTGTTGGAAAAGTCAACATATTTTCCCTCCTCCTTTGACCATAAAATCATTCCTTAATTTTTAACACTTACGGTTTTAGGTCTAAAGAACATTAACACCAAACGATACTAGACTAAGCCTAGCCTAGACATTTTAAATCTATTAAGTTCATTATAATCATATTAGAAAAGTTACATTTTACTTTTCTCAGTTTTACGCAACTTTCGTACGTTTTACGTTTAACGCGTTTTAAACCTACGTTTCCAGCATTATCAGCATTTTCGCGACCCATTAAACTTATCACTCATTCTTATAAGATAACAATGAGTATACTGACATGTTTAATCGTTTCTATAAGTTTCGTATTTTTACGATCCCCGATTTTACGTTTTGTGAATTAACGACTTACAGTTAGCAATTAACGGGACCAAAACTCACTCCGTAAGACAAGATAAATAACTAGAACTCTTAACCACCTCATTTTAGCCATAGGTGGCATTTTTGAGGAGTCATCAAGATTGATGGCTTGATCTTGACCATTCATTCCTTAGATCTTTACAAGTATACAACTTAACCATGGTTAGTTTTTAACCCGATATATAGTTAATGAAATTCTCTAGCCTATAAATACTAACCTAAAACACATAGAAAAATTGCACCACACCTTCTTATAACCTTAAAGACCTAAACCCAAAGGCACTTCTCTTATATTTTATAAGAAAGTTTATGAGTTCTTGTGAAGAAACTAGGTTTTGATCTTAAAAGCTTCAAGTTTTCGAGAAAGAGTCGTTATAATCTTCAAATAACTTCAAGTCTCCAAAAAGACTTTGTATAATCTTCTTTTCTTCTTTGGGTTCTCAAGAAGGCGTTGTTATAATCTTCAAATAGCCTCGGGCTTTTGAAGAATACAAATTCTACGTCGAAGCTCCGCTTATATTCCCTTTTTCTATAATACTCAAGCATTCTAAATAAAGGTAAGTAATTATAAGACTCAAAATTATTTAAATACTTATAAACTTTGTTAGTTTATTTGTTGTATTTATAAACTCTTAATATGTCATATAATCAAGTAAGCAAAATATATGTTTCACATATAAATACTATGTTAGTAGGGAGCTTCATGTGAGGGGCTTCATTTGGGTGAACGTATCGACGAGTTGCTGGATTTATGAATTAAAGTGTCCTAGCTCCTCGAACGTTTACTGCATGACCTCTGGATTATGATGGCCTGAACAGTAGTTCGAGATATATAAAATATATAAGGCATGTTTAAATATTCACTTCGTTGTTTTAGAACCTAATCACGATATCATATTTCTAGGTTGTACGTAGAGACTTCCTGGCTTAATCCATCGATTCCGTTATACGTTTTGATATCATTAGTTCAAGGTGAGATTTCATAGCCCCTATTTTTATACGTTTTGAATTACTTTTGGGGGAGATACATGCTCAACTATTTCATTTACTTTTACAAGTACTCTAAAATTTTAAGGATTACCGTGAGATTTCATAGCCCCTACTTTTATACGTTTTGAATTACTTTTGGGAGAGATACATGCTCGTTTCATTTACATATTTTACTCATTTATCAAATGTCCCACCCCAAAAATGGCGCAACGGAAAGGCATTCACGGGGTATGACCTCATAGTCAAGAACACAAGGTGTCACCATAGAGAAATACTAAATGTATAACATAAGATAGATAATAGTCTCAAACTCCCACAACCGAGATAAGTACAAAGATCCAAGATATACATAAGTCTCAAAGTTAAACAATATTACTAGAGAATAACAAAATGCAACTTCACGAGATATAACCCGGAAGGGTCTTGTCTTAAGTCTTGCTAAGCCAGTCCAGTACTCAACCTTCTAGTGTAACTTCAGTCTTAGCACCTGAAAATGGATATCGAAAATGTCAACATAAAGTTGGTGAGCTCGTAGGTTTAGGGTTTAAACCATGAGGCTATGAATAATACGTAGGACATAGTGAAATGAATACCAATTACAAGCGCATTAACAAATAGCAATGGTATCACGCCAACTGAACCTATAGTGTTCCTCATACGCATAACCAATGTCACGTGGGGAGCTACCCCGATAGATCTATCAACACGTAGGCTCTTAACAGAGAGTTAACAGTTACACAAACTGAACATATAACACGTAGGCTCTCAACAGAGAGTTAACAGTTACACCAACTGAACCTATAACATGTGGGCTCTCAGCAGAGAGTTAACAGTGGCGCAGTCAAGTAATCACAAAACAAACACGTCACAGCATATAATTGCATCATCACACATAATGTCCAAAATCATGTAAACAGTAATTCACAGCATGAAAACATTTGTAAAGCATTGACTACCATTTTCCCCCAAGGAAAAACACGTTAAAAGTGGGGCTACGAGAACTCACCACGATCAAGCAGTGCACAAGTTATCAATAGAAGCAAAGTAGAAGATAAGCAGCTAACACGTCACGGCAACTACAGACTCGGCACAACCTATCATGCAAATTCGTCTTAATATATGTTCAAAAGCATAACGTATTCCAATTTATTCCCGAGTATGTCCCCTTTTGTTTTCCAAATCCATCCTGTGAAAATCGTTTATTAGTGTTTGGTATCGTCGTGTGTGTGTGTGTTGGAGACATGGTCTCGACTCGAGTGAACGCATGCCAAGCATAAAATCAAGATATATCGACCTACGTCAATTTCATATAATAAACATCCAAGTGAAACAATACTCTAGTTCAATTCTATATCCACGTTATGGTCGAATAATAAGACTTTTAAGATCTAATAAGTTCTTGAACGAAGGGTCGGTTACTTATTAAATTCATCAACATAATAAGTCTAACCTGTAACACCCCAACCCGATAAGGGTAGAAGTATTACGTTATGGTGACATATCAAAGCAAACACAAGCATAAGACTTAATTAATACAAATGAAATTCAAAGGTTACAAAGGGAAAATCTGAAATACAAGGTTACATGGGGAAAAATCCAATAATAAATTCTAAGTCTACAAGCGTAATTACTTCTAGTCATCTCTAATCTAGGATAGCTATGAAGTAATGTCCTCTAAGTCCTAAGTGCTCTCCACTCATAACCCAGCTTCCATCTAAAACCTGCTGCATGGAAAGAAATGCGGCTGAGCTTAAAAAGCCCAGTGAACAGATATATATAACATAACAGGACGGTAAATAAGCATAAGCAACGAAGGAATAAGAATACAAAATGAAAGTATAATTATGAAAGTCATACGAATTTAAAGAGAACTAAAAATCAGGAATGCATGAGAACTGAATAATAATTGAATCGAGAGAAAGAATGAAATAATGAAAAAGTTCATATAAGGATGTGCCATAAGAACTCCATACATAATCCATCAAAACATATCATAGCAATACAAGTATACGAAGAGGGGAGACCTCTAAGTAAATAAAAGTGTGAGAAGGAGTGTAAGGCACACACCACCTGGTCACCATATCATACACATACATAAACCTAGGATGCATCCATACGCTCCCTAACATAAGTATGTATGTCAGTACTAGACTAAGCACACACACGCATTAATGGCCAATAGTGATCACAATATAATACATAACATAAGGGGGAACGCCGTAGATCTATCACACCTCTACGGGAGTGTCATGCCTAGGGTGCCATCAAAGACATGGTCATGGTACCTCCACAACTAGGTAAGCTCAGGCACAGATCTATCATAGCATACAACAATCCTAATCTAGCATGGCAAAATATAAGCATAGCATGGCAGAGACATTTAAATAAATGTCAGAATGAATCAATAAGAATGACAATCATGCAATGAAAGTCATGAGTCAAATAAGGGAATCATATCAGGCATAGGATCTCAAAGGTTCATAATCAAAGGTTCGAAATCAAATGGTTCATAGCAAGGTTCAATTCAAAGGTTTCTATCCAATGTTCATTTAAAGAAATCTTTTAATAATGGTTTTCATAAAAATGATCTTTAAAAAAAAACGGTTTTCATAAATGTAGTCTTTAAAAGTAGTTTTCATAAAAGTTTAGTAAAATTTCATATAAAAGTGGTATCGCATCGTTCATAAACATCCTTTTAAAATTTGTTTTTCTCAAAACATTTCCATGATAAGAAAGGTTTTCACATCCAGTTACAAAATCAAATGAACCTTCTAAGCATCAAGTGATTCGAATACTTATGTCATAGGGTCATAATGACGAATGTCAAATGGATCATGAAGAACAAATCAAAGTATAAGGGAACATAGCAATGGCTTAGGGAATCCTAATGAATCAAGATCAAGAAAATCATGAGAACGAAAGCACCCTTACTGAAAAAGGGTAGAATATCTGTACCTTAGACCGCAAGTGAAAACACAACTAGAAACGAAAAGATCGGAAGTAAACTCCATCTTCAGCGAATCTACACGAATTTATGATCGTCTGATTAATAACTTATTTTAAATCAGATTACTTATTTTAGTCGACTCTTCCATTTTAAGTAATCTTCTATTTTAGGCAGGTTTCCCGAATTAGTAAGTTTCCATAATTAGAAGGTTTCTATATCTAGAAACATTAGTCATAATTATTCAAGTTTATCCCTTAATCAATTTGAGATAGCAATGTGACTATATTAATAGTTTAAGGTTCATAACGTAGCCTTCATAAGTGTTAGGGTTCATTATGCAAATACAACAAGTTTAGGGATTATAGTGTCATTATGGTAAGATTAGGGTATGAAATGTAAATATTCTAAAGTTACATATTTTCACAAGTTAAGCCCTTTAGTTTAGAAAAATGACAAATTAAACCCTTTAGTTTAAGAAATATACACATAACACCTTTTTAACCTTTTTAAACCCTTAACAGTTTTTATATACGAATTTGTTATGCTTAGACGAATTTATGAATCATATAAGGACTCATAAATAAAATCCACAAAATTTCACACACGTACTTTCATGTCCTTAGAACTCACACTAATTTTCCCAGAATTTATTAGCTAGTATAACTATGGTTTAAAAATCCATTAGGCCAATTCATCCAGATTCATGATCAGATTTGACACCCGAAAAGTTTGTATTTTGTTACCCCATTTAAATAATTCATAAAAATCTACAAAAATTCCAGTAATTGCTAGACATATGGAATATTAATCCTGTAAAAGGGAATCCTGTAATTCGACATGGTTTGCAAATTAAAAATCAAAAACCCAGACTGTTTTTCCAGACATACGAATTCAGTTTTGACACTTGAACTTATAAAATCAAAAAGTGTATCTTCCCGACCTCTAAAAATTACAAGGCTCATATTTACAGAAAGCTCTTTTCTTAAACTTAGTTTTAGACCCAATAAACACCCAAAAACACTTTACCATCATTAAGATACAATCAAATCAAATTGGCTTAATTTTTCTGGTCAGTAACTGTGTCTATTATTTTATGTGATCTTTTAGGTTTTCCATTCCCATGACTTACATATTGGTACAAATTTATTATGTATGATACAAAACACATATTAGATTGATTCTTACGTAGCATAAACATGTTCATAATAATCGAATTCATAATACTTACATAGGTCGATTTATATTAGGATTTTTTTTTAACTTGTTATTTCATGTGAGCAACTTATAATTTTATGTCACTTCTTTTATTATCTTATGTGTAGTGTAATTTGACAATAATAACAAAGAATGGATCGAACATGGCAAGAATTTAAACAAGCAAGGATGATACAATTTTACCCTTGTAGCGTGATCAAAGGGAGAGGAAGAATAGGATCAAACCACAAAAAATTCCCAGCCAAGAAAACCCAACTAGAACCCTTCGAATGAACTCCAAAACCCACGAGCAAGAACACCAATTTAAACTAGAGAACAAGGCATGTCCTAACACCAATTTGAAGCTACAAAAGACCTCCTCCTTTCCTTGATTTGGACCGAACCTGCAGGAACAAAAGAGAGCAGAAGGATCGACTTTTTGATATAGGTTTTTTTTTTTTTTTTTTTTTTGCCTTACAAAGGGGGGTAGAGAGGAGGGTTTTTAGGGTTTTTGGGATGATGGAAAACACGGTTTAATGAGGAGAAATAGGGGAGGGTTAGGCCGAAAATTAGGAGGGGAATTAGGGAGGATTATCACTTCCAAAATTGTCAAAATTCATACTTATCTTTTATAAATATGTTGTGTACATATTTTTATTAATTTGGCCTATGTGTTATACTTTTAAACGTGCCATACTTATATTATAGAGTTCTCGTATCATTTCGTATTTTACTTTAGGTTACATGTTCATATCGTATGGTTTCGAGTCATACCATGTTATATAACTCAAGTTTTTAATTTATAGCGTATTTCATAAGTTCTTAAAATTTCAAAATTAGAGGGTATTTTGGTCATTTCGGATTGTGGTAATTTTGGGGTTTTACATAACCATTCTTTCGTTTACTTATTAATTCCAAAATCATATCGAAAGGTATGAGTCATAAGGATACATTTCTCATTAATAACATCATCCGATACACTTGTCGGGCTCTTATTGGGCTCGTTAGTCCAATAAGTCCGATAACCGTATTAGTTGATCATATTAATGTTAAACCGATCCGTAACTCAACATTTAGTAGGTATAATAAATACTATCTTAAATAGTATTTCTCGTTTTGCGTGCCTCGAAACATTTAATAACTCACTTTTAATAACTTTTATATTTAAAAACATTTCTTTTTTATTTACTAGTTTTCGTTAAATATTAAGTAACGTTAATTTGTTATTTAATATTTATCGTCAACTTTATTATTTTCTTTCGTTGCTTATTATATATATATATATATATTTAAATATACATATATTATAAGCTTGCGTGTCGAAATTATTTATGTTACGAGTTATTGTCTGTTTCGAGTCACGAGTCCGAGGCATCACTCTCGGACTTTTATCATGAGTCATAATAATCATAAAGTCCAAATAATCCATGTTACGGCGTTGTCGGGGTCAACCGAGACTAAAAAGCCAAGGTGATACCGACTTTGCACAAACAATACAAGTTATATGACCAAAGTTAAATAATAATTCTCGGCCGGCTAATCCTAACGGCACGAGACCACTTAACTTCAACAAAATACCACTTCAACTCCGCCACAATCCAACCAAACAGACCCTTGGGTCACGGCCTCAATAATCATCATCAATAAACCATTTTGCCGAGACCCTAACAGCCTCGGCTTATCCTACTCTCGGCTGTCCCAAAACACGTAACCACAACAATCAAGTCAACACAATAACAACAATAAAAGCTCGGCCGAGACCCTAGTGGTCTCGGATCTCATCTCCACTGCAACCCGAAACCAAGTCACAACAACAACAACAACAAAAATTCCATCAACACATTCCTAGACTACTCCCCGCCTCGGCTTCAAGCCGGAATCAATATATTGTCAAGAACCAAAAAGAAAACAAAACAAAAATATAACCACAAGGATACAGCCGTGGGTTCAAACCCACGGTTTGGCTTGTACACACAAATCTGAACACAACACACGACAAGGACGATACCATTTTACTTATTATTCATTTTTATTTAATAAAAACTTGAAACCCATTAGTTTGTAACCCGATTCAACAAAGTTAGTCACGAGTTTGACTCGTGGCCGAGTCAACTCGCGCGTGTGGGTCACGTGACCTACCTTTTCTTCAAGATCTATTCGCGTGGGGTGATTGTAGTGATGGTGATGACGGTTTTCAGTGGCGGTGTGAAGCAATAAGGTGGTGATAGAGCTTTAGTGGCGCGTGTGATATAGGAGATGAAAAAGGAGATGGTGGTGAGCGTTTTGGTGGTGGCGGTGAGGTGATAGGAGTGGCAGTGTGGTGGTGGCGTGGAGTTTCAGCGGCGGCGGTTCAAGAGAGAGGAGGGAGTGATATATATTTATTTTTTTAAGGTTTTTGGGTAAAAATGAAAGAGATAAGAGGTGTACTAGGGTTTTATTGCAGGAGGGCCTTGTGTGCAATTATTTTGAGTGGGGGAGGGGCCGGTTGCAAAAAAACCCACAAGGACTTTCGGTCAAATTTTTATAAACTTTCTCGAATACACACGTTATGGCTCGTAAATAATATCGAACGTCACCAAAATATTTTATAAGTCGCGCCGATAGTCTTAAAATCGTTTTTCCATAAGATTAGACTATAAACACGTCTATATTAAATGTACTTGTCACGATTCGTTTATTTCTTAATTTATTAGGTTTTCTAGTGCCGGAGTCGAGTAGTGCCTAAACTAACGCAACATCAATGATTCAACGACATAATAATCCACACAAACAGTCAACGATGAAAATTAATTCGACATAATTCCAAAAGGTCGTTACCGAAAGTTTAACACTTGTTTTATTTAACGTAATGCGGTATTTAAAATGGCTCCCTAAATTACCAGTTGTCACAGCCTCCCAGCCTCAGAAGAAACCCGTCCCGGGTTTCAGTTCGAGTTACCCAATACGTTTGAAAAGAGATGAGGGTACTTTCACTTTATCTCGTCCTCATGCTCCCATGTAAACTCGGGTCCACGCTTTGAGTCCCAACGGACTTTAACTATTGGTATCTTGCTACGCTTCAACTTCTTGATCTCACGTTCCAAAATTTCAACCGGTTTCTCTACGAAGTGCAACTTAGGATCTACCTGAATCTCTTTCAAGGGTATGTGTAAGGTCTGATCAGCAAGACACTTCTTAAGGTTCGACACGTGAAACGTATCATGGACGCCACTCAGCTCTTGTGGTAGTTTTAGTCGGTAAGCTACTGGACCGATTCTCTCAGTGATCTCAAAAGGTCCTACATATCTAGGTGCTAACTTGCCCTTCTTTCCAAATCGTACAACACCTTTCCAAGGTGACACCTTGAGTAACACATGATTACCAACACTATATTCTAGGGGTCTCCGCCGGTTGTCGGCATAGCTCTTCTGACGGTCTCGAGCAGCCTTTAGTCTATCCTTAATTTGAATGATCTTCTCAGTGGTCTCTAACACTATCTTAGGTCCTATCATTTGACTCTCTCCAGCTTCCGCCCAACCAATAGGCGAACGACACTTTCTTCCATAAAGCGCCTTGAATGGTGCCATGTCTATGCTGGTATGATAACTGTTGTTATAGGAGAACTTGGCTAATGGAAGATGGATATCCCAATTACCACCGAAGTCTATGGCACACGCCCTGAGCATGTCTTCTAGGGTCTGTATGGTACGCTCGCTTTGACCATCGGTCTGTGGGTGATACGCCGTACTCATATCTAAGTGTGTTCCCAGGGAATCTTGCAATAATTGCCAAAAGTTTGACGTGAAGCGGCTATCACGATCAGATATGATCAATATACGCACACCATGTCTTGCCACTATCTCCTTGATGTAAAGTCTAGCCAATTTGTCCATCGAATAATCTTCCCAGATAGGTAAGAAATGTGCAGACTTAGTCAATCTATCTATGATGACCCAAATCGTATCGTGTCCACTGCTAGTCCTAGGCAACTTTGTGATGAAATCCATTGTTATCCTTTCCCACTTCCACTCGGGAATCTCCGGTTGTTGTAATAAACCAGATGGTCTCTGATGTTCAGCCTTCACTTTAGAGCAAGTCAGACACTTGCTAACGTAGACAGCTATGTTCTTCTTCATCCCAGGCCACCAATACAAGTCTCTAAGGTCGTAATACAGTTTATCTACTCCTGGATGAACAGAGTACCTCGTCGTATGTGCTTCGTCCATGATTAGGGTCCTCACATCACCAGTTAACGGCACCCAAATTCGGTCTACAAAGTACAGTCCACCGTCGTCCTTTTTCTCCAGTTGTTTATCCAAGCCTCGCATCTTCTCTATGGGTGTATCCATATTCATAGATGCCTCTTTCTGAGCCGCTAATATCTTATCCTTGATAGTCGACTGTATGGTTATACTCATGGCCTTTACTTTCCTAGGCTTGAGTCTTTCCTTTCTGCTCAAAGCATCAGCTACTACGTTCACCTTACCTGGGTGGTAGCGAATCTCGCAATCATAATCGCTAAAGAGCTCGATCCATCTCCTCTGGCACATATTCAACTCCTTTTGATCGACGATGTGTTGGAGACTCTTGTGATCAGTATAGATAATACTTTTCGTCCCATACAAGTAATGTCTCCATATCTTGAGAGCGAATACTACAGCGCCCAACTCCAGATCATGGGTGGTATAGTTCTTCTCATGAACCTTCAGTTGTCGAGAGGCATAGTCAATCACCTTACCTCTTTGCATTAACACGCACCCAAGGCCTTGACATGACGCGTCACAGTATACCACAAAATCTTTGGGTCCATCGGGGAGGGCTAGTATCGGTGCATTACATAGGTTATCTTTCAACGTCTGGAAGGCACTCTCCTATGCTTCGCCCCAATCGTATTTCTTGTTCTTTTGAGTCAACGAGGTAAGTGGTTTGGCAATCTTGGAGAAGTTCGCGATGAAACATCGGTAGTAACCTGCCAAGCCTAAAAATGATCGGATTTATGTCGGGGACTTAGGGGCTTCCCAATTTTTCACTGCCTCAATCTTGCTAGGATCCACATGAATACCATCTTTGTTAACCACATGTCCAAGGAATTGGACTTCTTGTAGCCAGAACTCGCACTTCGAGAGTTTGGCGTACAATTTCTCCTTCTTGAGTAGCTCTAGGATTATCTTCAGGTGCGTTTCATGTTCCTCTTTGGTCTTGGAATAGATCAAGATGTCATCAATAAATACGATGACAAATTTATCTAGCTATGGCCTGCAAACTCGATTCATCAAGTCCATGAAGACCGCAGGCGCATTTGTTAGTCCAAACGGCATAACTGTGAACTCGAAATGACCGTATCGAGTTCTAAACGCGGTTTTTGGAATGTCATCTTCGTGTACTCGTAACTGATGGTAGCCGGAACGGAGATCTATCTTGGAGAAGTACCGTGAACCTTGCAGTTGGTCAAATAAGTCGTCAATTCTCGGGAGAGGGTAACGGTTCTTAATGGTTAGTTTGTTCAGTTCCCGATAGTCGATGCACATCCTGAATGAACCATCCTTCTTCTTGACAAACAATACCGGTGCTCCCCATGGCGAAGAACTAGGTCGGATGAAACCTTTGTCTTGGAGTTCCTTGAGTTGATTAGACAACTCCTCCATTTCAGTAGGTGCCAAGCGGTAGGGAGACTTTGCAACCGGCATTGCTCCAGGAATTAGGTCTATCCGAAATTCAACCTCTCGCATAGGGGATAATCCAGATAGGTCATTGGGAAACACTTCTGGGAAGTCTCGAACGACTGGGATATCTTCTAGTTTCGGTTTGTCTACCTTCATGCTCGTAAGATGTTTCGCGTTTTCTTCAAGTCTCTCCCCATAGACTTTGAGTAACTCACTGTTAGGTAGTGGTATTCGGACCATCTTCTTATGACACACTATTTCAACCTTATTCTTAGACAACCAGTCCATTCCCACAATCACGTCGAAACTTCCGTGCCCAAATGGTATTAAGTCGATGCTAAAGGTATGACCTTCTAATTCTAGTGTACACCCGCGAATGATCTCATTTGTTTCTACCTTTTGACCACTTGCTATTTCTATTTCATAACTAAAGCCTAGTCTACAGGGTTCCATATTCAACAGACGCATGAATTTAGTAGAGACAAAGCGATAATCGGCACCAGAATCAAATAGCATGGTAGCATAGTGGTCGTTTTAAGAGAACGTACCCGTCATGATGTTCGGGTCCTGGTGTCCTTCTTCAACGTTCATCACAAATACCCGACCCCAATCTGGGTTACCATTGTTTCCACCATTCACATTGTTTCCACGGTTCACATTGTTCCCACGGTTTGCATTGTCCACACGGTTAGCATTGTTTCCACCAATTGCTACAGCCTGATTCTGGTTGTTATGCACTGGCGCCTGTGTCCTACCCAACCTAGGGCACATACTACAAAGGTGATTCGGGCTTCCACACTCATAACAAGTCTTCGGGTTAACGACATTCACTGGTGTCACTGGTTTAGCTGTTGCCCTACAATCTTTCGCCATATGACCAGGTCGCTTGCATACCACCTGGCATGGCCTAGTCTCTGGATGATGGTAATTGCATTTGGCACACATAGGGTAGGGACCCTGATACTCCTTCTTGACGGCACTAGTTGCCACGAATCCTTTTCCCCACTTAGCTTTCTTATTGTTACCATTTGCTCCATCTTGCTTACTTGGCTCACTCACGGCTTTCCTCTTTTCACCACTCTTAGACAATGTCCCATTCCTGATCATCTCATCCGTCAGGGTTGCAGATTTCAGTATCACGCTCTGGATAGTAGCAGGCTCAGTTGCTTTCACCATTCCACGAATTTCAAGGGCCAACCCATAGATGTACCTTTCAATTCTCTTAGATTCAGGAGTGACCATATGAGGTACTAGTCTAGCAAGCTCATGGAACCGATCCATATAAGCCGCATGACCAGTTCCCACCATGGTGTGATGGTAGAACTCATGTTCCAGTTTCTGCATTTCATTATCTGGACAATACTCCTCTCTTAACAATGCCTTAAATTCATCCCAACTCATCCCTATGGCAGCTTCTCTGCCCTTAGCCTGAATTTGCGTATTCCACCAAGTCAATGCTTTTCCAATCAAAGAACAAGCAGCATACTTCACCTTCTGATGACTCGCACACTCACTTATGTCAATCACTGACTCCATCTTCTCGACCCATCGAGTATAAGCTATCGCACCTCCACTACCATTAAAGTCCACCGGTTTACATGCGGTAAATTCCTTGTAAGTACATCCTTTGTTACCGTTGTTGTGGTTCCTGTCATTGACCTGATCACTTCCACCGTCGTTGTTCGCTTGATCATTCCCACTCACGTTGTTCCCTTGGTTGCTAATATGGTCGCCAACTTGGGTGACAATGGTGGGTAGCAGTTCCTGTAGTTGTTGGGCGATAATGGTAGCAACGTCAGGAGTCTCATTGCTGGCATCGTCGCTTCCAGTGCCGCGACCTCCTGCCCTACCTCCTTGTCCACCAGTCCTTCCACCCCTCGGGGGTGGAACACCTCGGTTAACTCGAGTCGACCTTCTTGGAGGCATGATTCTACAAAGTAGGACATTGGTAAACGTTAGATAGGAGATAGGTAAGATAGGTCGGTATACGTGTCGTGCTACTATACTCAACTTCCTATTTGACAATCCATGAATTTGATAAGTCCATGCCGCATCATGTTATCGTAAAAACGTTGGCCAGGTGTTTTTAAGATAGCATCATGCTGCATTTACTTATCATCATCACTTCGTGTCATACTATACACATAATCGCACACGCATCTCCTATAATGCAAACTATATGAGGATTCTTAGGTTATAGTCTAGGTTAAACCACCTAATTCTCTATAACCTTGGTCTCTGATACCAATCTGTCACACCCCAAAAATGGCGCAGCGGAAAGGCATTCACGGGGTATGACCTCATAGTCAAGAACACAAGGTGTCACCATAGAGAAATACTAAATGTATAACATAAGATAGATAATAGTCTCAAACTCCCACAACCGGGATAAGTACAAAGATCCAAGATAAACATAAGTCTCAAGGTTAAACAATATTACTAGAGAATAACAAAATGCAACTTCATGAGATATAACCCGGAAGGGTCTTTTCTTAAGTCTTGCTAAGCCAGGCCAGTACTCAACCTTCTAGTGTAACTTCAGTCTTAGCACCTGAAAATGGATACTCGAAAATGTCAACATAAAGTTGGTGAGCTCGTAGGTTTAGGGTTTAAACCATGAGGCTGTGAATAATACGTAGGACATAGTGAAATGAATACCAATTACAAGCGCATTAACAAATAGAAATGGTATCATGCCAACTGAACCTATAGTGTTCCTCATACGCATAACCAATGTCATGTGGGGAGCTACCCCGATAGATCTATCAACACGTAGGCTCTCAACAGAGAGTTAACAGTTACACCAACTGAACCTATAACACGTAGGCTCTCAACAGAGATTTAACAGTTACACCAACTGAACCTATAACCTGTGGGCTCTCAGCAGAGAGTTAATAGTGGCGCAGTCAAGTAATCACAAAACAAACACGTCACAGCATATAATTGCATCATCACACATAATGTCCAAAATCATGTAAACAGTAATTCACAGCATGAAAACATTTGTAAAGCATTGAGTACCATTTTCCCACAAGGAAAAACACGTTAAAAGTGGGGCTACGAGAACTCACCACAATCAAGCAGTGCACAAGTTATCAATAGAAGCAAAGTAGAAGATAAGCAGCTAACACGTTACGGCAACTACAGACTCGGCACAACCTATCATGCAAATTCGTCTTAATATATGTTCAAAAGCATAACGTATTCCAATTTATTCCCGAGTATGTCCCCTTTTGTTTTCCAAATCCATCTTGTGAAAACGTTTATTAGTGTTTGGTATCGTCGTGTGTGTGTGTGTTGGAGACATGGTCTCGACTCGAGTGAACGCACGCCAAGCATAAAATCAAGATATATCGACCTACGTCAATTTCATATAATAAACATCCAAGAGAAACAATACTCTAGTTCAATTCTATATCCACGTTATGGTCGAATAATAAGACTTTTAAGATCTAATAAGTTCTTGAACGAATGGTCGATTACTTATTAAATTCATCAACATAATAAGTCTAACCATTCTTTCGTTTACTTATTAATTCCAAAATAATATCGTAAGGTATAAGACATAAGAATACATTTCTCATTAATAACATCGTCCGATACACTTGTCGGGCTCTTATTGGGCTCGTTAGTCCAATAAGTCCGATAACCGTATTAGTTGATCATATTAATGTTAAACCAATCCGTAACTCAACATTTAGTAGGTATAATAAATACTATCTTAAATAGTATTTCTCGTTTTGTCTGCCTCGAAACATTTAATAACTCACTTTGAATAACTTTTATATTTAAAAACATTTCCTTTTTATTTACTAGTTTTCGTTAAATATTAACTAACGTTAATTTGTTATTTAATATTTATCTTCAACTTTATTATTTTCTTTCGTTGCTTATTATATATATATATATATATTTACATATACATATATTATAAGCTTGCGTGTCAAAATTATTTATGTTACGAGTTATTGTCTGTTTCGAGTCTCGAGTCCGAGGCATCACTCTCGGACTTTTATCATGAGTCATAATAATCATAAAGTCCAAATAATCCATGTTACGGCGTTGTCGGGGTCAACCGAGACAAAAAGCCAAGGTGATACCGACTTTGCACAAACAATACAAGTTATATGACCAAAGTTAAATAATAATTCTCGGCCGGCTAATCCTAACGGCACGAGACCACTTAACTTCAACAAAATACCACTTCAACTCCGCCAAAATCCAACCAAACAGACCCTTGGGTCACGGCCTCAATAATCATCATCAATAAACCATTTTGCCGAGACCCTAATGGCCTCGGCTTATCCTACTCTCGGCTGTCCCAAAACACGTAACCACAACAATCAAGTCAAAACAATAACAACAATAAAAGCTCGGCCGAGACCCTAGTGGTCTCGGCTCTCGTCTCCACGGCAGCCCGCAACCAAGTCACAACAACAACAAAAACAAAAATTCCATCAACACATTCCTAGACTACTCCCCGCCTCGGCTTCAAGCCGGAATCAATATATTGTCAAGTACCAAAAAGTAAACAAAACAAAAATATAACCACAAGGATACAGTCGTGGGTTCAAACCCACGGTTTGGCTTGTACACACAAATCCAAACACAACACACGACAAGGACGATACCATTTTACTTATTATTCATTTTTATTTAATAAAAACTTGAAACCCATTAGTTTGTAACCCGATTCAACAAAGTTAGTCACGAGTTTGACTCGTGACCGAGTCAACTCGCGCGTGTGGGTCACGCGACCTACCTTTTCTTCAAGATCTATTCGCGTGGGGTGATTGTAGTGATGGTGATGACGGTTTTCAGTGGCGGTGTGAAGCAATAAGGTGGTGATAGAGCTTTGGTGGCGCGTGTGATATAAGAGATGAAAGAGGAGATGGTGGTGAGCGTTTTGGTGGTGGCGGTGAGGTGATAGGAGTGGCGGTGTGGTGGTGGCGTGGAGTTGCAGCGGCGGCGGCTCAAGAGAGAGGAGGGAGTGATATATTTTTTTAAGGTTTTTGGGTAAAAATGAAAGAGATAAGAGGTGTACTAGGGTTTTATTGCAGGAGGGCCTTGTGTGCAATTATTTTGAGTGGGGGAGGGGCCGGTTGCAAAAAAACCCACAAGGACTTTCGGTCAAATTTTTATAAACTTTCTCGAAAACACACGTTATGGCTCGTAAATAATATTGAACGTCACCAAAATATTTTATAAGTCGCGCCGATAGTCTTAAAATCGTTTTTCCATAAATTTAGACTATAAACACGTCTATATTAAATGTACTTGTCACGATTCATTTATTTCTTGATTTATTAGGTTTTCTAGTGCCGGAGTCGAGTAGTGCCTAAACTAACGCAACATCAATGATTCAACGGCATAATAATCCCCACAAACAGTCAACGATTGTAACACCCCCAGAAATCAGGTCCAGCGGAAGCATACATGTCGCTGGGGTGCTACTAAATTGGTATCACAACACATGTACAAAGAACGGTTTTTACCTCAATCATTTAGAATAAAATTTATTAACAAAAGTGTTAAATTTATATTGTTAAAAGCAGTGCGGAAATAGGCCCTTAAAACAAGTAAAACGGTCCCCAAATGAATATCAGAGTGTTTTGATCCTATAACCATGCCATGCCCTGCCAAAAGCCTCCAGTAGCGTGCTATTGCTTTATACCTAAAAATACATGCTAAAGTGTCAACACAAGGTTGGTGAGTTCATAGGTTTAGTGTAAATGTAAAGCATTTGAATAAAGATTTCCCGGCAAAGGCATTGTAAATCCACTCAGTCCCAAGTCCCGCCCATACAAGACTTGAAACCTGTGTGTTTACAACCTACTGCCAAATAAGATTTGTTTTAGGTAATCAACAGTAATACATGGACCACAAGATTTCAACAACAATGTACTCCAAATATGTTCACGAAAAGTCTTATTGTTGCACTAAGCTCATGACACCGAAGCCTTAACAGTTAGTTCATGTTATCACCCCAAACAGGTGCTTTGCCAAACACCTATACAACATCAAATGAAATGCGTCCGTTTGACCAGTTGGAGCGACCAACCCGGACGGGGGAGTTTACCCCCAATAGATCTATTCACAACATCCGCACTTACAACGTAATTAACGGTTCATGATAGTAGAGAATTTATGGCAAACGACAACAACTTAGGCATTCAATAAATGTTTAATGTTCTTGTGTCCAAAAGAAAATATTCAAGTGTGTAACAGGTAACCACATAGTACTTTCAAATAATCAATCAAGTATTTCGGCCAATCAATAATGTTTGAAAGACGAACCACGTTTCAAGTAAAACAAGCATAGAGTTTAATTAAAAACGAGCATGTATTCTCCCCCAAAACAGTTGTAAAACAAGTAAAAGTAGGGGCCATGAACTCACCGAAAACAAAGTGCACAATCAAGTGAGATGATGAAGAAATAACCGCGAGAATCCTACGAGCAACCTAGATATATATATAAGCGTGTCTTAGCTTCTAAAAATAATGATACATTTATTTCTATATGCCATGTAAGTTGTAACCTCAATTATGCTTCATACATAATGTTTAAATAATTCTCAAGGTTGAATTAATTGTACATTAAACGCGAGTTGTTACCAAAATTTGACGAAATCGTGAAATGAAACAGAAAATGTGAAATATAGAAATTTTTGAATAATAGGAGATTATAATGGAATATTAAACTACTAATAACATGAAAACAGATAGAAATTCTAAGCACGGCTCATGAATAGTTAAAAACGCAAATGATCGCTAAACTGGGTACTATTTATGCATAGCTTGTACGAATAAAGGCCACAAGGATGCTATTTTTATAAAAATGACCTAAATTGATGATGATGTTACTCATGATACATGAATACGCAGCTAAACCATACTGGTTACGCGCATTTGAATACCCGTAAACCTAGTTTACGTATTGATGAATGATGACCATGAATAGTGAATGATGAATAGTAAATTGTCGAGGTTTGGAAAATGACCTGAAATTACGAGTTGTCACAGTCGCCCACCCAAAAAGGAATTCAGTCCCTGAATTCAGCTCGTGTTAGTCTCTGGAGTGGACTTGGTGAAAAGATGGGGATATTTGAGACGTATCTGGTCTTCTCGCTCCCAAGTAAACTCGGGACCTCTTCGAGAATTCCAGTGAACTTTTACGATAGGAATTCTACTCTGTTTCAACTGTTTGACCTCACGATCCATGATTTCTACTGGTTGAGTTTCTTTTAATGGAATTACGAGTGATTCATCTGAGAGACACTTCTTGATATTTGAAACGTGAAAAGTATTGTGTATGCCGCTGAGTTCTGACGGAAGCTCAAGTCTGTATGTCAGTCGGCCGATTCGAGTTAGAATCTTAAATGGTCCAATATACCTAGGGTTCAATTTCCCGTGTTTCCAAAATTGTATCATACCTTTCCAAGGCCAGACTTTCAACATAGATCGTTCTCCAACTCGAATCTTAGTGGTTCGCGGCTTAGGGATACCTAATCCCAATGATTTGCATCCTGAACTAACCTAATTTTTCTATTGTTCTCTTGTTGCTTGTAACTAGTTCTTGACTTGTATAATTTCCTTTGTCGTTTCACAATTAAGTTCTAGACTAGTGAATTGGGCTTTCTGATTTTGGCCTGTCAATTGGCACTTCGATCATGGAGTGCCTCAAGGTTCCAGTCTTCATATTCGTGTGATGGCTATTGAAGGCGAAATATGTCAATGTCAATGGTTACTCTAAACAATTCAAAGTTGGTCAAACGGCGCTGAGCACGTCCTATGATGTTTGAATAGTTCCCTTCAATGTTCGTTGGTCCGAGGATGGTAGATCATGTATATATCTAATTGGGTAGGAATCCCTAAAAAGGGATTGCTCAAAGTTTGGGGTGTGACTATCTTCTATTAGGAGTGTTTGAAATCTGATACAACATTTCTCGTGATTAGTTCTACAATGATAAGCTTGTCGAAAGGGCATTATCGGAAGGGTAAGGTTATGGTAACTGTTTTTATTCCTCGTGTCTTGCTCTAACTAATGTTACGATATGAGTCTCCCTTCGCCTATGGTGCTTAGTTTAACTAATGCTTCTGGAATGATAGGATTGGGTGACTATGCCTGATATGTGTCGTTTTACACATATCTTTTCGTTCAATTTTCGAGTCAAAACAACCAAAAACACTTTAAAATGATCAAATAATGTTAAAAATATCTTTGAGATGTGTTTTTGTGTTTTCCATATGCAAAATGATTGAAAACGATTGAAAAACAAACAAATTTGCAAATGGCAAGTCTAGTCCCTCAAGCTTGAAGAAAATATAAAAAATAGTAAAAAAATAAATTTTTGGTCCTCGGAATAATAAGCTTGGCATTTTTGGTCACTTGGAATATTTTGGTGAAATGTCAACTCAGGTCCCTGCAGTTTCAAGATTTACAAGAATGGTCCTTGAGGTTTCATAAAGTACAACTTTGGTCCTTGGTATCTATCCTAAACAAGAACTAACAACCGGATCCAAAATAGAGTACACAAGCCAATAAACCCTTTACCCAATCCCATTTATCCCTATAACCGGCCCAACACTAAAATTATCCCACCGACCCACCAATTTAAAACCCAACCCCACACAATATTCAAACCCGACCCACCTTATCTCTAATAATACTATAACCGGGGTCAACAATCCCCAAATTTAGTCAAAATCCAAATCAGATGAACCCTAAATCCCTACTTCGCTCTTGTCTTCTTCCCTTATCCCGCCAAAACACAATCACGAGAAACCACCATCACTATCACCACTTCTCCCAAAACTTTCACCTTTTCCACCCCTCCTCTTCCCCATTTCTGAAACCATTCCCCATTTAACCTTCTCCCTCATCCATGTCATCAATCCGTGGGATTTAGTGGCGCCAAGACCAAAATCAAGAGCTGAGATCATTTCTTTTTAATCCTACGGCTGGGAAAGAGTCAAAGAAGCACAAATCGAAGTTATCAAAGGATTACTCTCACGGAAGAAACACAAGAGGAGACCGGAGTATTTTATTTTTTTCTTAGTAGTATAAATAGAGTAGTGAGGTTACTGTGGTAACCAGGTTTATTTTAGCGTTTTCTTTTAAGGTAATTTGTATTTTATTTTTAAGTTGTAATTTACTCTTGTTTTAATTTAATTTAAGTCGAGTTTTTTTGCTTAGATTCTGCTTCTTTCGTACTTGTTACTGCGTATTTTGGTAGGATAGTTTAAGTTGTTCTTGGTTATTGTGGTTTTTATGGTGGTTGTTTATTTGATATGATTTGCGAAAAGAAAAAAAAAAGTTGTTGTTCTTAGTTTAAGATTGTTTACTGCTTTGAATTCTGCTTATTGAATCTTGTAGTAAATGCTTTAGTTTAAGATTATTGTTGGATTTGGATCGGTTTAAGATTAGTGCGAGTTGAATTTGGATTTTGAACTTTAGTTTTTATCTTGTTTTAGCTTAGCTGCGTATTAGTTTAGTTACTGCTTATGTTAAATAGTTAGTTACTGCTTGTTACTGAATATTTTAGTAGAATGTGTTTGTGTTATTCAGTGTTGGATTTTGCAAATGGTTTAAGTTTCTTGTTTGTGATTGCGTTTCAGTAAGCGAAAAAGAAAAAAAAAAAAAAGAAAAAAAAATAGTTTAAGTTTTGCTTTAGTTTGATTTAAGTGTTGTTTTAGTTTGAGTTGGATTTGGATGCTTTGTGGTGCAATCGGTTAATGTTCAATGTTTGTTATGTACATCGAGTGTAGCAGCAGACCCGTTTGAGTTTTAGCTCCATTAGAGCTTATTTTTGAGGTTATTTTGAATTATAAAAAGTTAAAACTCATATTGTAAGTTAATTTTATCAGTTGGCAATCGAGTTTTCAAGAGAAAAGTAAAAGAAAAATAGTTTTAAAAATTGGAAGTTAACCAGGATCGAACCTGGGGTAATTCTGTTCTAAAATCGTTTTTAGTTTGCCCTTTTTACAAGTCAGTCCATTAGTTTCAGTTTAATCCAAATTGGCCCCTGTCTTTCTTATAAACCGATTTTAGTTTAAAATAAGTTTCAGAAAAGTACAAATCAGTCCCTGTCTTTGTTTTAGTTTATTTAAAGTATTAATTTTTACATTTTTGGCCCCTAAGCTTTTGTAGATTTTTATTTTTCTTTTATAAAAATTAGTTTTTATTGTATTTGTACCCCTAGGTTTAGTATTTCATTTATTTCAAGTTTTTAGCTTCGTGTGTTTACCGTATTTATTTGCGTTTTCATTTATTTCAATTTCTGTTTTTATTTAATTTAATTTCAATTACCACAACACCAAATAATCTCCAAATCAAATCATCAAGCATTTTAATTCCGAACCTAAAACAAAATCCTCGATTCACACCTCGTTGGGACATGACCCGGGTGATCACTTGCCCGGTATCACACACATCACATTCACGGGTTTTGCAAGTTTGACTCTTCCTAAGGTTTGACTTGTCATTTCCCAAAGTATCACGTGTGCACGATACTATATTTATTTATATATATACTACACACGGATCAAATTTTGGCGCCGCTGCCGGGGAAGGCTGACGCGAATTTTTAAATCTCGTTTATTGTTGTGTGTTTTGAATCTTCGTAAATATTCTCTTATCAAAAACCCAAAAAGATTTTCTTTTCAAAAATTATTTTTCCTTTTTCCTTTGTGTTTTCATAAAATGTATTTCAAAAATCCAAAAATATTCATCTTTACCCTCTTACCCTTTTTGATTCTTCCTCCCTTTACCCTCTATCCTTTTGATTCTAACCTCTTCTATCTTTTTTCTGTTTGATGGCATCTCTCGACGATGATTTCTTTGAACTTATGGCCTTAAACAACATTGAAAAACTTCAGGCCTTGTCAAAAATGTCGAGAATTCGTGTTGATCGTGATGATCCATCGATTCCTAATCCCTCTCCGGTGAGGGAAATGGAACGAGAAACCGGGGTGACAAAGGACCATGTACTTCCCTCTAACATTGGAAGTGCTAACTACGTCCAACCCGCGGTTGTCCAAAAATCTGAGCCCACAATTGCTCACAAACCGTCAAGATTTGATCCAACCCTTTCACAATTTACGGTTAGGAGAAATCATGCAGAGCTTAGGGCGGTGACTAAAAAGAATGACTTGCCTATTCTATGCGTTTCTCAAGAACAAGAACCGGGGACTAAAACGGAAGTGGTGGAAATTGCTAGCTCTCAGAGCACACCACTTGTCCCACCTCCGGATTTTTCAAAATGTTCTTCGAGACTTGATAGTCATTCGGATCACCATGTTGGTTTTGTTGATTCTTTGAATGAACCGATTCCTTCTCTTAACTCTCAAATGGAATCGTTTATTCCTTGTGTCGGTTGTGGTGAGCCTCTTTTTGGTTCACCATGTCGCTGGTGTACGTGTGTACAGTGTGGTAATGATATTCGGAACGGGAGTTGTTTGTTTTGTGGTTCGAGGAATTCATTTGATTATGATCCTAATCCGACCTCATTTCACGACTCCTCAAATTTTTCCTACTACCCACCACAGCCCGACCTATCTTCGTATAATCAACATAACTCGTGTGAATTTTGTGGAGGTCCTCACCAAGGATTTGAGTGTCAAGCTGGAAACACTTTTGACACTCAGAATTACCGGACTCCATATTATTCACCATGCCAGTCACAACAATCATATTGTTGTGAGTACTGTGGAGGTCCCCATTTCAGCTCTGATTGTCAAGCAGGGAATCCAATTCCTTGTAACAATTATGACTATCCGTATCAAGACCCACCTCCACAGTACCAGATGGATCAGGCACCTCAGCCTCAGCCACCTCCTCAAAATCTTCTCCTAGATCTTCTAAATTTAGTGAAAGATTTGAGACATTCCCGTGATAATCCAAAAGAAAAATCCATGAGAGAATTGTTAGCCGAAGAACGGGCTGCTAAAATAGATTCCCAAAATGCTTTTGAAAAATCTGTTAAGGAATCAATTCAAAGAGAAAAAGCAGCCAGATCTAGCTCTCAATTCCGTTTCATTCATGATGACGATGATGATGAGGATTCTATTCAAATGATGGAATATTACAAAGAATCATCCAGTTCATCAGTTGAGACTCCTTCCGTGGATGCACAGGGAGATAAGAGTATGCAAGAATTGCTAGCAGAAGAACACATGAAAAATATAAACTCTATGTGTGCTAGTCTTTCTTATCTCCCTCAGTCTGAACTTATCGCACCCGAGATTCACACTCACTCTCTTATCATGGGGAATGAGCTTCTTGACACTGTTCCTGAAAAGGAATCGGACGAATTCATAAAGTCTAGTGTTGAGGACCTTGTTCCAATCCATAGAGAGTCACAGGGGATCCTCGAGCATTTGTGCGATATCCCTCTTCCTCCTCTTATCTTCCAAATTGATCATGATGAGATGTTCTCCGATTTTACTGATGACGATTCGTTATCTTGTGGAGACATCGTTTATGTGGAAGAATTACCTTCTGAGCTAGTCAGCTTAGAAGAAGAGAATGATGAAGAAACTGACACTGAAATCCAAGATGAAGCCCTTCGTGCTACATTATTGAATGTCAGTCTTCTCATTTCTAAAATCGAGGCTTTCAAAGAGAAACCCATTTCGTCTCCTATCCCCATTAAGGATAGTGATATTTGTTCCGATGATTCTATACCGGAATTTGAAGCCTTCACTTTTGATCCTATGGGAGAGAAGATTAGTGGCAGTACCACTTCTCATTCTCATAATTCTCTCCCCGATTATGAATCATTTACCTTTGATGAGTTCTCCTGTGAACTCACTCACATCAATCCAGAATATGATTCATTCACCTTTGAGGAGTTCTCCTGTGAACTCACTCATATCATATCTCCACCGGAGTATGATAGTTTCTACTTTGATCTAGACACACCCAGAATATGTCTTGATCAAATGAGCTTAAATGACGAGATTCATGATCCTGAAATCATGAATTCTCCTTCTGATGATGATGAGTTAGTCATGATTTTTATCATGACTTTCTTTCTTTTCTTCACCTACACGGTGACTTCTTCTGTTCTTCACTCCTTCGGGAATGAAGACACTATCTTTGATCCCGGCATTTTCATTTATCATTTGTGAGCCGGGCCTGTGTATATCTCATCGGTGTGGAACTTTCAAGTACTTCAATGATTATCCAATCATCTTGAATGAAAGTCCGATGGAGATGGTCTCTTCCACATGCTTCCCCAAGAACCAATGAATTCGGGGTCGAGTCAAGCTAAGTGACTCGGTGAACAAAAATATTAGCACACCATATGGGTTTTCACCCATATTTCTGACTTCTTTCTCTTTTCTAACACCCAAGTGTGGGGGAGATGCCCCACATGTTGTATATATGTAAATTTCAAAAAAAAAAAAAAAAAAAAAAAAAAAAAAAAAAAAAAAAAAAAAACTGTGTGTATATATAAAAATAATGGCTATTAATATTACCTTTTTACGTTCTAAGTGTTGGTTTAACAGCCGGTACTTTGAATATTGAGGGCAATATTCAGTTCTAAGTGTGGGGGGGAATTCTCGCGAATTTGATCACATATTTACCCTATTTCCCCCATTTTGGCCAAAATTTTAAAATTTTTTTTTTCTTTTCTCACTTAGAACGTAATAAATGGTTATCAGTCCGCCATGTCTAACCCACATAAGGATTGGCTAATCCCGGAGCAAACGGCTCTGGGTAAAGATAAATCAAATCCGTTTATGGCTTGCAATTTGCCGAAAATTGTATGGTTTTCGACTCGCCATATCTTTAAAAGTGAAGAGTTGGCTAGCCCGCAAGGTTGTGGCTTGTGGTAAAGGCAGTGAAAATCCATGATTGGTATTCAGCTCACCAAAGATAATAACTGTATTTTATCTAAGAGTTGGCTAGTCCAGAAGCAAACGGCTTTTGGTAAAGACAAATCAAATCCGTTGGAAGCTGGTGATTTGCTCAAAATCATATGGTTATCAGTGTACCATAGTTCTTGCTTGAACTGAAACATTTGGCTACTCCAGAAATGATGGATATCTGGTAAAGAGAAAAATCCATTAAAACTTCATAAAACTTCATAAAAGATTGCTAGGGACTAGCAATAGTTTAGTGTGGGGGATTGATGAGTGTCTAAATACTCATCATTTCTTTCACATTTTGACTGCAAAAACATTTAAAAACATGCAGTTATGCTTCAAAATGCAGAAAATATCATTGGATTGTGTTTTTTTATGTTTCAGATGCAAAATGATTAAAAACAGATAAAAAATGAATAAAGTTTGCAAAAATTGCAAGTCTAGTCCCTCGAGTTTAAAAAATGGCAAAAATAGTCCTTGGAAGTTTAAAATGGAAAATTATGTTTTATGGTCCTTGTACTATTGAAACTTGGCAAATCTTACCCTTGGGATAATTTTTCAGAATCAGCAAATTTGGTCCCTCAATTTTCTGGAAATTACACAATTGGTCCCCAAAGTTTAAACCTTTAAACTAAACCCAAAACACTAAACCCAAAATCCTTTATCCTAACCCAACCTCTGAGCCCAACACCAAAACTAAACTAAGGCCCAATCCCCTACCCCGTTTTTATTTCACTAAACCTATACCAAGTTAAACGGTCAAAACCAAACCATCTTTCTTCTAAACCAAAACCGCCAAAATAAACCCAGGATACCACTGACAACCCACCATGCCCTCCCCTGCTTTTCACCTACACACTCAACCCCCCTCCTCTAGCTCTTAGCTAGTACTTATTCACATGATACCACCAAGTCTCACGTGGGCAGAAAAAGTTAAACACCACAATCCAAGTTTCCCGCCATTTTTGAGATTAACGGTTGAGATGGATTAAAGATAAATGGACGACTGGGATTTGATAAGGAGGAGGAGAGAAGCTTTTTGGACAGATATTTAAAGAAGAAAGAAGCCAAGAGTTGAGGATGTCACTGTTTTTTAGACCTTCATAGTGTAGTTTTTTTTATTAATGTCATTAGTTTAATTTCAATGTAATTTCTTTCTGGGTTTGTTAATTTAAGAGTTATTCAAGTTATTTGAGTTGTATTTGAATCGTTTAATTTAAGTAATTTCAGGTTTTAAAGCTTAACATATTTTCCCGCCATTTTTGTTCATCAATGTTTTAATCATTTGAAGCTTTAGAAGCTGTTAAATAAGCTCTTAGTAGCTTATTTAAGTTAATTAGAGAAGTATTAAGAGTTTCTGAGGTTCTGAGTTCAAAATTCCAAAAAGTCAACATATAGTCAAAACCGCTTATTGCTTGTTATCAGGTTTCTTTCCAGTTGATTTTCAGTCGTTGGTGATTAATATTGTTAGTTTGAACATCTTAGCTTCTTAATCTCAGTTTAAATTGAGTTTTCCCTATTCAAAATATTAACAGCCTAGGGGTAAAAGAGTGTTTGGAATAGAGTCAAAACGGGTCATATCCTTGCTCTACTGCTCATTTGCTATTTTGTCAACTTTGATATTGTTTAATTCGACTTAGAAAGGTTGCTTTCAGTTTGTTTTAAGTTGTTTTGCAGGGTTTGATAAGATTTGGATTGGCATACTGAATGGTTTTGGTATGTACTGCTCACATAAGCTCCTTATAAGCTCGCCCTTCTAAGCTTTGTTTATGATATTCTTGAGTTCTATTTAGTGCACTGAGTAGGTTTCCTAGTATTAGAACTATTTCATTAATCTTTGGTCTAAGTTCTAGCCATTTTAGGTCCGCACTCACTTTAAGTTAGCGGACTGCATTACTTTTCCCTTTTTATTTGCTAGCTCAGCCCATTTTCAATCCTACTTTTAAGTGAGTTATTGCAGTTTATAGGTTCTAATTCTTGTTTTATAAATAGCTTCTAGGGTAGTTTACATTTGTTTCAGGTTGTTCGTAACTCTTGAGCTTATTCATGAGCTCATTTTAAGTCTGATAGTTGGTAGGCTTAAACACCCCTGCACCCCACGTTGCCTGTTATATTTTTTTCTTTCACTGTTCTGTTCTTAGCTTGTTTCTAAGCTTACTACTGAGTTTCAAAAAGTGTTGTAGTTGATAAAATAGTTTATTGCCATGTGCTAATTTAGTTTTTAAAAGAAAAAAAATAATAATAATAAAAATGGTTAGCAAAATAAGCGCAGAAGTAGGCCTCGAACCAAGGCCTCCTCGTTCAAACATGCAATCCTTTACCACTAGACCAAGTTTTAATTTGTGTGATATATTCCCCTTGTTATTTTTATAGTAGTCTAGTCCTTTTAGAATTTTACTTTTCATTTGACATTTTCCAAATTTAATTTAGTTTTAATAGTTTTTAACTCGTAATAAAAAATAAAAAAAGTCAAAAAAATAAAATTCTTTTTCAAAATTTTCTTTTGTCATTTAAGATTTAGGAAAAATAGTTTGGTACCCGTAGAGTTTATATTTCATCGTTTTCACGTTTTTAGCTTCGTTCGTAGTTCCCGTTTTCGCGTTTTTATTTTTTAGTTCCCGTTTTCTTTAATTCGCGTTTCTTTTATTCCAATCACGTTTTTTAATCTCGTTTGTTTTCTTAAATTGTTTTTTTTCTCATCTTTTAAATCGTTTTTATTTACGTTCACATATCGTAGCTTAGAAAACTCAAATCACTTCTCTTTCACCATTCAAACACGTGCACGATTCGAGATCTCAGAATTCCATTCAGCCTTCGTTGGGGATAACGACCCCGGGAATACAACTTCCGTTGTACTCCTTGGGAGAAAAATTAAGTGTTGATTCCAGCGAATCAATGCCAAAGATAGTGATTTGGATTGTCTCGTGAGATCTTATGTTTCCTGTTTCGATACGAATCAACTTACTGTATTCTTCTAGTCCTTGCTTGTAGTTCTGAAATCCGGTCGTTGTTTTCCTATGTCGTGGAACACTCCTCGAAAATGGGAAAATTTTCCTAGAGAGGTCAATGGTAAAAATCCAACTTAACGGCTGAATGTGTGGCATGATTATTCAAAACAAGAAAAGAAGAGTGAGACGTAACAAGGAAGTTTCCTAAAAGTAGGTGCTCTAAGGTGGTTGCCGTAAAATGAAAACTTGTAGTCGTGTTATGATTAGCTGGCGTGCTTCTAGGCGGTGGTTCACAAGGTGATGTTGATGTGAATGTTCTTGCAATGATTGTGTAAACACACATGAATTTTGAAACTTTTAGAAATCGAGTGGAGAATCAATCTGGACATACTTCTATTATAACTATTCCCAGTATTGCAAAGTTCATCTCTGAGTCGGACATAGGTGGTCAGCCTATGTCCCACTGTCCCTGGTTAAATATAGATGACCAGTCTATATTCCACCGAAGTTCAATGAATTTTGAAATACTCAGCTCAGTTATACTAATAATATGTCCCTCACATTTAGAAGCCATTTTGAAAGACTAAGGCAAGTGACCAAACTCGAGGTCGAATGATGACATTGCGTGAGGAAAAGTGTAACGCGGTGGTGTGTACGATATGTAAGCATACTTATATGAAATACAATTATAGCAATCAATGAGAATGAGTGGGTATAATTTATCTGATAATAAGATTCAAATCTCATCAAATATGTCAGCAACAAACCACAAATGAGGCATCAACTTGGCAGGCAGGCACATGGCGGTCATAGGGTTATGTTTTCGTGAAAGTAGCTATAGTCTAGGTTTTAAAATCACCCAGTTCTCTATAGCCAAGGCTCTGATACCAATCTGTAACACCCCCAGAAATCGGGTCCAGCGGAAGCATACATGTCGCTGGGGTGCTACTAAATTGGTATCACAACACATGTACAAAGAACGGTTTTTACCTCAATCATTTAGAATAAAATTTATTAACAAAAGTGTTAAATTTATATTGTTAAAAGCAGTGCGGAAATAGGCCCTTAAAACAAGTAAAAAGGTCCCCAAATGAATATCAGAGTGTTTTGATCCTATAACCATGCCATGCCCTGCCAAAAGCCTCCAGTAGCGTGCTATTGCTTTATACCTGAAAATACATGCTAAAGTGTCAACACGAGGTTGGTGAGTTCATAGGTTTAGTGTAAATGTAAAGCATTTGAATAAAGATTTTCCGGCAAAGGCATTGTAAATCCACTCAGTCCCAAGTCCCACCCATACAAGACTTGCAACCTGTGTGTTTACAACCCACTGCCAAATAAGATTTGTTTTAGGTAATCAACAGTAATACATGGACCACAAGATTTCAACAACAATGTACTCCAAATATGTTCACGAAAAGTCTTATTGTTGCACTAAGCTCATGACACCGAAGCCTTAACAGTTAGTTCATGTTATCACCCCAAACAGGTGCTTTGCCAAACACCTATACAACATCAAATGAAATGCGTCCGTTTGACCAGTTGGAGCGACCAACCCGGACGGGGGAGTTTACCCCCAATAGATCTATTCACAACATTCGCGCTTACAATGTAATTAACGGTTCATGATAGTGGGGAATTTATGGCAAACGACAACAACTTAGGCATTCAATAAATGTTTAATGTTCTTGTGTCCAAAAGAAAATATTCAAGTGTGTAACAGGTAACCACATAGTACTTTCAAATAATCAATCAAGTATTTCGGCCAATCAATAATGTTTGAAAGACGAACCACGTTTCAAGTAAAACAAGCACAGAGTTTAATTAAAAACGAGCATGTATTCTCCCCCAAAACAATTGTAAAACAAGTAAAAGTAGGGGCCATGAACTCACCGAAAACAAAGTGCACAATCAAGTGAGATGATGAAGAATTAACCTCGAGAATCCTACGAGCAACCTAGATATATATATACACGTGTCTTAGCTTCTAAAAATAATGATACATTTATTTCTATATGCCATGTAAGTTGTAACCTCAATTATGCTTGGTACATAATGTTTAAATAATTCTCAAGGTTGAATTAATTGTACGTTAAACGCGAGTTGTTACCAAAATTTGACGAAATCGTGCAATGAAACAGAAAATGGGAAATATAGAAATTTTTGAATAATAGGAGGTTATAATGGAATATTAAACCACTAATAAGATGAAAACAGATAGAAATTCTAAGCACGGCTCATGAATAGTTAAAAACGCAAATGATCGCTAAACCGGGTACTATTTATGCATAGCTTGTACGAATAAATGCCACAAGGATGATACTTTTATAAAAATGACCTAAATTGATGATGATGTTACTGATGATACATGAATACGCAGTTAAACCATACTGGTTACGCTCATTTGAATATCCGTAAACCTAGTTTACGTAATGATGAATGATGACCATGAAGAGTGAATGATGAATAGTAAATTGTCGAGGTTTGGAAAATGACCTGAAATTACGAGTTGTCACAACGATGCAAATATAATTCGACATAATTCCAAAAGGTCATTACCGAAAGTTTAACACTTGTTTTATTTAACGTAATGCGGTATTTAAAATGGCTCCCTAAATTACCAGTTGTCACATCAAAATACATGAATTACATTTACATCACTACTTACATGAATACGTGATTTACATTTACATATCTACTTGTGTGAATACATGAATGCATTATTTTGATTGCGTTATTCTTTAGCAACTGTTTAACTCTTGATTAGAGTCATGGAGAGGTATTGGTAGTACTCATGGGAAGATGCCCCTATCCCTGTGTCCCAGATTCATGACCTTGGGTGACGCAGTACTATTTGGGAAGATGCCCCCACCCTTGTGTCTATTCTTGACCTTGGGTGAATATAATCTATCATAGGGTGTAAGCATATGAAAGCAAGTCGTGAGGTTCAGTTGACTGATACATTTTACATACATCGTATACACATATGTCATACTCATACTATATTTCGCAGTGGGTTGTGAACACACAGGTTGCAAGTTTTGTATGGGCGGGATTTGCAACTGAGTGGATTCACATTGCCTTTGTTGTGTGAACATTCTTTAAATGATTTTCAACTTATTTCACACAAATTCTATGAACTCACCAATCATTGTGTTAACACTTTTTAGCATGTTTATCTCAGGTCTGTAAGGTGATAGCTGTTGCATGGAGCATAGAGTTAGTCGGCATATTTTGAAGACTTATGCTTTTATCATTACCATTTGATATGTTTTAAAACACTTATGTATTGTATTATGGAACTCATGTTTGTAACTCGGAATTTATTAATCGAATGGAAACTTTTCAAAACGTCTCATTTAGAGGTCATTTTCTATAACTTGTACTTTGTATTATGAAGTAGCACCCCAGTTATACAATCTTCCGCTGTGATATTTTGGGGGTGTTACACCACGAACATGATTGTGTTGGTATGTGTTTTTATAAAAAGTATAGACAACATTTGACATTATTGAAATGTTTATTTGCAGACTTTTATAACAAAATTTTTTCAGATATTGTTGGTACAATCGTAGCTATTGGAAAAATAGTGACCATGAACAGTGCTGGTGGTCCTAAGATACGTAGGACAATTGTCGTTGAAGACGCCGAGCAAGTATATTTTATACATTCTCATTCAATTAAAATAATGTATATAGAATAGTATTCACTGTAATCATATATTGATTATACACTATGCTATGCAGATCTTTAAGACTTGATTGTACGTTTTGGGACAATTGGGCGTTAATGTGGAATGACTACGACAACAAGCGTAATGAACTTGGTCATATAGACATCCTCTTGATGTTGGGAAAAGTGAAATATTGGGATAGTAAGTTTTATGGATGTGTATTAAAATTTTGGTCACAAAAGTAAGATTTTTAATTCACATTATTAGTTTTTTAAATTGTCTTTCTCTGTTGCGCAACACAGACAAGCCGTCAATACATAACACTTTATTTGGCACAAGAATATTTATAAACAGAGATGTGCCACAATTGTTGGCTTTCCGGAAAAGGTAATTACATTGATGTTGTGCTATATGTGTTTTATTTTTGAACTAAATACATGTTAAATTTATTGGGAAACTTATTTATACATGTCACAGATATGAAGAGCAGGAGGGATATAATGCAGGCGAATTCATAATTGAAGATTATTCAATTGACAGACGTGTTGTTACGCATGCGGAGTTCATGCATGGTTGTGTAAAGAGAATAGTTGGAACGATTCAGACCATTGAACCGGTCAGATAAAATTTATTATTTTAAATATAATATAAATTTTATTGTATCACTGATTAAAACCACATTAGTAATGTTTATATATGATTTTGTATTTAAATACAGGAATCATATTGTGTAGTTTATGCAACAGTGCATAGTATACAATATGAAAATGGATGGGTTTATACAGGTTGCAAATCATGCAGTACTAGAGTAACACCGATTGTTTCAAAAGGCAATTCAGGCACAAAGAATAAGAAACAATTGTGGTATTGTAAGAAACATGGAGAAACATATGCAGTTGCTTCTAGGTATGTAAAACAACCTATATATATATAAGTATTTGAATCTGTCCTTAAACATAGAATAAATAATGCAAAGGTTTAAATACTTTACATTTGATGATAAATATTTTATATTTGTAGGTTCAAAATCATTGTGCGAATATTTGATGATAGTGGTACTGCACAAGTCGTGATTTTTGACAAGAGTGTGCATAAGATGACAAATATAACAGCATGGGAGATCATGGAAAGAGAAGGCATGAACACAGAAGAGTACTTTCCAGATGACCTTAATCAAATTATTGGGAGGAAATATCTTTTCAAAGTTTTATTTTCTGACTTTATTCACAACAATAATAGTTATATATATCGAGCGAAAAAGGTGACTGAAGATGTTGATACAATCAACTATTTCAAAAATGGTTTTATAGAAGAACAGGTTTGATTCATTGGTTATTTTAATATATTTAGCAATGGTGTATGTTTACAAACAAGTATATACTAATCGTTATGCATGAATCAAAATAGGATGACGATGAGGAGATTCAAGGTTTGGAGTATGACTCTGTGTGTTCAGATGATGAATTAGAAACACAATTTGATGATATGAATGAGGTATTGTTTATTGTATTTTTAAATGTCAATAAACACCGTTAAATTCTAACAAACAATACAATATAAAATTTTATTTCTTCTGACAAAATGTATCAGGAACCAACAAATGAGACTATAGTTCCATCCGTAGATACAATAGATGATAGTCCAGCAGCGTGCGTTGATGCCACGGATGATACTCTAGTTCGATTGGATGGTGCAGACAATGACACGACAATTCACAGTAACGGTGTTCCAGCAACATTAGATGATGAATCACCAGCCGATGACCTTAATGAGCAAGACAAGCAGAAAGATAATTGATGTTCATTTCAATTTTTTAATATTTTTGAACAATTTATTTACAATTTACAAGTTATTAGGGTTATGGATATTCCTATTAAGTTTTTCTCTTATATTTCCTATCTGCATAAATAAACTTGCTTTTTAAAAAGCAATACATATCATTTCCAATATTGTATTGTTATTTGTCCTTATTTAATGTTCTAGAATTTTGAATGATTTGGTTATTTGAATGTTTAATTTTTATTTATAATAATTATAATAAACGAATAATTATCCACGTCATATGTAAATAAAATTGAAAAGTTTAAAAATATTATTAATCCTGATAAGGTTTAAAAAAAAAGGATTTTCAATGTTAAAAATAAACCAAGTCGCCGTATAACTTTAACATATATTTATCGATATTGACTGTCATATCTAACTTAATCTTATTAACAGTTTATAATGATAATTTACAAACTAATATCTTAATATTTTTAAAAAAGATACATATATCCCATAATAAAATTCAAATTAATTTTAGACCTTTTGACTTCCACTTTTTTGTGGTTAAATACCTGTTAATCTTAGTCCATTCCAACTTCCATACACATTATCAAAAAAATTTGTTGTTCTTAGCACGCATCTTTCATCTTTCAAGAAGCTGAAAATGTCTTCCAACATGAAGAGAGGAAGGAGTGATGACAAAGAAGAAATAACAACTGCGAAGAAACCAAGGTAAACCTACTAATCTTATAACTAATCTGTTTTAAAATGATATTTGTTTTACAAAAAATGATTATAAAACAACATGTTAATAACAGATTGAATAATGATGAGGCAAGCGAAGCTAATGAACTGCATGAAAACAAAGGTACGCTAACAGATATTTATTTTCCTAAAATTTGACTTAAAAAAATTATGTGTATGTTAAAAAAAAATAATTTTGAATATCCATGCAGATGAAGAACAAGGTAGCCCTAATGAGGAAGTAGAAGAAAGTATAGAGTCTATCTATGATTAGATGATATCCGAGAGATCAGCCATTAAAAAAAGAAAATGGGAGCAAAAGAAAGACGAAGAGGCAAGACAAAGAGAACAAAGGAAAAAATATAAGCAGCTCTTGAGAGAAGTTAGAGCTTTTAGGAAATAAGAAAGAAAAAAAAAAAACCATTGATGTTCCTTTGACTGAAGCAGATGATGAAGATGAAGATCTAGAGATCTATTCTTATGATGAAATGCATTTGTCATTCTCATCAGAAGATATTTAATTTTCTGTTAATTTTATTTAGTATGTAATAGCTATTAAATTGTTATAATAGCAAGTATTTTGTTTAAACTTTTTAATGAAATGAATATTTTATGTTTCAATGTATACAGTCTTAGATATATACAACATAAACACAATTAACAAAAGAATTATTTATTAAATACATATACTAAACACATATTCATTCCAAAAATTAACCGAATTATAATTATTAAGAGATAAAAATAAAATTATACATATATTTAGGATAAACACCAAAAAAAAAAAAAAAAGAAAAAAAAGAATCTTCAAATTTATATTTAAAGCATAATATACAGCATATAAACTCTAAAAATATGTTTAAAATATAAACGTAATATTTATCTATAATAAAACTATAACAATTAAATAATCGGTTTCCATTATATGGTCATCTTCAAACTCTATAAATAAAGCCATATATTAACCTATTGAACATATAACTTCAATAGTTGATAGCGAAAAATACAAACAATGTCATACAGACGATCACACAAGGTACATACTCTTAAGTTAAAGATGTTTTATTGATTATCATATAAGTTGAAATCACTTTAATTACTAAAATTTTAGCAGGGTAATCGAAAAACAGAACATGATCCTCCATCTCCAACCATTGTTTCGCTGAATAAGGATATACCAAACATTGTTATATCAGACGATGAAGAGGTACAATAACTAACTTAACTTTTTATTTAAATTATATATGAAACACAATATCTGATTATGTTTAGCATAATTACAGCCTAGACATGCTGATTTGTTCAAAAAACATGATCCTCCATCTCCAACCAATGTTTCGCTGAATAAGGATATACCAATCATTGTTATATCAGACGATGAAGAGGTACAATAACTAACTTAACTTTTTATTTAAATTATATATGAAACACAATATCTGATTATGTTTAGCATAATTACAGCCTAGACATGCTGATTTGTTCAAAAAGGATATACCAATTGTTCATATATCAGACAATGAAGAGGTATCCTTAATAACATGTCTGAGTAGTTTCCTTCTCAACTTAATATCTGCTTATTTAGCAATTATCTTTAGCAAGATTAAATACTTGAACCTTCGTTTCAATTTTTGCAGCCTGCTTTACAATCACGTAAACGATGTAGATTGTTTAAAAAAACGAAACCATAAACACGACCTTTGTTGAAGTTATATCATCAGATGATGAACAACCACATGCATTTGAAGCACTATAAAAAATAATAATGACATCCAAGGAGAAGATAGGATGGTATGAATTAGCATAAGATTATCATAAATTGTTTTCTCACATTAATATATTATAACTTACAATATGTTTTTATATTGTGTACTTTTATTCCTACAAGGCTGATGAAGCAGTGAAAAAAGATAACAATTACATTCAGGAAGAAGATATAATGGTATGAATTAGTATTACAATATCATAGATCGTTTTTTATACATAAATATATTATAACTTACAATATGTTTTTGTGTTGTGTACTTTGAAACCTACAAGTCTCATGATGATGACCATGTTATAAGAAAAAGATCTAAAACATCGCATCCAACAGACAGCACAAGACGTAGAAATTATATGTTGATTGATGAGGATACAGACGATGATTTTGATAAGAACAAAAGCAATTCTGAAGATGGGGTTTGGATAAACATCAATGATCTTGATGAACCCTTTTATCCTATAAAAGATTATAAACCCAAATATACTATCCCTGATGAACTTATCATTGAAGACTCTTCTACAGATTGTTTGTTGAAAAATAATTGTATAATTATTTGTATTTGTAAGTTGTTAAATATGTTTTAAATTAAAAGTTATATTTTACTTGTATAATTTCCTACTTGATATTTTCATAGGGGATTCAAAATATACATCCATTGATGAGGCTTATGATAAAGATATTTTACACACAAATACAGTAGACGACGATTACATGTGGGATGATATCGCTGATATTGATGGTAAAGTACACAACAAACATATTCATAACAGCAACATAGATGTAAGAGTACATAATTTTTTGTATTTGTTTATTTATTTTTTATTTGTATTTACACAGGCGATTCCAAATATACTGCAATGGATGAGGCTTATGACAGAGAGATTATCCACAAATATAACATGGTTGACGATGACATGTGGGACGAGATGCCTGATATTGACGGAAAAGTGCACGGTAAAAATATTCACAACAGCAACATCGATGAAGAAGTATGGGAAGTTGATTCAGACGCGTATAGTGTCAGTTATGATTCTAATGACGATGATATAAGCAGCTTTATTAACGATGGCTCCACTGATTATGAAACAACTGAGTATGAAATATGATGAAACATAACAAGATTTTCCATATCTTATGTTTTTTCGTTTTTTTTATTTAATTTGTCTAAATCTATTGTTATTCGATAAGTAATACTTTTTTATTACGAATATTTGTTACAATTTTTAAGATTGGTGAGTCATAAATTTAATTCCTTTCAAAACGTTTATTATGATATATGTAGAATGAATATGTGTTTTTTTTTTTTTTTTTTTTTTTTTTTTTTTTTTTTTTTTAAGTTTACATATTTTTATTGTGTACAAATATATTTATACTACATGTATGCTAAAATTGAAAATAAGAACGTGGCTATTTCTGAGTGGTTTAATAAACACCATATATTGTGTACAAATATATTTATACTCCATGTATGCTAAATTTGAAAATAAGAGCATGGTTATTTCTGTATGGTTTAATAAACACCATATATCTGTTTTAATAAATATATAAAAAATTCTGGCCCAAGAAAACCAGTCCAGTAATAACCATTTCGAATCAATGAAAAACTATATAATGGGTAAAAGAATAACATCCATCGACATATATTTCTCCCATGGCATCATCAAACCCTAAAACCTTTCAAGATACAAACTCACGTGCGCCTCACACTGATTCAAAGTGCGAAGATCAAACCGTTCCTGAAAAAAAACATGTGACACAACCAAAGATGGAAGATGGAGTACGTGATCGACACAGTAAAGAGCCAAATACTAAGGTGGACGATGCATTGAGATTTCTTGCATCAGTCTTTGAAGAAGGTGGACCTTCTCAAAGTAATAAAGGTATCGCATATAAGTTTTCTAATATTTTTTAAATAAATTTATGTTTTCATATTAAGTTTATTAGTCCATGTACTTTTGATTTAATAGATGAGTTAGACAAATCTATTCTCCTCGACTGGCTTAAACTAAATGTTTGAGATCCTCAAGAGTCTCAACAAGTTCTCAACGGCGTTAAGTCGAAGGTCCTAAAAGCAGAAGCTATGATTAACGAAATACGCGAGATGGGTCATGAGGTAACTGGTGACTACTTTGTGGATTTAAACTTCTTCAGTGATGAAGATTGAAATTTCATCATCTTATTAGTAGTCGTTGTTCACAAGTTTAGTTGCTTTCAGTTTAAATAATAAATGAATTACTTTGATGTTTCATGATTTCAATCATTTTTGGTTGCTTACTGTTAATACAATAAGATTTCACATCATTTATAAAATTATGTATATCCCTTAATAAACGCTTTGACTACACTAACGAATTTCCTATAAATTTGGTTTACGAAATGTTAAATATATATATCCTAAAAATGCTTTTTTTATTTGTTTAATTTTTTTTATATATGGTGTTTCACCATTTTAATAAATGCAAATAATTCGATTATTTTATACTCTAAATATATGATATGCGCACATCATTCCCGAATATAAGCTTATATTTAAATCAAATAAATAAAATTCGTTTCTTACTTATCGAATGCTAATATTTTGTTAACATATATGATATTATATAGTAATAGATAAATGTGGTATACCGAATTTTGTTTAAATTTAAAATATATTCATTATAGATTATACAACTTTTCACCATCTATAAATGCTGATTCGATCTCAAAAGCAATTAAACATCTACAACCCTTTTCTACTTTCGTTTAACAAAACAAATTTCCAATGGGTCGTGAGTTTTTTTCCCCATCAAAGTCGCCAAACAAAAGCCCAAGAAGTGTTTCCCCACCAAAAGAACCCTCATCAGATTCAAAAAGAGACCAAGGGGTTGTGAGGTATTTTCTACCAATACGATATATTGCTCAGCTTAGGCGACTAATAGCAGTGATGGAAGCAGGAATCGTAAGCGACGAACAAACAGTATTGAAATGTAAAGAGGCTATTGATCAACGAAGGAAAAAAAATATTAGAGTATCAAGAGAGGATAAACGATGTTAAGAAACAAGTGGATAACTATAATTGTTTGTAGTTTCTTTCGTATACAATAATATTTCTTAATGTTTTTTTTTTTTTTTTTTGAAAGTTTAATGTTGGTAGATTTTTGACTACATCCATAGGATTTTCTGTTACATTTGAAATTATTATCAATTTATTGTTTTGCATCCAATGTATGTGTTAAATAGTTACATAGTTTTATTTTTTGAGTTCTTGAAACGTTACACAAAAATAAAATTGATATGTAAAATATTACATTTATTTATTTAAATATTTAACACATATGTTAACCACGAAATATAACATAAATAATAAATATGATACAATTTAAATAAGAAAATGATATTTAATATTTGTATTTAAAAAATATATGCATAAATTTTTTAAAAAGGTTTAAACTCATCTTTAATGCATATACATAAACAAATTTATAGGAAATATGAATTTGGAAACAAATCAATTTTCCAATTAAATGTTGTGACTTTCCAATGTAAACATTGTGACTTTTAATAGTCTATAAATACAAAGGCCTAACAAAGAACTTTTATTATCTTCTCACCATTCTAAATTATATTTTACTTTAAAACTTCAATGGCATCATCATCATCAAATGCTGAATCGAAGAAAAATAAACGACCAAGAAATGATTCTATTCCTCCGATGCCAGACAATTACAAAATTTTTGACATAGCCCAGCATATCTGGGATAAATGTCATTCAGGCGATTACAGAACTGAAAGAACATTGATTGATCTTTACAACGGTCGTATAAAGCTTCTTGAAGAACAAAACAAGAAAGATGCAGAAATCATACGGGAACGCCAGCAGAAAATTGATGCTCGGAATACAACAATAGCAGAAACACAACAAAAAATTGTTGCTGTTTACAAAGATATTGAAAACAGTTTGTTTATTTCTTAGCGTTTCATTTACTTTAAGATCCACGATGTTATTTGAATCGTTGTTTTGGTTATTTGAATAATAAAGGTTACATGTTTTTAATTTTTTTGATTATGCATATTACCAGAACTATTAACCGTGATTGTGAATAACCATGAGGGATGAAAACAGTAATGTATTAAAGCATTCATGTAAAGATACCAACATAAAAAATAATCACGAAAAATTATTTTTTTTAGATATGATTTCGTTTTAAAAAAACGAGTATATCCTAAAAGATCGTTACTAAAATAATTTAGTGATGTGGTTGATCGACTTAGGTTAAGTTGTGTAGCAAATAGACTAAGCAAATAGACTAATCAAACATTGTATAGGAAAAACTGATAAAACAACTTAATTAAAATCATTCATCTTCATGGCATTAGCTTCTTCCTCGCGGGCACCAGCTTTGGCTTGAGCACACAAATCTACCAACAATTCAAGCAATACCCGATGCCTCTCTTGAGTTTTCTTCAAAGCATCAAGCGAGTCCAATGCGACCCCACGAGGTCCTAATGCTTCCATGTCAACCATCATCACTCGGTTCTTCGCCATTACCCTCCTGAGATGCTCACAACAAGTGTGAAGCAATTTTGCACAAGCTGACTCTTCACCTGCCTACTGCACAAACCATACATGCATATAGTCATGCATTTTGGACGAGCTAGCAAGATTCATTAGCTCATCTAAAATCTGGAATTGTGCCATTGAAAATGATTTTTCAATTGATGGTTATCTTTTAGGATATATTCTTATATTTAAAGACTAAATCATATCTAAATATATTTAAACTTTGGTAATTATCTTATACTCTAAATATATGATATGCGCAAATCATTCCCGAATATAAGCTTATATTTAAATCAAATGAATAAAATTCGTTTCTTACTTATCAAATGCTAATATTTTGTTAACATCTATGCTATTATATAGTAATAGATAAATATGGTATACCGAATTTTGTTTAAATTTAAAATATATTCATTATAGATCATACAACTTTTCACCATCTATAAACGCTGATTCGATCTCAAAAGCAATTAAACATCTACAACCCTTTTCTACAACCCTTTAATACGATATACAACACTAACAAATTCACAATAGAATTGTGGTATTAGTAACATGGCAACTATATCAAATGATTTGACAATTCGACCGAGCGGAAGACCACAAACAACACATAGAATTACAGTTAACACATCATGTATAAAGAATGTAGAACCCATTCAACCGAGCGGCCGACCACCGATATACCCAGTCCAAACAAGTAATTCAATTAGTTGAAACTACCCAACATGATATTTACAGACTATATTTGCCTACAATGACAATTATTTAATTATATTAATGCAATTTCAATTTACGACAGAGACCAATACTTTCAACATACGGCCAACTCGCAAGCCTTCTCAAACCAAAAAAACAGCATCTGAACGCAGCGGTCGACCACCAATATACCCAATCCAAACAGGTAATTCAATAAGTTGAAACTACCCAACATGATATTTACACACTATATTTGCTTACAATGACAATTATTTGATTATATTAATGCAATTTCAATTTACGACAGATACAAATGATTTTAGCATACGGCCAACTCGCACGCCTTCTCAAACCAAAACAGCAACAGCTAAAGGAATCAACCAACAAACAAACTGTGAATATCCAACACCAACAAAGAGACCAAGAGGACGTCCATTCAAAGACCCAACCAAAACACGTAATAAAGTTATCATTCCCTCAACAAGTAATTAAGAAATATTTTTCTCATTATCTTTTATTCATTCACTTTTGTTGCAGCGATACCTAAAGAGCCCACCTATCTTGGAACCATTCAGTCTGGTGTACACATTTCAAAACGAAAATCACAGAGGCTACAGGATAAAATAAAAACACCTACGCAAAAAATACCAAGACGTGAGGGTTTAAATAATACGGCCTCGGCAAACAATCAAGATGCACAATAAAAATCTATTTAAAGGCATATCTAATGGTACAACCATTAGACAAATCCCTATAAAAACAACATTTGTTACCAAAAAAAATACCAGTGTATTTTTTTTTAAAATTATTTAATTCATTATCTATTTACAGATTATTTCGACCATGGAGATCCTATTTACACATGTCAATCATGCGACACACTATTATGGCATGCTGAGAGTATGGTGGGATCGACGTCTTCAAGCACAGGGTCATACTCTATATGTTGTGGCAAAGGAAAGGTGAAATTAGGAAATGAAGTTAAGAATCCACCTCAATTGTTGAGACAACTTATGAATGGTGAACATCCAAAAAGCAAGGATTTCATTGATAACATCAGGCGATACAATTCGATGTTTTCATTCACATCTATGGGTGCAAAGCAGGACACGTCTGTTAACCAAGGATATGGAGCATATTGTTACAGGATCCAGGGAGAAAATTACCACAGAATGGGAAGTCTGTTGCCAGAGGGCGATAAACCACCTGTTTTTGCGCAGTTATATATTTACGACTCAAAGAATGAAATACAAAATAGAATTAATTGTGTCAGGTATGACAACATTAATTATTATGTCATTTCGTGTATGTTGTTTATACATTCCTTGCATAAACATCAATATATTAATATAATTATATTCATTTTATACAGCACTATCGACGGCACATCAACATCAAGCAACCATATCATAGACCACTAATTGACTGTTGATTTACGCGACATGCTGGATACCATCAATCCATTAGTTGGTCAGTTCAGAATGGCTGGGAGAACGGTTGGTTAGGAGAGATGATGAAAACAAGTTCAAATTACGCCTTATCGGTACAAGAGAACGAGATGGTAGAAATTATAACCTACCTACAGCTGATGAAATTGGAGGTCTCATAGTTGGAGATTTTGACACAACAACTAATAAAAGAGACATTATTTTACACCTACAAGAAGGAGGTCTTAAAAGAATTAGTGAATTGCACCCGTCATATCTGGCATGACAATACCCATTGTTGTTCCCGTATGCAGAAGATGGTTACTGGACAGATATATACCAAGTAGGTATTACTAATCATACACCAACAAACAAGAAAACAAGAGTAACAATGAGGGAGTATTTTGCGTATCAACTGCAATAAAGGACAGGTGTTTTCTCGATGATACTCAATGCAAGGAAACTATGCCAATAATTTTATTGTTGACGCATACACTATGGTAGAATTTGAAAGGATGCCGTATGTTAAAAATCAACAAAAAGATTTGAGAAGTGAAACATATTCTAAACTTGCAAAATTGGCAGAGCAAGAAGATTCTGGGGTCACGTTACGAGGGAAAAAGGTTATATTACCATCGTCATTTACCGGAAGCCCAAGATATATGATGCAAAATTATTTAGATGCCATGACAATCTGCAAGGTTTATGGATATCCTGACCTGTTTATCACATTTACGTGCAACCCAAATTGGCCGAAAATTGCACGTTTTGTTGTAGATAAGGGATTGAAGTCTGAAGACAGACCTGATGCGATAACCAGAGTCTTTAAACAAAAGCTAGACTGCCCAATGAGAGATTTTAAAGACCGGCATTATTTTGGACATTTGAAAGCAGGTATCATCATCACATCTCTATTAGCAAATACAAAGTAATTGCATCAACTATTATTGATTATATACCGTACTTAACATTATCAACTTAACGCAGCTGTTTATACTGTTGAGTTTCAAAAAAAGAGGCCTACCACATGCCCATATACTACTTTTCCAGGAAGAAAATGATAAAATCAAGACAACAAGACAAATTGATCATTTTATTTCAGCAGAAATACCGGATAAAAATGAAGATCCAGAGCTGTATGAAATCGTTACTGATCATATAATTCATGGACCGTGTGGCCCCCAGCGGCCAACTTGCCCGTGCACGGTAAAAAACAAATGCACAAAGAAATTTCCTAAAGAATTTAACGATTCAACAGTCATAGATGAAAGTGGTTACGCACTTTATAAAAGGAGGAACGACGGTTGTACAATAACAAAGAGTGGATCAGAATTACACAACAGATACGTGGTACCTTATAATCCAGGATTGCTGAGACGTTATCAATCACATATTAATGTTGAATGGTGCAACCAGATGGGTTCCATAAAATATCTTTTCAAATATATAAACAAAGGTCCAGACAGGGCCACAGCGGCTGTAGAAGACCAAGAGATAGATGAAATCAATGATTATTACGATTGTCGATACCTTTCAGCATGTGAAGCGGCATGGAGGATTTACAAATTTGACATCCATTACAGATTCCCTCCCGTTGAGGGCTTGCCATTTCATTTAGAAGGCGAACAATCAATTATATTTGATGCTTCGGAAAGCATTGATTGTATGTTGGATAAAGCATCCGTAAATGACACGAAATTTGTCCAATAGATGAAAACAAACAAGACGGATGTAGAAGCAAGAAGCCTACTTTACCACGAGTTTCCACAACACTATGTATGGAAGCAAGAAGAGAGGATTTGGGTAAAAAGACAAAGAGGCACGTGCATTGGACGTGTACATCACGTGTCGCCATCAACCGGGGAGATGTTCTATTTACGAGTCTTGATTAACAAAGTTCCAGGGGCACAAGATTGGATCGATTTTAAAAAATTCAAAGATGTTACGTACAATACATACAAAGAGGCTTGCCAGGCACGGGGTCCATTGGAAGATGATAAGGAATATATTGACAGGTTGTTAGAAGCCAGCCTATGGGGATCCGGAAACTATCTGCGGAAGTTTTATGTCATACTAATTATGACGGAGACCAGAGTTTGTTTATGAAAAGACATGGGAAGCAATGGCTACTGATGTACTACATGCAGAGCGAATAAAGAGGAATGATCCAGGTATGAAATTTTTAATATAATAAAATATATTAATAACAACCTATCTGCATAACTTATAAAAAATATACACTAGATTTGTTACCTAAAAAAATTGTAACAACTAAAATTTTGTAACAAAACAGGGCAAAGAATTAAAGAAGTGTAAAAAAAACTAATGTTGGGTTTTATATTTCATAGATTTGATGATCCAAAAACAAGAAGAATGAAACACAAGAATTACTGTAATGATAAGCAAAATACACCAAGTAGATTCTACTGCTAGGCATAAAAGATTCTACTGCTAGAGTATTTTATTCTACTGCTAGTGTATTGTTGAAGTTTGCTCAGGATATAACGAGCAGTATTAACTGAAGTTAGTACTGCTGGTTCAAAGAAGGTAGCAGTTAGTACTGCTTGTTCAAAGAAGGTACAAGTTGTATCTTAATGACTGACATACACAAGCAAGTAGTAGATAAGACTTATCAAGTTTGTAATGATCTCCTTTGTTCTATAAAAGGGAGATCTTAGCTTAGAAGTTAAGTGTGTCTTTGTGCTTCACTATGTGTTATCTGTGAAGACACCAGAATGTTTTATGTAGTGTTCTAGTGTGCTTAGAATTTAAACACCAAAGGGTGTCAATATGTAAAACATCAAAAGAGTGTGTGTGGGAACATCAGACAAGGGGTCTGATGTTGATTAGGTTTGTTTAGCCTCAAGGTAATCAAGGTTTTCCTTGATCCCTGTTATTGTTGTAGAGTAACCGTGCTATATTTGATCACATAGCATTGGGGCTGAGTTTAATAACAAAGAGAAAGTTTGGCAAAAACCTTGTTGTGATAGTATTGTTTCTTTCATTGAATATTCTACCAATATTATCATTACGCTTATCATAGTTTATCCTAGTTCAAAGGTGTAACAACCTAGAGCCCATAAACGATCACGAAACTTGTTTTAGTAGATGTAGGTCGGTTTAAAACGAGTTTCCACAACTAAACACACAACTAGAGGGTCAAGTTAACAACAATAACAACTTGAAAAATTGGTCTACATATTATATCCATAATTAAAGAAAATTACTGTAACACCCCAACCCGATAAGGGTAGAAGTATTACGTTATGGTGACATATCAAAGCATACACAAGCATATGACTAAATAATACAAAATGAATTTCGAGGTTACAAAGGCAGGATTGAAAATACAAAGTTACAAAAGGGAACAATAATAAATTCTAGTTCTACAATTTGTAAACGTTCTAGTCATCTCTAATCCAGAATAGCTAGTAAGGTCTTCTTAGTCCAAGGTACTCTCCACTCATAACCCAGCTTCCAACTAAAACCTGCAGCAGGAAAAGAAATGCAGCTGAGCTTAAAAAGCCCAGTAAACATATATATATAACATAACATAACATAACGGTAAATAAGCATAAGCAACGAAGGAATAAGAATACAAAACGAAAGTATGATTATGAAAGTCATATGAATTTTAAAGAAAACTAAAAATCAGGAATGCATGAGAACTGAATAATAAATGAATCGAGAGAAAGAATGAAGTAACAAAAAAGTTCATATAAGGATGTGCCATAAGAACTCCATACATAATCCGTCAAATCATACTAAAGCATAACAAGTATACGAAGAGGGGAGACCTCTAAGTACTCAAAGTGTGAGAAGGAGTGTAAGGCACACACCACCTGGTCACCATACATACACATACATAAACCTAGGATGCATCCATATGCTCCCTAACATAAGTATGTATGTCAGTACTAGACTGAGCACACATATAAAGTTGGCCAATAGTGTACACAAAATCATAACATAAGGGGGGGGGGACGCCGTAGATCTATCACACCTCTACTGGAGTGTCATGTCTAGGGTGCCATCCAAGACATGGCCATGGTACCTCCATGGCTAGTTAAGCTCAGGCACGGATCTATCATAGCATACAACAAATAATAATCTAGCATGGTAAGAGAAACAAAATAGTAACTCAATAAGCATAGCAAAAACATAAGCATATCATAGCAGAGACATTTAAACAAATGTCAGAATGAATCAAATAGAATGACAATCATACAATGAAAGTCATGAGTCAAATAAGGGAATCATATCAGGCATAGGATCTCAAAGGTTCATAATCAAAGGTTCGAAATCAAATGGTTCATAGCAAGGTTCAATTCAAAGGTTTCTATCAAATGTTCATTTAAATAAATCTTTTAATAGTGGTTTTCTTAAAAATGATCTTTAAAATGGTTTTCATAAAGGTAGTCTTTAAAAGTAGTTTTCATAAAAGTTAGCAAGATTCTATATAAAAATGGTGGCGCATCATGCTCATAACATTGTTTTAAAACTGGTTTTTCTCAAAACATTTCCATGATACAATTAAGAAAGGTTTTCACATCCAGTTACAATATCAAATGAACCTTCCAAGTATCAAGTGATTCGAATACTCATGTCATAGGGCAACGAACGAATTATGTTAAGTATCATATTACAAGGGTCATAATGAACGAACGTCAAATGGATTATCATAACAACGAAGCATATCAAGCGAATGAATCAAAGTACAAGGGATTATAGTAATGGCTTAAGGGTATCTTATAACGAATCAGTAACCAAGATCAAGTCATGAGAGTGAAAGCACCCTTACTGAAAAAGGGTAGAATATATGTACCTTAACGCAAAATGAAACCATATCACAAAGATCGGAAGTTACTCCTTCTTCAGCGAATCTACACGAATTAATGATCGTCTCATTATTTAAGAACCATTTCAAGTAATTACTGATTCATCACTTGTTGTTAAGCAGATTAACATATTAGGGTGCCCTTCTATTTTTCGAAACTTTTCATTTTTAGTAACTTCCCATAATTAGTAGCTTTAGGATAATGTTCGTAATTAACCAACTTAGAGTTTTCAAATGATAATAGGTTAAGTCAAATGCTTAATATGACAATTATCATCGTTTAGGGTTTCTTGTGACAATAATCAAAGTTTGGGGTTTAACATGTTAAATTTGGTTTTAAGACTTATATTACCACATTAGTGAACCAAAACAAAGCTCGAATCACATCTATAACACCTAACGAATTTGGACAAACGGGAACATATTCGGAATACATTTTTTTTCAAAACCAACTTGGATTAACCCACGCCACACAACGAGATATAATTAACCCGTGTATACGAGAACCATATTAAATCACAAATCATATTCTCTTTTAACCATATACGCCTCATTGTTTATCCTGAAACTCAAGTGTGTTTTTCATATAGTTATGATGCTGACCCACACATACACACATGCCAACAAAATACGAATCAAGATGAATTTCAACCCATGCATGCGTAACCAAAGACATGCTCTTCACCAACATGCAAGTTATAACTGTGAAAGGTAGCTATCCATACGTGAGCTACATATGACCCATGCATGTATTTCTTATATACCTAAGTACTTTAATGCATAGCTTATATATTTAAGCACACATGATCAAAATATGACTTCAGTAGGAAGAAAAAGAAACGTATGATCATGGTTTCAAGTTAATATATTTTATCTTCACTCGTTCTACTTAACCTTCAGGTTCGAATATAACTATTTGTTGATATATCAAGATTACTTAGCACACATGAACTCACACAACCCTCGCGAGACTAGATTTTTAAACCACGAGCCCTCGCGAGACCAAAACAACAACAATGGTTTTAGTGAGACAACATAAGCCTTAATCTACATCTTTTAAATCCCTTTAACATGCATGTTTATGGACAAGTTTTAGACATCAATCGACAAACATTAGACCCATGTTTAGTTATCGACACAAATGACCCCGCGAGACAAACAAAAGGCGAGGCAATAAAATAAGGTGCGAGAGGGGGTTTAACGGACAGTAGCAACCACAAACCAGCACTCTTTTAACGTGTGAAACAAGTTTTGATTAGGTTTTAATTATGACCCATAAACACAGCCAACACACTCCATTACAGATTCTAAATTTTATCTCATATACATTCTTATATTTATAATCTCAACCTCAAGTATAATCGACATGTTTTAGATCCGCGACTTATCGATTTATATATGTTTGACTTATTAGGATCGTGCATGGTTAATGTAGGTTAGTTATGTCAATGATAGTTTGAAGATTTACCTCCTTGTCGAACGAAAGATCGAGGCTGAATCAAGAATACGAGTGCAAGACCAAATCATTATACGAACAAAAGAGTTACTGAAGTAGGATCAAACCAAAACTTGACCGAGCACATCCAACATACGTACCAATCATGATCCCAACATCTTCCTGAAGAAACTCTATTCACGAAAAGCATGAACTGAAGCCAAGCACGAAATCATAGCCAAGATTATCTCGCGAACACATGAAATCATATCTCCAGTGATTCATACGAACGTGAGAGAAGGTTAGGGTTTATTTGACTGGTTTTAAGAGATAAAGGCGTGTTTCCTCGATGTGTGAGATATAATCGTATATGTGATAAAGTTGTGATATGAAGACAGGATGTATATCGAAATGATGTATTCAGATCTTTTTAAGAAGGCAAGCGTGTGGGAATTATGGAGAATAGGGAAATAATGTAATCGTATCTTCAAAGGGGACGTGTAATGTTGCAAGAATTGATAGAATCGGATCTTCACAGTGAATAGAATACGTGTGGGCAATAAGGTTAACACACGATTTGGTCTTATCTCTACCATTGGGTGTTACTTGCACTAATAATTTATTTATTTATTTGGTTGTGGATAGAGAATTAAGGAGTGATTGGGAGGTGATTAGGGGTGATTGAGCCTAATTTTATGGGATGTGATTAAGATATGATTATCAAATTTATTGTTTCCATATTTCAAATATTGTTTGACAAATCTTAAAATGTGATGTTGTGTGCAAAATTTTTAAATATATTCGGTCCAATCAAGGACTTAGTAACGTGTGATAAATACTTAAGAATTAAAGGTTGTGCCATTTTTATTAACATAGGTTATGGTTTTCATAAAACGCTTGTATAATAATTCATGTGTTCTTATAAATTCAAGAATTAGAGGGCAAAATGTAAATTTTAGATGAATGAAAATTTTGGGTTTTACAATTACCACTGCCATGTCCACATTACACAACAACACATACACATAATTTTCACGTACTTATCCTAACATATGATCAACGTAACCAAAATAAAAGTTTAGATGTCCAGAAAAACATACCAAAATCATTTCTTCAACAGCATCATACCAAATAAGCAGCATCAGCAAACATGAAACATTGGGATCTTGACTTCATCTTCCCCATAAAAAACAATAGCTTTATCGTCCCCAACATCCTTGATGTATTTAAACCTCAGAATCTGATTCTCTTCCAAGCCCCATTCTGCAGCCAATTGTCTCCAAGGCCCTTTCAGGTAAACATGAGTAACACGATTTACATTCTCATGGTGTTTCTCCTGGAAAAGGATAAATCTGAAGCGATGAGACTTATGGCGAACCAATGCATGCTCATGTTTGAAAAGCTTGTGCTTCTTGATAAAGTTTTCAGGGATCGTCTGAAAAATGATGCAATAAAAAAAATATGAAAACCAATTAAATAAACAACTTTAATTTAATAAATAAAACCAAAAAAATAATACTTATACCAATCTTTTCTGCTAAAAAACATAGCAATATAATGGCCTGTAAAAAGTTTTTTCTTCATCCATATGGTACTTGGCATGGCCACTCCATTTGCAATTTTGTAGTATCCTGGGATCTAACAAATCAAAATAATAATATCTCATTAAACAATGCAACCCATAAGTAAATATGTACACAACAATAATACACTTATAAACAATGACCTTTATCAACACCAGGATACGGATCACCTATTGCCACCAATGTGCGCCCGACTGCCTCATGTGTTAACGCCATACAATCTTCTTTAAATATGATCATCCGAGCCCTGTTGTTGAACCGATTTGTAAGCACCACCCTAACACCTTGAACCATGTGATGAGCACCAACCAAATCCAGCCAGCCCTGCCCATAGAAAACAAACTCATACTTCATTGTTGATGCTGGGATCGGCGTACGATGATGCATCACATCATATTCTTGACCATTCACTTTCAAGATAAAAACTCATCATCTTTAACATCTTTAAGAAATTCTCCAGGAACAACCTACAAGAATATCAAAAAAAGAAAGAAAGTATATAACTGTTATTATTGGCAAAAAAATTTACATTCATATATCACAATATTCAAACCAGAAGAATAAACAAAAAATATACATATACTGACCGGTGATTCAATAGGATTAGTGCCAACAAACCCCATCCATCTGGATGAACCCATCTCTGAATTAACATTCCTGTAACCACCGCTCTCAACTTCTTCAACATTATAGCCTGTCACATAGAATGTATCGGCACTTTCCTTAATGAAGTGGAGGTATGAAATGTCTTCATAACCACTTTTCTTAATAAAGTGTCTCCATTCAATTGAACCCTCTCATGCCTCACCCTAACCCTCAAACCATTAGCATAAATTTTGAACTTATCCTTCCATGTGTCTTGCAAAAAATCGCCTGGTAGAATCTGAATTACACAAACAAAAAAAAAAATAAATAAATAAATCAATCAATAATTTCAAAATATAAACACAGTTTGTTCCTTACAGACATCTAGTTAATCTCTACTTTTAGCTAAAGGAATTCAAATGAAGCTCACAGTCAATTTTTTTTAATATTAATAAGATTAAAACACTTTATCAATGTTTAACGATTGTAATCATATTTTTACAATCGACAATTACATATAACATGGCCGAGTAAAAACAACATATATTCACATTACATGTGTTTTGCATACTATGCAAGTTTAACTATCATCGAAACAGACTACTTAACTATATGCCGATACAGATACACAAACATATTATAGTAATGAAAATGTGGTTAAACAAACTGAGTGCAACTCATTATAAAGTTAACACCACCTATCACAATCAACTAATTGCAACTAATTATAAGTTAATTTACTTTGTAACCAACTTATATTGTACTTATTTTAATTAAACGTTAACTCATAATGTGAACAAATCTACGCAAATCAAAACTATATGTAAAAGACAAAAAATAATACATTCATACCTGCCCTCCAGCCATAAACCTGACCAAACACCTCACAACTCTATTCCCCACAACACGTCTTTCGTAATCAGGACCTTCACTACCATCCTCATTATAACCGGTGACATAGAAAGTGTCTGATATGATCAAGAATCGGGTTCAGGAGGTCGAGGTTGGTGGAAATAAGCCATGGTTTTAGAGAGAGAAAGTAGAGAGAAGGTGGAGAGAAGAACTAGATGTTATTGATATGGAAATGAAGTTACACTCTCACACCCCTCAAGTGGAAACTTGAGGGATATTTATAGGCCTTACATATGACAACTATTTGAATATTACATTAGCAGTCCTTGCGTTATACGCATTCTAGTTGTCTACTCCAATTCACGTAAATATCGCTCAGCTTCATTTCTAACAATCTCCCTCCAGCTGGAGATATACGTGAATTGGTTACAATGATTCCTAACAATTACATAATAATGATAAAGCAATGCTGAAGTAGAGCAGTTTCCTTTTGAGGATGTCATCACAGCTCTTGATCTTCTCGTATATTTCTCAGCTTGCTTGAATTACTTGCAGAATCACTGTAATGATCTAATTGGGTTAATACTCCCTCCTAATTAGTAGGCCATTTCTTTTACATGCTCCCTCCCAAATTGACAACCCGTTTGATATAGCCCTGATGCTTGTAGAAGAAGTTTTTCTGAAATTTTGTCCAAATTGTCTTCAGTCTCTTGCACAGCGGAAAATGGATCATAGACTGATAATCTGTAACTTCTTCACAGGTTTGTTTGGGGAGCATCATATCGACATCTTCAACTCACTTAGAATGCTTCCAGTTCTTCAATAAAAGCCCCGATGTACACATTTCTCCCTCCAGGATGATGACGATCTTTCGGACTCATCCTACATATGTGTACATAAGCATATCAACTGGAAGCAATATATAAATCAATACCCCATGAGTGGATGTCGATAACTATTCTCTCTACAATTCTCTTCAGACCAAACTCTTATCAAACCTCTTGGATCAACAACAACGGCTGTTTGTAGTGACTACTGATAGAGAAAACCCACTATGACGAACTTGAAACTGAAGTAAAATAACCCAGACTTGTGACTTAAACTTGCACGATAGTGTGACTAAGAACCAATACTGAGAATTTCAATAAAGGTAGAATCATATACCCATCCGACCATCCTTAATTGTATATGAACTTCTCTCGAATTATCCACAGCTTTTTGTGACACTTGAGCACTACAACGTAACTCCTTTAAAGTGATAGCTATACACTGTGAGCACAACAACGTAACTCCTTACATCAGGTATAACTAGATAGCTCAAGTCTTAATCACTGCTCCCATGAGTGCCCAAACAAGGATCTCGAAGAATCATGCATCCAACCACCCCGATATCTTCAAGATACTAAGTACACGCACCCGTGATATTCCACTTCAACTTCAAATAAGTAATAATGAATCATCCTCCTTGTGGTCACAGTTAATAACATTCAAAATTTAGCCATTGTCGTTGGATTGTGAATCTTGATCTTGATCAGGATCGTTTAAGCTATACGTGGTGTTTTGAGGATGTATACTGATAATTTCATTTGTGATTTAGGTGTGGTGCGAGTGCGATCAACCTTGTTCAACTAGATCACCTTGCTTCGACTTCGACACATGTTCGTTCAAAAACTAGTTCGACTAGATCAAAAACTAGTCCGACTAGATTACCTTTAGTTCGACTAGGTACTTGGCTCGACTATGAATCTGGTTCGACTAAGGAATCTGGTTCGATGAGAGATCTGGTTCGACTAGATTCTCGTTCGATCAAAATGACCTTTGTTCGACTATATAGCTCGTTCGACTAGATCTTGCTTCGACCACACCCTAGCTCCTTCGATCACAGAAGCTCCTTCGACTAGATGAGTCGTTCGATCACATGAGTCGTTCGACTAGATACTCCTTCGATCATACCCTAGCTCCTTCGATCACATGAGTCGTTCGACTAAGTAATCGTTCGACTAAATAGTGGTTCGACTATTTTAGTCGTTCGACTAAGTAGTTGTTCTACTATTTTAGTCGTTCGACTAAATAGTGGTTCGACTATTTTAGTCGTTCGACTAAATAGTTGTTCGACTACTTTAGTCGTTCGACTAAATAGTGGTTCGACTATTTTAGTCGTTCGACTAAATAGTTATTGGATCAACTCAATCTAGCTCGATTGAGTGATGTGCTTCGATGAACTTGTTGCTTCGACTAAATAGTTGCTTCGATGAACTTGGTTCGATCAATGAAGTACGTTCGACTAACAAGTTGGTTCGACTATACAGCTGCTCGTTCGATCAAATGAGCTCGTTCGATCAATGTGCTTCGATCAAAGTTGCTCGTTCGATCAAATGAAGCTGATGAACAGTACCACACCCAAAAATCACTTTTTCACCTCAAAACCTCACGATTCGCCCCTGGTTAGCTCTGATGCCAATTGTAATAATCAAGAATCGGGTTCAGGAGGTCGAGGTTGGTGGAAATAAGCCATGGTTTTAGAGAGAGAAAGTAGAGAGAAGGTGGAGAGAAAACTAGATATTATTGATATGGAAATGAAGTTACACTCTCACACCCCTCAAGTGGAAACTTGAGGGGTATTTATAGGCCTTACATATGACAACTATTTGAATATTACATTAGCAGTCCTTGCGTTATACGCATTCTAGTTGTCTACTCCAATTCACGTAAATATCGCTCAGCTTCATTTCTAACAGTGTCTAACCCTCCTTCACAAAATGCTATCTCTTAACTGATGACGGCACATTATCTTGAACAAACCTTCCCCACTCATGTCCATAAACCTGAATTTCACCTTCCACAAGCCTAATTAAACATACATCTGCGCCTGTTATTGCCATTAACGGAAATATACTCTTCACCATCGTAGAATCTCTCATTAAACACATTAGGCAACCTCTGCAAAACAAAAAGTTTCAATAAGTTATACACTTATAATCCTATGTTACTAAAAAAACAAAACATCCTCAAGTTCAAATCTATAGTCACATGTATATACAAATGTAAACCTGATATTCTGGGTTGGTTCCCATATTAAAACGGCACAAGAATTGCTGATCCATCTTGGTTCTTTCAATCCTGAAGAATCAATACAGTAAGCATAATACAGTCGCAATCTATATTACAACAAACATAAACACGTTGCAGAACCATGTCGAATTCAATTAACAAAATACAATATAATTATCCCCTTAAATAGCATGCACATTCAAACTCAAAATAGATCAAACACCTAATATGAATCACAATGTAATGCCTCATATGTATTTTTAAAAGTTTACACCCACTTTAAAAGATCCACAACCGCGTTTTATTCAAAAAAGAATCTGGGATCATACATATTCAACCACAAAACTATCTCCCACCTTAGTCCACTTACTTCAAGATCAACATAAATAACAACCATTACAAACCCCAACAACTTTCAATCCTTGCAATCTATAACAACCAAAAAATTAAAATCATTAAAAAAAACTATAATTTTCCTAATCTTGTTCCTAAAAAACAAACACAATAAATAATCAATCTAAAAAAACTAGCCAGAACGTAAGATCAAACACAATAAATACATGCAATAAAAAATTATTCACTTAAAAATAAATTTAAATAAATGAAAATTAACACATCACACGATCTGGGGTTTCAGCTTCTCAACAAATAAACCATGTAACAAAGATAAAAAAAACCGTAAATACAATTAAAAGATCAAAATTGAGACCTTTACTTTTTGTTTCTCTGGGAACAGATATTTTGATCAGACAAATAATGTTATTTTCGATAATGTAATTATGTTCACTTTGAAGAGAGTAAGAAAAGTAAATGTGAGGAGATGAAATGATCAGGAGTAGGCTAACTTTCATGAGTAAGCTATACCACTTGCATGCTACTCAAATACATTTGCCTTAATATTAAACAAACACAACCTAATACCATAACAAAATAAAACAACCAAAAATTATTCACTTAAAAATACACTTACATAAAATAACATAAATTCTAAATAAGTACAACTTATAAGTAACATCAAAATATCGTAACGAAAATTATAAGTTCGAGATTGTATATTTATCTTTTTTTTATCGGCATAACAATTTTTTAATCATATATAATTGGATCTATTTTATTGTATTTAATATTACAAACTTAAAACATAATTTTCAGTTAACTAAAACCATCCAAATATATATATATATATATATATATATATATATATATATATATATATATATATATATATATATATATATATATATATTGTATTTAATATTACAAACTTAAAACATAATTTTCAGTTAACTAAAACCATCCAAATATATAAATATATATATATATATATATATATATATATATATATATATATATATATATATATATATATATATATATATATATATATATATACACACACACACTAGACTTCAAAGCCCGCCCAATGGGCGGGCATGACTTGTAATGATAATTTGGATGGTTTTAGTACCAAATTTTTTATTGATTGCATTAAGAACGTCAAAGCCCGCCCGATGGGCGGGCATGACTTGTAATTATAATTTGGATGATTTTTGTTATTCTAAAATTATTTTTAAGGATGTTTGTTTTATTTTATTTTTTAATATCATAATTATAAGATGCTAGATGGTGTCAGTTAGTGGGAAATTATTTTTAAGGACGGGTATTTCTTCCGCCCGATGGGTGGGCATGACTTATAAGGCGGGCATGACTTGTGATAATTCTTTATAAAAGAAAATTACAATGTGTTTGTGTTATTAAGTTTTGAGACATCATGATAAAGTTAGTTAGGTACGAATATCATTGTATAAAGATATAGTTTGTTGTATATAAATATCGTTGTTGTGGGTTTTTTGCTTCATCATTACGAAGAAAGAAAACTTAATCAGTGTTGACAAAATTTTCATACCTGAAAGTTATTATTGTCAAGAACTCAAATTTTATAATTCATAAATGAAACTACCATGTTACAAATTTGGTTTCTAAAATAGAAACTAACAAAAGATGCATACAGTTTAAATTATGTCGAAAACTAAGCACTTTCCAAGCGTGAGAAGAAACAAAATTTGTATTTTCCGTTCGGGATGACATACGCATCATGTGACTCTTGGTAGAAATATCAGTTGCATAATCTTTTTTTCTCCGGGAGCTGAGCAGGTCATGAACCAACATTTTCGAATCCCTGAAAAGCAAACACAATTAGTATTAAGAGTTGCATTAACTAAAAATCTACCCAGCCTACCTTTAGCTTTAAAATACTTTCAGCGTGTTTAATGCATTTCTTTATTAGAAGGCCTGATAAAGTAGGCTTTTACCTTAAGATCTTCAAATTCTATCCTTAGAGCCAATGCGATTGGGTTCTACTAAAAAGGTCTTTTCTATAAGGAGATACGCGCTAGCTATACTCAAAATGACTGTTATTAAAACAGAACAATACCATATTTTCTTATATTTTTGGCACATCTTCTGGTTTAAAAGTAAGATGACAGTCAAGATCAAGTCTAACATTATCACCATATAAAAAATATGTCAACTTACCTCAACCATGTAGCGCTCAAGTCAATGCAAAAGCCACAATGAAGATCCACATTGCTCAGGTGCCATGTCTTTTTAAAGGTGGTCATCTATTACACATAAAGCAAGCTAAAATGGAGTGTTTGGATTAGCTTTCAAAACTTTTAATCCAGTGGGCTTGTTGATGTCATCTATCACAATGACCAATGGATTAGCTAGCTGGCCAGATGGGCTGTCTTTCAAACTTTCCACCAGCAACCGTAGTGCTTGAGATGCTATGGGGACATACTCAAAGTCCACGAAAAATACCTTCTCTTCAGAATGGCGGAGAATGGTGGCTATGTTCTTAGCATTTAGCCTTGTATTAATTGCAGTAAGCACAGCTCCTACCATCGGGACTGCGAAACGCATCTCATATAACGCGGGTAAGTTGGGTGCTAGTACCGATACGTGAGTACAGGGGTTCAGAGATTAGGCTGCAAACAAGGGTAGTATATGTAAATTTCAATCTATTTACTTACAAACACATTATTTCAGGTATCCCTAACGGGTGAAATGAAATAGTGCCTAAGAAAAAGAGGTTGAATGGGCTGAGAGTACTCCCAAGTTCATCTTGAATGCTTAATTATATGTAATTGAATTGTATTTATATTTAACTCGTTTACTATTCCTTTAAGTATGAAAATGTAGCTGTTTGCAAGTCAAATGTTGCCATGATCCATTTCAACTTATATAAAAAAAAACTACCTGTATCAGCCTAACCAATGCAAACCTTGATAACCAACCCGTCCGACGTGTTCATATTTCCATTTTACTCTAAATTTAATAACATATACATAACCACTATTTCCCAAAAAGAGCCTCCAAATAGTGGTTCAGTATTTCAGTTCAAAATTTTTTATTTGTAAAGTGAAGCAAGGCGGTGAAATATGGGAGTACAGGCAAGGTTAATGTGCATTAAGTACATATATCAGTTAAACTATATAAAAGACTGTAGCAGTTGAACAAAACATACCCACTTTCTCTTTTTAAATATTTGCTAGTTACTATAGAATGTCTAACCGCTGTGTTTCTATAAATGCATGATATCCTGTATTTCTAGCCTTCTAAATGTATGGGGAACAATGCATGCCCAGTTCTATCAGCAGCACATGTGTAGCGATAAGCTTGCACCCCTATAAAAGAACATGATGAAATTTAAGACTGATTGGTTTTTTCTTAAAACTGCAGCTTATATGATCAGTAAAGAGTCATCGTACCAGTTAAGCCATGACCGTTAATTCCTTTAGTAACATCTTTTGTGTAGTGAACTGATCCAAACACCACTTCATTTACATTTTAATCTACAAAAGGAAAAAAAAAAACTCGTAAGTTATAATATACTAATGTTATAATATAAATGGAAAGCTAATGAAAATATTACAAAAACAAATATGACCGTAAGGTCTGAATCGGGAATCTGATGATCAAGTTTTGTAATATATTATTCTGCAATGGAGCACTTACATCAAACATTTTAAAACTCAGCTTTGTAATATATTATTATGCCAGTTCCTGCAATGAAAAGTTAGTCAAGTTAGTAATGGTACAAAAACTAATAGACATGTTCACAGTCAGAGACTCCATGTTCAGAGTCTCACAGGTTCACGTTTAGAGACCCATAGTGTTTCAAAGACTTTTTCTGTCTCAGATAGCCCATAGGTTCAGCTAGTCTTGGTTCAGGGACTGTGTTTAGTTTTGGTTTAACAACTGAGATTCACACAAGCTGTGCTAACCTCAGCTCTTGACCTTTATCACTCCCGGACCAATACACATTGTCAGCCCATTCCAACTTTTACAACAATCAACATACTGTTAGACCCGTATCCCGGTTTCGAGTAGGCCCCACCTTAGATGGAAAATGGATAAAGACTTTATGTGATTGGTTGGTCAACAAAGTTACGTGGAGGTCAAACCCGATAGTCAAACTAATAGTCAAAGTATGACTAATGTGGTTATATAAGGTATGATGTATAATCTAAAGGGACTTAGGTTGTCAAGTGTTAAAGGTGTTATAAGTTAGTTGTGACTAAAGTAAGAAGAAATAGACTTAAGGGACCATTCTTGCCAAAGACCAAATTTGCTACCTAACTAAGCTTATCTAGCTTTATCTAGATACTTCCTCCATTATTGAGAGGGAAGGCCGGTTTTTAGAGAGATGGAAAAGAGAGGGAAATAGCAAAATGATGATCCAAGAAGAAATAGGTGAAGATCAAGTATTGGTAGCCTTCATTAGTGATAATCATCACATGTAAGTATCTATATTCTTAATGTTAATGAGGTTATAGATGATGGATTAAGTGGGTTTCATCATATGATCAAGATATGATCATATGATGATATGATGATGTAGGAAGATAGATGAGTGTGTTAATGGGTTATGTTAACCCTTGTTTATGTTATTGATTGTTATGTTGTTAGGTTTTGGTTAATTTTAGAAGATGATGATTATGATGATGATGATGGTTAGAAGATGTTGTTGGTGGGATTTATGTTAGTAGCTTAGCTTGGATTGAAGGTAAGTAACTCTCCCTAAAACATGTGTTATGTATGTATTTATCATGTATGTATTGTGGTTGTGTAAGAGTATAGGAGTTGGACTTAGAATGGTTATAAGCTAAGTATGGATGGCTAGTGGTTTGTGGCTAAGGGTGTGTAGCTTGTTGGATTGGACTAATTAAGGTATGTAGTTAGTTATGGTTGTTGTGATTGATAATGGTTATGATATGAGAATATGTGTGATATGGTTTGAATGTGGTAGTTTAGGAGCTTTTAGAACGGTTATGATGCTTATGTGAAAGTATGTGTATGATATATGTTTTATGTTGGGTTACTTACTAAGCGTAAGCTTATTCTTTTAGTTTTCAATGTTTTTGTAGGCTTAAGTGCGGCGGAATGGAAGGCTTGGAGTGTAGCATAAGAGTTTGGAATGGATTTGGAAGATAACAAGCATTAGGAGCTAGGTAGAATACCGAGCTCGAGTCAAAGTTGTACCCCGAGAGTCTATTTTATGAGTCGTATAATGTGTGTCAAAGTCGGGTAATGGTTTGGGGGTCTAACGAGTTGTCAAGTGTGTTTTAAGTGTTTTTAGTGAATGTTTAAGGGGCGTTTGGATTTAAGTGTGTTTGTACCCATGTTGGGTTGTAAACGGGTCAAGTGTTGTTGGAACGTGTTGGTTATGTTAAATTAATGAAGTGGTTCAAGTTTGGTGTAAAACGAAAGTCGTATGGGTTGTTTATAGCGAAAACGGGATGAAAACGAAGTGTTTTTGGGAAGTTGCAGGTCCATGCCGGAGGTTTGGAGGCCAAACCCACGGCATGGATGAGTTTGGGAAACCCCCAAACTGACCAGAGGGCCCATGCCGCCCGGTTTGGCTTTATCCCGGTGGCATGGGGGTGATTTTGGGTTCATGCCGGCGGTATGGGCCAGTTTCCAGATTTTGTCGATTTTCAAAAATTCATATCTTTTAATCCGTAAGTCGAAAAGGGTCGTATGACCTATCGTTCCGAAGGTAATTGAATGTACTTTCATTTAAAAATAGCTTCAAGGGCTGAATGTTTATACATTTTTTTTCAGATGTCAAAAGAGTGTCCGTAGGTCCATGAAAGTCAAATCTTGTTGCGTAAAAAGTTTAAATTTTTAGTCTAAACGGGTACGGGGCGTTACACTTACCATCCTTATTTTCCCGATTCAGGTTCAACCTTTCATCACATTGACTCGACCCAGAGTTTAAGTCATTTTCAGACCTGTTTGTGAAGTTTCAGATTCTTAGGTTTTCAATGACTCATATTTGGAGTCAGTTACTCTCAGGTTCATAGTAAGTTTTGATTTAAGTTATTCTAGAGTTGAGTGGCCACCCTCAACTCACTGATTCAATACTGCTACACTTTGAGTTGTAAAAGCTCAGCCCAAGAACTACCATAACCACCGATCTCTACTACTCCCTGATGCACAACTACATTCCCTGATTTAAAAGCTCAACCGACACACACCATCAACATTCCTGATCTTGCAAAGCTCTAAACCATATTAACATTCCGCTTGATCTTCAACATCCCTGATTCCTATTAGACATCAGGCTATCAAACCTAAGATTTTCATTTGAAGCTAACCTAGTCCTTATAATTCAAAACAAACTTGATCAGACAAGGTTTCTCTCTACACTTTCTGAGTTGCAACATATGTCCCGAGAGACTCATTCCCTGATAAACAGACATCACTTTGTCTGAATTTGCAAAGAGCTCAGCTCGAAACCCTTTGATTCTTGAATCTCTCAGGTTCATACCCTTTTCTTACCACTCGCTGAGTACACGTTATCAACCCGTATCCTTTCCTTCTTCTTTGAATACAAATCACTCATACAAAACTCTATGCAACCGAACAAACACATATAAAAATTACTCTCGATCAAAAAATACAAGAGTTCATACAGATCCAATGCTTCAAAGAAAGTCTTGTGGCCCTAGAAATCAGGCTGTGTCTTGGAATCAGAGAGATAAAAGATCTTGTTTGATCGTTGGTACCACGACTCAAATAAATGGTTTCATTGATTGCTCGAAGAGAGTTGTTAAATACTTTTTGCGAAAAAACTTGTTATTGTAACTCCTGATGTTACCACAACTCCTGATGTTTAAAGGCTTTTTGCGGCTTCTTAGGACTTCTAGGAATTCTTCCTCACCAAAAACAGTTGCAAAAATAGATCTAATCCTATCTGCAATGGTCTCAAAAGAGGAAAATTTGACGACCTTCACATTAAGGTAGATTCTTGGTCCTATGAGAGATCGAGAACAAAACTGGCAAACTGGTATGAAAATAAATCATAGGAAAATAAAAATAAGAAAAATAACATAATGTATTATTTACAAACTATATTCAAAATCGAGCTTTACATACCTCTGATAGGCATTGCTTCCACAACACTCGAAGAATAAGAATACTGAAAATCAAAACCATATCATAAAACAGTAGCAGAACCTGTTTAATAGTAATGTTGTATCGGCCGAAGATTGTTGTACCAGTTTTTCCCTGGAACCTCAAGATTCTTGGTCCTATGAGAGATCCAAAACAAAGCTACTAGACTAATCTTAAAATAAATCATAGGAAAATAAAAGTAAGAAAAATAACAGAATGTATTACTTACAAACTACATTAAAAATCGATCGTTACAGACCTCTGATACGCATTGGTTCCCCAACGTAGGACCATGCTAAGACTTCATTAATAAAGCATCTAAACCTCCTTTATTAAGAACAACGTCAAATGATTTATCAGCAAACTGGAGATCAACCAAAATCAGAGAAGAGGTGAGGACTAAGATACTGTCTTTCTCAGGAAATTTGAGCCGAGAAAACATTCTTATCTTTATTTAATTTTAAACTTATCCTAATGCTGGGAGGATTTAGAACTACAATAACATCATAAAAAAAATAAAAACAGAAGTACCTTTAAAACGCATGCCCAAATCGGCAACTTCCTGTTCAACTTGTTCCTGGTCTTCCGTTGCCTTGAAAAGACGTCAAGAATTTAAGTATCTGAACCACATTTTTTCCATATGCGTTTGTAAGATGCAAGACCAATATGAGATGACAGTACATACCCGTTCAGCTTCAAATGCAATAAGCGCGGACGAACTTTCTTTATAAACTTTTAATTACCTTTTGATCATGATGAAGCTTAGATTTTAGATTCAAAAGATTTAAAAAAAAAAAAAAAAAAAAAAAAAAAAAAAAAAAAAAAAAAAAAGGGAAAATGTAAAAGATTTTAAAAAGGATATAATATGCACCAGTTCACCTCTTTGTTTTTTTGTATGATATCCAAAAGTTGCGCGTTCACACCTGTTTAAAGATCGGGAAATAAAGGTTTATGTATGATCATAGTCAGTTTTGGCCCACCTATACAGACCAGTAAGTTAATATCTCTTAAATTGATCATTTAGCATCTACACATATAAGATGGATAAAAGGGATATGTCATCAAAATCTCCTCATTTAGCAGCAATATGAAATTAAAAAAAAAAAAAAAAAACTCAATTCAATATATAAAACTAACACACACCCATAATACCAACTATGAATTCATGCTTGGCTTTATTTCAAGTTCAAACGCAATAAAAGCTCGAAACGTTTTTGAGCTCTGGGAAAACATGCTACACTAACATGGACTCGAGTTCAGATTTATATGGTTCGGCTTGTTTCAGTATCTCACACAATGTCCCAATAGCAAGAAGTGCACCATCCTTTTGTCGGTAAGGCTTTATCACAACAGATGCCTTATGGTATCTAAAATAAAGAATAATATTACCAATTTTTTGAAACTTCTGCAAATGAACATGCTATGAATATAACTTAAGAATACATACCTCTTGAAAATCTCCATAATGAATAGAAACCACACAAAATGCTTACTGATAATGGGCTTTTTCTTCTTTTTGCTGGTGCATTCTTAGACCCCATATTGCGATTTTAGTGTTTGTGTAGCACCATAAAAGTTAATGCTTACTCATTGCTTTCTGATCCATTTTCACGTCTACCATTAGTGAACCATTTGCACAAAAACTCACGATAAAAAAATGGATCAAGACCTGAGACAAAGAGAAATAAAAACAGAAGTACCTTTAAAACGCATGCCCAAATCGGCAACTTCCTGTTCAACTTGTTCCTGGTCTTCCTTTGCCTGAAAAGACGTCAAGAATTTAAGTATTTGAACCACATTTTTTCCATATGCGTTTGTAAGATGCAAGACCAATATTAGATGACAGTACATACCCGTTCAGCTTCAAATGCAATAAGCGCGGACGAAATTTCTTTATAAACTTTTAATTACCTTTTGATCATGATGAAGCTTAGATTTTAGATTCAAAAGTTTTTTTTTTTTTTTTCTTTTTTTTTTTTTTTTTTTTTTTTTTTTTTTTTTTTTTAAATCAGGAAAATGCAAAAGATTTTAAAAAGGATATAATATGTACCAGTTCACCTCTTTGTTTTTTTGTAAGATATCCAAAAGTTGCGCGTTCACACCTGTTTAAACATTGGGAAATAAAGGTTTATGTATGATCACAGTCAGTTTTGGCCCACCTATACAGACTAATAAGTTAATATCTCTCAAATTGATCATGTTAAAAAATCTGCTATAATACCTTAAATTTTAGTACCGTGGATGAAGCAATAGATTCCATGTGTAGTTGCTTTAGGAGCCTCAATGATCTTCACATAAAAGCCCTTTACGGAATTAAGTTCTAACCTCAACTCATAGCATCAGGATGCCCAACGTATGGATTTAAATCAGAATACTCATAACCTCCCCTTACTGTTTCATAACAATTATATAGGGGTGTTTAGTTGTTAGTGCTATAATGTTGACATAAGTAGTCTTCATTGTTGATTTGATTACAAAAAACTTAGTTTTATGCATATGTAATTTAATCTCTATCGAATACCTTATAGCGTTGAATATGAACCTGAAGTAGACTACCCGTGTTGATAGCAATAGCTCCTGGAACTGGACATCAACAAACTCGTAAAAGCTGATTGTTATCAGTATGTAACTAAGAATGATAAAGCTGACTAAACAACATTTTACTCACTTCTCTCTTAGCCGACAGGTGCAAAGATAATCGTATAGTTACAATATTTGCTGCAACTGATCTTCATCAAGGGACAAAACCTAAAATAGTGGCAACATGTCAGTTAGTATGCGTAGAGAACGATTAAATGATTAAAAAATTATGAAACTAACCAATCCAGATAAGTCGACATCGACAGAGTATTGTGCCCTCGAGCCTCCGGGACCTGTTCACCTGTAATCAAAACATAAACAATCTAACTAATGGTACAAACCAACCATGCCATGATTCTGGTGTCATGGCGCTTTCATCCTCACCTTATGCATTACCAGCTTATCTGTATGAACCATTGAAAAGAATATTAGCTCTATGTTGATATACAGTAAACTCAAGAAGAAACTTATGTGGTTGAACCACTGATGCAAAAAATAAACCCTTAATCAGTGGATGACGAAGGTATAATTAAACGGGTATAAAATAAACCCTTAAACATGATTATGCTACTATTATTATGGTTTTGCTATGATTATTCACATAAATATTCTAGACCAACACATACACACTCTGAATACTGCACTTTGCTTCTTATTTAAACTATAATAAACTCAAGATTATATTAAAATAAATAAATAATATGACTTACAGTGGATGAGAGTAGTCATCTAATTGGAGAATAAGAATCATTCAAGAGATATGATATGAGATTGCTTATATGCATAGCATGTCCTTATAATCAGTTTCTGTTTATGCATATGAAAAAAAAAAGTATGATACGTGATATGCATAGCATATCCTTATAATCAGTTTCTGTTTCTGCATATGAAAAAAAAAAGTTATACAACAAAAGTATACAACAAAACAAATATTATACAACAATTATGAACATAATAAATCATTGAAGGGCAAACAAAAATTATGGATCATTATGCAGAAGGATGAATAAATGATATTAGGGTTCTGAGAAAAAGGTAGCTATGAATGATATTGTGGTGAATGAATAAAACGTGGAATTTATTTTGGAATGCAGATTATGATTAATAATAATTAATTGCAGGCGTTTATATATTAGGAGTTGCAACATATATTCCAAAGAACATGTTGGCTCAGTGGTTAACATACATGCTATTCATTAAAACAACCATGGTTCGAATCATGCAAGTGTCATTTTTTAAAATTTCGGATTTAGAGGTCAAACATGCGAATTTTATTTGGTCAAACATTGCTTAGGTGGAATTATGACATGATTACTGGGCAATTAGCCTGCATACTCATCAATTGGGAATTGATGACGTCGTACGCATCCTGTTATATATAATATGTATATATATATATATATATATATATATATATATATATATATATATATATATATATATATATATATATATATATATAGAGGTGTACGACGTCATCAATGACATGAAAGTCCACCTAATCATCTATTAATTCCAAATCATCGTAATTAAAGCCACCTAAGCACTCTTTTGGGCTTCATAAAATCCGGATTTAATTTATGTAAAAGAGTTGCCAAGATTCGAACTTGGGATAGCAGGAACAAATAAGGAACGCCTCAACCATTGGAACATTCCAATGGTTGTGATAAAATTTGCAACTCATAATTGATATTGCATGAACCAATAAGATTGTCAAAGTTGTGAAATAGAGATTAGGGTTTAACCAAAACCAAAAATTCCAGCGTATAACCACACAAAAAAAGAAAAAAAAAAGAAAAAAAAGTTCATTATCATATATCCTTTTTCTCAAAACCCTAGTATCATTGATTCATATTTTCACAAACGTATTCGTCATTCATCTAACATTCAGCATGTATTCGTCAGTCATGCATCATATATTTTCATAGTAACAATAACATCTCGCTCACAATATATATGTTTTAACTGCAGGTACAATCTGATGAAAGATACTGTCATTGAAGCAGATTCAGGTACATCTACAGTCTTTCAGGTAACACACTCCTACCATTGATGCTTACAACTCTTTTCTTTATTTTGTTTATTTATTTAACTTTTTTGTGATTTTCAATTTTCAGGTACGCAAAGTGTTTAACAAAGGTTGTGTCAATAGGATTCGAGCTATAACACAAAGAACACATATATGTGCAACTTGGGGAGATACCGGTCACGTGAAGCCATAATCCACCTCTACATAATTTTCTTGATATCATTCAGGTTGGTCACAACGATATTTTTGTATTCCTATCTTTTAATAGCGTTCCATTTTTCTCAGGCTGTTGATGCTGATGCTATGTCTGATATGAGGAGTGAGCTTGGAAACCAATTAGCTGAAAAAGCTACAATCATAATGGTGCGCGCGTGCGTATGCTCTAATTTATACCCACGGTATGTCGTTGTGGTTTTAGCAGTATTCAAGTTTTAAATTTATATTTAGCCGACTTATCAATAACACACACACTTTAACGAGCAGTGTACCCGGTCAGTATGAATATAATGGTAAGTAGAGTGTCGATCACTAAGAGTGGAACGTATTATCTAGTTATCCTAATCAGTATTTTAATATCTTAAGTTAGCTATACAACCTAATCTAACGCAAGGGGGTTTCAGCCTGAGAGACTGGCACAGTTTGGTTATGATTAAATATAAACTAAACTAATGAGCACGAATCAGCGATTAGCACACACGTACACAGATAAATACTTGAGACAATAAAAAGACCTGTCCTGATAGTTAAGTAGCTTGTCACTTGTTTTATTGCTAGTTTTATATGAAGTGTATAGTTCGATGCAACGCACCGAGATTAATTCCTTTCTCGTTGGCTCTAATCTTATCGGCGAGTAAACCCTTAATGATCACTTATGACTATCCTACTTATCTTTCTTCCTACTTTTCTACAGACGATAGAATGCATAGGCGATAGAATAAATAGGCGAGGAAGGGGCATGGCGACCCAAGCAATGCTCAGCTAGACACAGAGGTTATCAATGCACTAATAAAAGTCACCAAAGACATCAACATATAAACTTTAATTAATGGGAAAGCAATTTTAAGGGGAGTTGAAGTGCATGATTAAATCAATGACACAAGCCCATCAATCCTGACCAACTAAAGTGTACTAATACAATAAAACAAAACTACTTAATGAATTGAATACATGCAGGACCTTCTTACAGCTCTTGTATCTTCGTTCAAGGTGTGTCTTGTGCTGCTACTTCATCTGAATTCGGCTTAGGGTTTCTTCTGTCTCGTACTTAGCTAAATTGTCGAACCTTCGAATTTCGTCTGACTTTGGGGTATTTATAGTTTCTGTCTGAGGGCTAGATGCGGCGCATAGGATAAGTAGATGCGGCGCATTGACTTAACTTCGCGTGGGGTCCAAGATTAATATATTCAGGAATATTCGTACACCGCCAGAAGATGCGGCGTAACTCCATTCTTAGATGCGGCGCATGTCCTTGCTGTCTTGGATCGTAGCTTGTGAAATCTTGATAGTGATGCGCCGTATATAATAAGTAAGATGCGGCGTATCTGGAGCAGAATGATCTTGATCTTGTACATTTTAATAGACTCTTAACTTCTTGCTTGTTTTGCTCCATAATTAGTCCAAAATCGCCAAGTTTCACATAATACTTGTTTTTACCTGAGAATTACAAAAGTAAACATTAACGTATCAATTATCACAGATAATATAATAAAACAAGTCAAATAAATAGGATAAATGATGGTAATAAAATGTACTTATTTGAGTTCATCAAATATCCCCCCACTTGAACTTTACTTGTCCCCAAGTAAACCTTAGAATTAATCTTATGAAAATGTATCCTAAAAGATGTTAGGATTTATTTTTATATTTAAGCATGTATTCATTTTTGTCATAATCACACAACCAAACACTTAACGAATTAGAAGTAAAATAAAATAATTTGATAAAAGCAAATCTAATCGTTTAACTATCCAGTCGTGACGAATATTCTATCATAAGCTTGGCAAGTATACGCATCTCCTCCACTAAAGCCAAGGAATAACAAGTCTAAAGCGTTAAAAGGGTTTGTTGGTTAAGGGTTAATCATTCTCCTTAATCTCTATCGATCTCAAATTCCAGAAAAGGCGACAAAATCACAAATACATGATCGAATCCATGAACACGATACTAGCAATTGCTCAAATCCTTAACTCGAATAGGCTAAAGATAGGACCAAGTAATCTTCACCAATAATATTATATCAAAAAGGGCGACAAAATCATAAATACATAGCCGAATCCACGACTACGATACTTAAGATTGCTCAAATCCCTAATCTCAATAAATCAAAGGTTTGGATAAAGAATAATATAGGGTATGGATAATATTTGGGATATAAATTGGTGTAAAATGAAAAATAAACAAAACAGATAAATTAAAATCCTAAGTGTGGTAAATTGCTATCCCAACCATCCCATGAATAAGACTCACATCATAGAATAACTCACGCTTTAACACTTGAAACACACGCTTTAGGTAGACACGAATTATACTCAACAAGATCTTAATCAAAGAATAACCTTAGTTGGCGTTCCCATAACGTCCAACTCCCAATCAATCCATAGATATAATATACAACAAATAGTGGTGATATCGACCACTTAATACAAAACTTTACATAAGTTGGTTAAACAAACATCCAACTTTTCATTTTTCTTTTTCTTTTCTATTTTTTCGATTTTTTTTTAATTATTTGAACTTGAAACATAAACATAGATGTGTAAAATTTCACCACATCACTATAATGATAACTCTGGATAATTTTTTTCCATACTTTTCATGACTTCAGAAATAACGGTAATAGTGAAAGTAGTAAACACACGAAAAATAAACTCAAAGATATACAATATTTACTTTCACTCCAATTGCATTGTGCAATTTCCCAACTCAACCAAAGATAATGAATTACGCACGCGAACACAGGTAATGTAAGGAAACACATTTTGCCTAAAACAATTAACCAACCACGGATTTTAATCTACAGGGTAGGCTAAGGTGTAAGGGTGTAACGAAACATTATAACAAAGGTATAAGAAACGAAAGGAATGGCTCTGAGTGTTTTTCTAGGGGTATCTTACTCTAAAAATGAGAGTAACAAAAGGGTTTATACGGGGGTTAACTAACCAGTGTAGTTAGCTAATATCGAATATCATATATAGGCTATTTGGGTGTAATCCTAGAAATTTAACAATTTAAACAAGTCATTCCAATTATAAAAATAATACTTATTATGGTGGTCTCGAATAGTATACAAGCCAAGTTCTAAAGTTTACAAGTCACCGGCACACTCATAGATTTGTGAATTTTTGAAAAGTTCACAATTTTTGAAATAATGTCATGTGTGCAGCTATGTAATTTAGACTTTAAACAAAAACATGCTAAAAATTTTAATTTTGATATATTAAGCACATTTTAAGCACATTTTGAAAAAGTTTAGGACAAGTAAGTGTTCTAATTCTCCAATCCCCCCACTTAAGTTAAACAACATCCTCGTTGTTTGTATCGAAGGATTAAAAACTGGAAAATAAAAGAATTAGAACAGAAAAACTCCCCTGAGATTTGCTCGGTATGATCCTCCATTATTTGTGTAAGAGCAAAAATCATCTTTCTTGTGGATGAGAACGTTTAAGCTTCATAATTGATGTATCCACAGGAAATTGCAGGAATCTATAATACCATCAAGACTTTAACACACCTGAGTTAAGAAGGTTCAAACTTGCATAATACATTAGTAGTTAGTAAAAATAAAACTTAAAAATTAAAATGAAAATCATCAGGTCAGTCGATACGCCGTATCTTATGGAAGAAGATGCGCCGTATCGAGCCTGGAATAAATACGAATCAGAATAGAAGATGCGTCGCATCCTTAACCAGGGATGTGCCGTATTAAAATAAACTGACAAAAAGTTTTAAAGTCAAAAATAAAAATGCAGAAAATAAAGTAAGATATGACCAGTGCAGGAGATGCGTCGCATCTCAGGATTGAGATGCGCCGTATCTTCTGCGGGCCTGACAGACTCAATACAAAATCAGAAAATAAAATAAAAGATAAGCATGGGTTGCCTCCCACGAAGCGCTTGTTTTTGTTCGAGTCACGAGCCTGACTCCACCCTTATTTACTGCGTAATAGGGTGTTGTTCCCCCCACTTGGGATCAAGTGCGGGTGATAGTAGCAGTAAACACGAAAAGAGTGTAAATTTGCTATTAAAGATGGAAGAAATAAATAAAGATCATACCTTGGCAATATATGTACATCTTCCCTATTCTTACCCGGTTTGGTTGATAAATTGGATGACTCGACCACTTCATCTGAAAGAGTAGTATGTTGAGGAAAAATAAGTCTCCTTTCTTCTTGGTTAGTCTCTTTGGTAGTAAGGCGTCCCTTGACTTCCGCAGAAGATGAGAAAGGGTCTTTAGCAAGTAAAAGTTCGAGTTCCTCTATATACTTCATAGGGTCGAAATCATCATCTTCATCAATCATAGCAATGTTTAAGAGCTCATCACCAAATTCTTCCTCGAGCTCCACCAAAAACGGGTTGATCACAGGTGCTTCATGTGCTTCAATAGGTAGTGTAATAATTTTCACCTTATCATTTTTTTGTTTTGCAACCTGTTTAGGAAAACTAGCAAGATTATTAGTAACGGGATTAATAATATTAAATGAATTTGTACCACTTTGTGTTGTAAGTGACTCCAATTCGTCTTGTGAATTTCCATCTTCAACTAGTGGTCTTGCAATTTCAGCATCGTCCCAAATTTCATCCTTAAATAAGTAATCCCAGATTTCTTCAAAATCCCTCGTTGGGTCAAAATCTGGTTGAGGTATGTCATCATAAACTATGGCGTCAAATGGTTCGAAATCAAAATTAGAATACTTTTCATCTTCATCCGATGGATTGTCTAATGGTGGTAATACGATTGCAGAATATTCTTCAACGTAAGGTTCCGTATACACATCATCTTGTGCAATCTCCGGAGAAAAAGTACTATCAAGAACAATTGCCGGAATTGGTTTCACGGTATATGAATCTTCTTCATCATCATTAGACATACACCAAGTGTGTTGAAACGGCAACCTATTTCTTTCTTTCTTTGACTTAACCATTTCCAGTAACAAGTATTCTTCCATCGTAATATCCGGATCGTCCATCTTCCTGAAATAAAACTTACTCGTGCAAAAGAAGGGTGAAACGATCAAAGTAAAATAAAAGCTTCTGATATCTGCTGTTGATGCGCCGTATCCTATAAATGGGATACGCCGTATCTTAATACGTTAAAAATAAATCAGACTTTTATTCAGAAAAGCAATACGCCGCGCTCGATAAATCAAATGCGCCGTATGTTTAAATAATCAAAAATTAGTTATACTTGTAAAAATTTTAATGCGCCGTATCAGAAAAAACTAATACGCCGTTACTTCGTTACGTTTCAAAATATAAGATTTTTGATTATCAGTAAAGATGCGCCGTATCGACAAAATCGATGCGTCGTATCTGTTTAATAAATCGAAAACTGTTTTTAATTAAAATAATAGATACGCCGTATCTACAAAAGCAGATGCGTCGTATGGCGTTATCGTTTAGAAAATTTTTTTTATTAAAAACAGATACGCCGTATCTTGGGGAAAGATGCGTCGTATCAAATTTATTAAACGCGTTGTATTTTATAAAAATTAAACGCAATACGCCGTATCTATGAAAATAGATGCGCCATATCGTTTGAATTAGCTCAGTACAACGATAGCAGAATACAAGAAAATAGAAAAAAAATAAAATAAAAACAAACAAAAAGAAACACAAATTAAAGAAAATAAAAACACACAAAAACAGAAAATATGCAAAATAATACAATGAATGCAATTTAACTAATATACAACAGAGTTAGCGGTTAGAATAAAAATTAAAAAGAAAAACCTAATTAAAATACTAATCAAATTAACAGATAATAACAATTCACTCCCCGGCAACGGCGCAAAAAACTTGGTGCGCGCGTGCGTATGCTCTAATTTATACCCACGGTATGTCGTTGTGGTTTTAGCAGTATTCAAGTTTTAAATTTATATTTAGCCGAATTATCAATAACACACACACTTTAACGAGCAGTGTACCCGGTCAGTATGAATATAATGGTAAGTAGAGTGTCGATCACTAAGAGTGGAACGTATTATCTAGTTATCCTAATCAGTATTTTAATATCTTAAGTTAGCTATACAACCTAATCTAACGCAAGGGGGTTTCAGCCTGAGAGACTGGCACGGTTTGGTTATGATTAAATATAAACTAAACTAATGAGCACGAATCAGCGATTAGCACACACGTACACAGATAAATACTTGAGACAATAAGAAGACCTGTCCTGATAGTTAAGTAGCTTGTCACTTGTTTTATTGCTAGTTTTATATGAAGTGTATAGTTCGATGCAACGCACTGAGATTAATTCCTTTCTCGTTGGCTCTAATCTTATCGGCGAGTAAACCCTTAATGATCACTTATGACTATCCTACTTATCTTTCTTCCTACTTTTCTACAGACGATAGAATGCATAGGCGATAGAATAAATAGGCGAGGAAGGGGCATGGCGACCCAAGCAATGCTCAGCTAGACACAGAGGTTATCAATGCACTAATAAAAGTCACCAAAGACATCAACATATAAACTTTAATTAATGGGAAAGCAATTTTAAGGGGAGTTGAAGTGCATGATTAAATCAATGACACAAGCCCATCAATCCTGACCAATTAAAGTGTACTAATACAATAAAATAAAACTACTTAATGAATTGAATACATGCAGGACCTTCTTACAGCTCTTGTATCTTCGTTCAAGGTGTGTCTTGTGCTGCTACTTCGTCTGAATTCGGCTTAGGGTTTCTTCTGTCTCGTACTTAGCTAAATTGTCGAACCTCCGAATTTCGTCTGACTTTGGGGTATTTATAGTTTCTGTCTGAGGGCTAGATGCGGCGCATAGGATAAGTAGATGCGGCGCATTGACTTAACTTCGCGTGGGGTCCAAGATTAATATATTCAGGAATATTCGTACACCGCCAGAAGATGCGGCGTAACTCCATTCTTAGATGCGGCGCATGTCCTTGCTGTCTTGGATCGTAGTTTGTGAAATCTTGATAGTGATGCGCCGCATATAATAAGTAAGATGCGGCGTATCTGGAGCAGAATGATCTTGATCTTGTACATTTTAATAGACTCTTAACTTCTTGCTTGTTTTGCTCCATAATTAGTCCAAAATCGCCAAGTTTCACATAATACTTGTTTTTACCTGAGAATTACAAAAGTAAACATTAACGTATCAATTCTCACAGATAATATAATAAAACAAGTCAAATAAATAGGATAAATGATGGTAATAAAATGTACTTATTTGAGTTCATCACATAATCTGAGGTTTGTCTCATCTCCAACCTTGTATTGACTGATCATGCAGTGCTTATTTATCACAATAACGAATTGTTCTGAGATCACATGGTGCCATTAAAACCATAACTTTTCAAAAACTGGTTGATTCTTTTTAGAAAATTTAGTAATAAGGTGTGTATATCTTGTGAAGGGGCATAGGTGCAGTCGTCTATAGGGTACCTGAGATCAAAGATGACAAAATTCTAAAAATAAGCCTCAGAAGTTTAGACAGTGAAGATACAACGACTATATCACAGGTTTTGGTTTGCTGTTCACTTTTCATCTGTCAGCCATCTCATTTCTTGAATGTCTGCATATTATTTTTTAATTGTTACAGAAATATGGAGGTGGTGGGCAACGAAATGCAAGCTCATTCATGATCAGCTGTGTTGAATTTGAGCAATGGAAGGTAACTTGAATCAATAGTTTTCAGGCTGCAAAGCAGAAACCATAGCTAGCAAGTATGTATTAACCAAATTATTTTCATGGTCATGAGGCTTTGGTAGTTTTCTTTGTCAATGTGCTTTTGATGAAGGTACGTAGAACATTGTAGTGTATGTAGAACAAAGTCTTAGTTGTGTGTAACTTATATTTAGATGGCAAAGATTAATGGGTGAAATACAAAAAATAATGGCAGTCCATTATGAGTTGACTTAGACATGTTACACGATAATATGCGTACGAGTATGTTTCATGACTGTTAATAGCATTACAGAATTCCAAAGCTTCTTTACCTACAGCCCAACTTTTAACTATACTAATTTTTTTCACTGCATGGGTATCACACGTATGTAAAAAATAGATGTTATTCGAATCGTGTTGAGGGAGTCGCTTTATTGTTTGCATGATTTGAGGTACATTAACAGGTTCAATCATACTTAGCGTCGATTAATTATTGCTTTTCCGTTAAGTGATGAATCAAAGGCTGTTTTGTAATTGTCTCTCATTTTAATTTTACAACAGAGGAGCTGCTTTGTTGGTGGAAGTTGCAGACATGGCTGATGTCAGATTGAATGCAGAGGGTAGTAATGAGAAGGCCGATGTGATCTTAAGATATGGCAGTAACCCTTTTATATCTAACATGTTGATATAGTAATCCATCATGTTTAACTCGATCAGCTAAATAACCCTTCATTATTAACTCTTTTAATTTCAAGCGTTGGGCCAGATATTTTGTCTGAGGCGACAATGATGAGTACTGCAGTAACCCTTTTTATATTTCTGATTTTGATGGTTAATTCTTTGGTATAGGATATGGCAAGTTTTGTGAACAAAGATGTGAGGCTATTGAAGCATGATAAGTTTATATATAAAAGGATGTGCTGAATAAGTCTTTTAAAGGTTGAAACGGCTTCTGGGCTTTCAATTCATTTTACCCCTTTAATTGTAAAATCTAATTCAATTGACCCATTTAATCTTATTAAATTGACCCATTTATAGTAGGAGGGTTCAATACTTGCAACTGCCACCATGGCTGACTGACTCTTGTGTCATTATTGAAACACAGGGTGAAAAGTCTCTCTCAAGGGAACAAGAAAGATAGTTATTATCTTTAACTTTTAATTCGAAGGAATCAGCAACTTTCGGCATGGGTTTTGTCGTTTAGCGACTTTCGGCGGGGAAAGGGGAGTCCCCGCCAAAAGTGTCCTCGCCCGTCCTACTGATTGTTGTAGTGTGTCGACTTCAGTGTTACCCCGGGTTTCATCCTATGAAATTACTGATCTCCTTGACCCTTCGTCTACGAATTTGCAAGTAAGTTTGACCCCGTAGCGACCTTAAATCTTACAGTGGTTATAGTAATAAATTGCTGCTGTGCTAATTTTAGTTATTTTCAGCTACGGGAGGATGTTAAGAAAGGTGTTTATGTGGAAAATTTAACTGAATTTGAAGTTCACACTGTGGGTGATATCCTTAGGCTACTGAGTCGGGTATTTATACAATCTCTAGATGAAGTTGCATTAACATGTTGTCTTTATATTTCTCTCCTCATTTTTGTAGTTATCGTGACAGGGTTCTGCAAATAGGAGAGTTGCTGGAACGAACATGAAGAGGGAAATTAGTCGTTCCCACTATGTTTGCACGTGCGTAATTAAAAGTAGGTGGGAGAAAGATTCGACTTCTAACATGCGTTTTGCAAGGCTGAACCTTTATAGATTGTATTTCTGCTGTATGAAGCTACAGTGAAATGTGAAATGAATTTTGTGTTTGTTATTAGGGGGTCAAAGTCATATACAGAACAAAAGAGTTAGAAGAGCAACAAGCTACCAGGTTTGTTCATGAAATTATCAGATTATAAATGTCTAACAAATGGACCCATTTATTTTTAAAAAATTTACTTTAATATGTGACTCATTTCTACCCTAACGAAAATGATGTTATTTCAGACACGGAACTTCGATCATGGTACAGTGAAGCCATTAATGTGGGGCACGCTGATGTTCGTGAAGCTAATTGGTGGCCTAAACTATGCACTCCTAGCAAACTTACCGAGATACTGTCTATCCTAATATGGACTTCGTCAGCACAGCATGCCGTACTTAATTTTGGGCAGTACCACTTTGGTGCATATGTCCCAAATCGACCACCTCTTATGCGAAAGCTTATACCCCAACAATATGACCTCGAGTAACAGGTTTATTGTTATTCATCTTCAATAGTTTTTTCATTATTCATCTTTAATAGATTAAATTTCGTGTAGTGGAGGTTGGATCAAGTATCTGGAACTCTGTGCTTTATACTTCTTGAATGATGAATAAACAACCAATTGCAGTTTTGTATCTATGGTTAATCTCTGTTCAATTTTAGGATTAACTTTTTTTCCTGTTCATTTTAGATTTTCCACCCACTTATTGATCAAGAATCATGTTTTTTAGGTCCGAAAGTATCCCTGCATTGTACCATAATGGATAGAGCAAGTTAAGGCCGTGGACTGATAGCTCATTGGAGTATGGGTGGATAGAGACTATTTACGTTAGTTTAGTGGTTGGGTTGCAAGCCAGAGTGCGAAGACAGGGATTTTAAATGAACTTCAATGAAGAAGATGGTTTCAATGGCTCTTATATTGAAAGGAAATAGAGTGCGCTGGTTTGGCACTATAAGAATGCAGGGGAATTTGGGCAGGAACAGGCTAAGGATATGTTGGAAAATCTTGAAATAGTGCTTGCAAATGTATCGGTTGTTGTCAAACTTGGTCAAGATGTTGTTGAAGTTAAACCAAAGACTCTTGTGGGGTGGTACTTGGAGCTATGGGTTTACTTTTCAGGTTAACAAAAGTGGCTAGGGTGGGGTTTCACACGTCTCTGGAAAAAAGAAAGCCACAAGGTTACAGCCGTGGAACTTTTGCTCATATATATAAGGTAACTACAGCCTTTTTTGAGAACCTGTTTCGAAATGCCTACGCATATGTCCTCATACGACTCAAACCAGCAACCTATGATTGGTAACGATAACCGGATGGTATGTATAGACCCTTTTCACCTTAAATTTATTTAACTACTGATTACGCATTTCGTAGCTGGTCAGAACTAAATATAGTCAAAGTTGTAGCACCCCTTCACTCAACCTGGCCACTACCCATGAGAATCTTTGTTAGGTCCTAGATTAAGCACAACACAAGTAATACTACACGTATAAGATGAGAGAAAGAGAGAAGAGATATTAGAGAAGGTCGGATTTCAATCACACGTATGAGTAACAAAGGTTCAATAGCATAAGTGAATAAGAACCAACAATAATAAGAGTAGTTTACATGACTATTTATAGGCAAGTGTTAGGGCAACACTTTGCCTTGATCTTCTAGAAACTAACCCTTATCTTACGGCCCATAGGGCTTCTAATAGGGCCGTAAGATGTATAACTAACATAAAGCCCTTAAGCAACCTAATAATATGACCAAGACTTGATTACATAATAAATGTGTTCCCAACAATCTCCCCCTAAGGATTTGTCATCAAGGTTGCTTGATGTCTTCTTTGCTTCTTTAGGCTTCGACGTCTTTTGTATCTTTGTTCTTTGTTCTTGTTGTAAGTGATATGGTAATGCCATGATCTGCCTTCCACCAACGTTCTTTAATCATGGTGTCTTTACGTCTTTTCCACCATGCTCATACTTCTTTTGACTTTTGATCTTCATACTTCAAGTAGTTCTCACTTCTTTAGCTTCAATCTTTGACTTTTGAAAGTTTGTTTTGCCTTGGTCTTTGACTTTCCTTTGACTTCTTTGAACGTTTGTTTTGCCTTAGTCTTTGTGAGAACTTTCTTCGTGATATTAGTATGAGCATGATGGAAATGGTGGTGGTGGAACTCCTGGTCTTCATAACTACCTGCAATTAAACAGTTAGCAATAAAGTATCCGACACTTTAAGGTTCGGACTTCGAGATCGTTAATAACATAGTGTGAAAACTTTCTCTAATCCTTGTCAAGGCCGTTCCTGAACCGGATGCCCTCGAGAGAGCTAACTCAGATACACCAAAGTGTATCAACAATTCAGGTGAGCCGCTGAAGTATACCGAAGTATCACTCCATGATTGTAGACCGTTTGGAGACACCTCAAACACTAAGCGTAATCCACAAGGGATTACCGAAGTGACCTGCTGTCTGGGCTGTTTGATGTTGACCCTGGCAGGTATTTCCACTCAATCACTGAGAATCACAATTTGTGAATTCCCTCATGAATGTTCTAGGCAGATTACTAAGATCTACGTAGGACTCTTGTAATTTACAACTGGTGTCCTTATTGTTGAACAACCAGTGTAGAAATATTAAGTGTTCCTAAGAGATCTTTTGATGTATCTCGCAGCTCTAGACTCGATTTAGTGCTCTTTGGTTTTAGTCGTCGGAGGCATGGAGCAGAGTGCCTCCTTTCCAATATCAACTCATCTCGGAATGAGAGGTCGATAGATAATGAAGGGTTCTCCGTGAGAAATGAAACAAGTATCTTTTGAGAGACACTTGAATGGCTAGAAAGTTTAGTGTAGTGCGTCACTAGGTCTATGACGGCTTAGTCTTCAATACCGGTGTCACCGTAGTAACAACTAGTAGCATATGGTTTGAACCCAGTTTCTGCCCTAAGGTTGAACATATCGAGGGCTATTTCTTTTCACCCTTTCTTTTACTTTTCTTTTTAATTCTTCAACCCCTTTTTTCTCCTTTCATTTCTTTACTCCTTTTTTATTGATCATACCTAAGGACTTTCTAGTTCTAAACTATTGGTATTGTCCATGGGAAGATCCCTCCGGCTCTGGCGGATCATAGGACGTAATTCCTATACTTAGTCACCTTATATCTTCATGACTATCCTATGTTGCCATAAACCAATCATTTGAAAATCTCTTAAAGTGTTTATGATTGTAAAACATATATTGTTAACACTTTGAGAGTTTTGCATTTTCAGAAATACTCCCCCTTCACATGTGCTCATAAGTATTCAAGGTAAATTTGCACATGTCGGGTGGAGTTAGCACTTTTGAATTGATTGATTTTCAGTGAATATGACCGTTTCTAGACATGTTTACATCACTAGTTAAACTAGCTTGAAATTATTACCCGTCCAGGTCATATTCAAAGAAGAATCTCTCGAAATCGGTACACTCTACTCAGACAAGTCCTTTGCGAGACACGTTTACATAACTGGATAAACCAGCTAGAAATTATTACCCGTCCAGGACATGTCTTTTCGATTAATGACATTTGATATTTGTCAATTCGAGGGTACAATTTGAGTCGAGCTCATGCGAGATTCCATACTTTAGTTACCATATTTTAATCACATACTTATTCTCCCCCTCAAAATAGCATATTAATGTTGTTTTTGGAAAACTTTTGATTAAAATATGCTTTTTGAGGTTTACGGGAAGAATTTTAACAAGAACTTTTGTGTTTGAACAAAGATTTTGTTTCAAGTACTCCCCCTTAACAAGGGAATACTTGTTCTTTTGAGTAGAATTTTGAAAAACTTATAAAAAATCTCATTAATTCTACTCAAAAGTAAGAAGCTTTCGCTCCATATGTTAAGATTGAGGCACTGAAGCGTACCTCAGGGTCCTTTCTTTACAAGTACGGGTTGTGCACTGTTGTCTGTGCACAAGCCATAATAAATGACACAAGCAAGTATAATGAATCAAGAAATTATCCAACTCTTACATCATTCCGTGCTTCTGAAGACAGTGAAAATTGGATTAGGTCTTTGAAAATTCCTGATCGGGAACGATGATCTTCCTCCAACATAGCTTTCAAGTCTCCTCATCTGGGGTCTCTATGAACAAGCCTTCTCTCTATCTTCAGAATGAATTGACGAACTTCTCATAGTTGAGAAGTTGTCCACCTGTTGGTCTTGTAAAGTTCTCGATCTCTAACTCGAATCACCAACCCATCACGAACTTTCTTGAGCGTGTGGTCACAGAATTTGTGAACCTCTTTGTATCCCATGAATCAGTTGATTGAAAGATCACTCTTGTAAATAAACCCTAAGGTTGGTTCTTTCTTCATGGTATACTGGGGCTCTTGGTTGATCTCAGGAAGATATAGAACTGGTGCGGTTAAATTAATCTTCCTCTGATAGCTCTCGACCCCAAGCTGCAAGTCTTCTACACGTTCTTGTATAATCTTCCTTCTGATGAAGTGTACTATTGAAGTGTTGAACACGTAATTAAGATCAGTGGAGAAGTGTTGCATTTTCCCTTGAACCTTGATGAGATACATGTCTTCAAGGTCATTGAGGTTCAAGTCTAGGAAATCTGCTTCTGAAAATGTATACATATGCTGATCTTGTCTTCTAACATTGATTTTAGTTAGAAAGGTATAATCATACCTCTTTTCTGCTTCAAGACTAACCACAGCAAGTTTCCTGAGGTTACTCATCACTGGAGTTGTGTAACAAATCGCATTTCAGGTTAATTTCTATTTCCAAAATTTTTACTATTCATTTCACTATTCATTTTTACTATTCACTTGCACTATTCATTCCCAAAATTATTTCCATGATAAAGTGAAAGTTTGACACTCGTCGGATCATTTTCGCAAAAGTTATTAAGAATCTATACGTTTGGTTTAAACGTCGTTTAAACATCCTGCGCATAATGAAAACCAGCTGCGAAAATTTTCCTCGCATTAGATTAATGTTTGGTACACTCACAATCAATTAGAGAATTTTTGATTTAAAGTTAAAATGTTACCAAATAGACCCTGTGTCTTAGAAAACAGAAATTGCGTTTTAAGCACTTTTACTTATCCGCAACCTTAGCCTTTACCTGCACCACATTTTCTAAGAAATTTAGAAGCTTTTATATTGTTGAAAAAGTCAACATATTTTCCCTCCTCCATTGACCATAAAATCATTCTTTGATTTTATAAATCATTCCTTGATTTTTAGGCTTCCGGTTTTACGTTTAAAGGACATTTAACACCAACCGGCACTAGACTGAGCCCATTCTAGACATAATAGGCCATTTTAATTCATTATCGTCATATTAGAAAAGTTACATTTTACTTTTCTCAGTTTTACGCAACTTTCGTGCGTTTTAGGTATTACGCGTTTTAGACCCGCGTTTTCAGTTTTAAAAGGGTTTAAGCAACCCGATTGAACTTACCACTCATTTTATATTTTATTATGGAGTATAATGATAAGTTAAATCATTCCTACAAGTTTCGTATTTTTGCGATACCCGATTTTACGTTTCGTGACCTAATAACTTACGGTTAACGATTAACGGAACCAAAACTCACTCCGTAAACAGGATAACACCAAAATTGACCAAGTCGTCTATCCTATCCCTTATGAACCGCCATATAGGGGGGAGTCATCCCTTGGATGGCTTGATCCTAGCCATTGATTTCTAAGATTATTACATGTGTAAAAATCTATTTACAAAACTACCCTAATTTCTTCCTATAAATACTAACCTAAACTAACACTAATTCTTGCACCCTCCTTTCTTATAAACCTAAAGTCCTAAACCCTAAAGGCAATTCTATTAGATTTGGTAAGAACACTCTTGTGTTCTTGAGAAGAAACTAGGTTTTGATCTTGTTTTCTTCAAGTTTTCAAGAAAGAAACGTTATAATCTTCAAATAACTTCAAGTCTCCAAAAAGACTTTATTATTATTTTCAAATCACTTCGGGTTTCCAAAAAGGAGTCGTTATAATCTTATTCTAGTTTTGGGTTTCGAAGGATTCCAAGGGAGGAATTGTTCTAGTTCTTGTTCTTAGATCCTTGAATTCCTTTCTTAAGTGAAAGCCAAAAGTTGTAAGAAAACTAACACCCACTCTTGCTCAACATCATTTATATGTTTCTTACCTTTATTTCATGCTATATATGGTCCTTATATTATGTTCATGATTTAAATACTTATGGACTTTGTTAAGTTTATTTATTGTATTTATAAACTCTTAATGTGTCATATAATCAAATAAGCAAAATATATTTTCTATCGAATACTACAACACTAGGGAGCTTTATGTGAGGGGTTTCATTTGGGTAAACGGATCGACGAGTTGCTGGATTTACGAGTTAAAGTGTCCTAGCTCCTCGAACGTTTACTACATGACCTCTGAATCATGATGGCCCGAACGGTAGTACAAGATATACAAACTAAACATGTTTCATAAACCATCTTTATACAACAACCTACCTGACACACTAAGTACTACATCATGAACAATATGCAAGACATATATATATAGGCTTGTCTTTGTATTCTTAGACATTATTCCAACCTAAGTCGCAACGTTCTATTGTAGGTTGCACTTAGAGGTTTCCCGGATTATCCATCAAACTCATTAAAGCACTAAAACACCATCCAACTCACGGTGAGTTCATAGCCCCACTTTCTATTACTTAATTGTTTTACAAACCCTTGGGGGGAATACATGCTATTTTAACCGAACACAATGCTTTGAAATTGTATGCTATCTGATTGTTTTATTATCACTAAGTACCATCATTGCCAATCAAAGTCCCCATATCATGAACCATTTAATCACTAGGATAGTGAGCGCGAATATTGTGAATAGGCCTATTGGGATTGACGAATCCCGTTTGTATTGACCCGGTCCGCTAATCAAACGCACTATATTTGAGTCTTAGGTATGTTGGCAAAGTACCTACAGGGGCAATCAGCCGATCGATATTGGCACACGTTAACGTATTGGTTACATGAGATTAGTGAATAATAATAACTGTTTTGTTTTCCAACCATGAGTGTGAATTTATAACTCACACTACCAACATATTGTGTTCAACTCCATAACAAACTCTATGAATATCACTCAACCTTTGTGTTGACAGTTTTAAGCATGTATTTCAGGTGCATAAATGATCAAGGATGGCACGGAGGGGCACGGACTCAATCAAGAAGGCTATAACTTATTTTATCATTCAAAACGACATCAAATGACTTTATATTGATGTATTTTGTAAACATGGAACCTTTTGGGACCTATCTTGTAAACTCTGATATATTATTTGAATGATAAATCCTTTTTAAAATGACTCAGTTAGAGATCATTTTCTATTATTATGACTGTTGTGCCGTCGAGTAACACCCAGTTTGAATTCCGCTGCATCATTGAATTGGGGGTGTTACAAGTTGGAGACTTCTTTGTGAGTTTACTTTTGTACCATGTTTTCCTTTTCTCAAACCAGTGATAAATTCCTAGTTGCACATCTTGATCATACTGCACTCTGTTTGTAACGAAGAGTCTTGTAGCAGTTTCTTCGATGGCAAATTGTGGATAGCTTGCTGTAGGAATCAAGGTTATGGAAGTTGCATATTTGGGTTGACACTTGATGCCATGCACAAGGAGTTCGAGATCGTTGTTGAAGAAGAATTTATATGGGACAGCAGGTCTATCTGAAGCTCCAATCACCGGCAGAGGCTTTGTCCAATCCATAGTGTATGGTTGGTCGGGTTGAGTAGTGCTATCGACCATATGCACATCCGGATTGGTCCAGCTGAACTCACTAGACATTGCTCGTGCAATGTTTTCCAGGTGATATTCAAGTTCAGCTGCACTGGAAGACCTATCTTTTAGCAAATTGAAGGCATCATTCTTGATTCGACGAAGTTCTCCTTTAGTGAGCTTTTTGATGCGTTGGTCATGTTTGAGTTTCTGCGTGAACTCAAAGTGTGCGACCTTCAATCATGGAGTCATCGTCTATATGAGGTTGAGCACTGACAAGTTGATCGAACCATTCATTCCCTTTTGTTGTGTCTTCATCTAACCAGGAGACAACAGTTGGTCTTTTGGAAGTTGTCTTCTTGATAAGTTTAGATGTTGTTGCTTTTGACTTGGGTGGTGAATCTGGTTGATCTTGATGTTGTTGAAATTGAAATTCCTCATTTGCAGTGAACTCAAACTGATGCTCCATTGAAGTAGGTCTTGAGCCTGAAGCCTTAGGTGGTTGGGTGGCTGTTGTGGTTGCTGGAGGTCCGACAGGTTCTTGGTGTTGAGAAGCATATCCGCCGACACCCTTTTGTTTCTTGGCTTGTGAGTTTGGATCTGGGTCTTCGTCCTCTCTTGGACGTTTACCTTTATCAGCCTCAGCTTTACACGACTCCTTCAACATATTCGCCTTTATAGCCTCAGTGATGGCTATTTGCTCAGGAGTTGGTGAGGTAATACTTGTTAAGCTTTCAAAAAGTTTAAGTTGAAGCTCTTATAGAGTTGGTTCTTTAGGCTCCGTCGGTTGGGTTTCAAGGATAAGAGGAACTGTAGCCACAATATTCTTGACCATATCTTCGATGTTCGGATCAAGATATTCTTCCACCTTCTTAGATGCAATCTTAGGCAAGTAATTATTCAAGTATACTTTGGTGTTGCCCTTGATCGCAGTGAGCATCCTTTCTTGAACATCATCAGAAAGGAACTCATCGACACGATCTTTGGTGTTTTGAAGCTCGTTCACTTGTCCTGCAAGGTCGGTGACCATATTTGTCAAAGTTTCGATTTGGTCACGAAGCTGGTTATCTTTCTTGGCTCATGCCAGCTTTGCGGCCTGCTTCACCCTTTTTGAAGCTTGGGAGATTGGTTCATCCCTATTGAGCCTAGTCATCTTTCTTGATTTCTTATTTATCTTTCTTGTTGTTGCTTTTGTTGGTGGTGGTGAAGCGTGTGTGGATGATTCAGGAAGTTTTTGGACTATGGGTGGAGAAGCTTGCTGAGATTCTGGAGGTGTTTCATGGGTAATAGGAGGAGAGTGTGGAGGAGTGGTTGGAGGTGCTTGAATATATTGGTCTGCTTCCTTTTCCTCAGCCAACCTTTCTTCTTCCTCCCTTTTCTTTTCCAATTCCAGCTCTGTAGCAGCTTTCCTGATCACTTCCTCATCGATAAGCACCTTCTCTGTCTCATCATCCTCATCCATTTCAAAATCTCTTGCCTGTTCATCTTCATCCTTATCCTCGTCATTACCGGGTTGATTAACCGGATCTGAACGAGGTGGAATAACTTATTTAACAACTCTAGACCCACTGGGTTGATTAACAGGATCGACGGAGGTCTGGCCTTCATCAAAGTCTTTGGCTAATTCCTCATCAAGTCTCATATGTTCTTCAAGCATCATCTTTCTCCGCCTTTCTTCATCAGCTTTAAAGGACACACGACTTTCTTCTAAAGCAATCTTAGTAGCTATTTCTTCCTTATAGATTGTTGGTTCATCATTGGTCACCGTATCAGAACTGGATCCCTCTTCTTCAACAATCTTTTCTTCTTCTGGCTCGGGCTTAGCAATCTTAACCGGAACTCTCCTCATAGTGTATTTAGGTGCAGCTGGTTTGATCTTCTTAGATGTGCTAGAAGTGCTGCCTGACTTGCTTCATTCCTTTGATCGAGTCCTAGCTGGAGCAGGCTCATCATCATACTTGCAAAAACTGACATGTCCCTCATTAAATGCTTTATCATAACTGATGTACGGTTTTGTTTTCTTTATCTTATCTGTCGGAAGAGCTTCAGGTAGTCTCATCCCTTGTTTATGTGTGCTTCCTTTAGGGATGTAGACTGAACTAATGGTTTTATCCATAGCAAATAAATGCTTTTCTTGGTCTTCAAGACGTTGAGGGATGTCAGTGTTGTCTTCAAGTAGATGATAGATGATAAGCTTGGTATATCTGACGAACGGGATTTTGGTGAGAGGTTTGAGGCAGTGACTTTGAATTTGGAAGACGATGTCCTCCCAGATGAGTTGAGCATATTCAATTTTCATTTGGTTCACAATGCCCCAGAAAATTTATAGATGAGACAGACGGGGGTTCTCATGACCACTTTCCCTTCCAGAGACTGATCGGGCCAAGATATAATATATTTTTCTCCAAGGTTGTGGGATAAGCTTGGCTTCAACCTTGGAGAATCTCTTCAACGGCTTGTCTGGTTGTACATCGTAGCCAATCTCCATTAGGAAGTTGAGAACATCTTCTTCAGTGGGTGTTGGATGGAATTTCTTGGCAGGTTCAAGAGCTTCTGGCAAGAGTAAGGCCTTGCGGAGATAGTTGATATGTACAGTCACTTCCTTTCTGTCTAATGTGCAAGTAAAAGATTCTTCTCCCAAGTCTAGCTTCATTGTGTGCCACATATGATGAATGTAAAACTCGGGAATAGAAGTTGACTTGTCTAGCATGCTCTTACACTTATGCAACTTGAGAACCTCTATGGCTATCAGACAGGTTGGTTCCGCACACTTTATCTTGTGAAATTCCACGCGAGCATTGTTCTTGCCAATCTCCACATCGTAGTCTTGTAGAAAAACGTCCTCTTTGGTGAGCATTGGGAGTAGTTGTTGTGCAGCCATTTGTGATATCTGAAACATCAATCAAAACAAATTTGCAAGATACATGAAGGTTATCAAATTTTTAATCTTGTTATCATTCATGTGACCCTTTTGTTGCATAATTTGATTTTACATGTATTAGTATTATGAGTATAGCAATTTTTCATCAGTGGAAATTGTGTGGATTACTAGTTAAGAGCTGATTTCCTTTAATTGTCCTATGATCAATTTCGACAACTTGTGACTTATATGAATTACGACAGTTATAATGAATTGCGACAGATCTCTATAATTGCGACAGTTTTGGCCAATTCCGATGGTTTTTGAATTCCGACAGATTTTAATCCAATTCCGATGACTTTTGAATTTCGATGACATTTGATCATTTCCAATGGAAAAATCTGAATTGCGATAAGCCATGTCCAATTGCGATGGAAATTTGGAATCGCGATAAAGTTTGCCCAATTGCGATGAAAATTTTGAATTTCGACAATTTTTGTGCAATTACGACAATTTTATCCAATTCCGATGGATTTTGCAATTCCGACAAGGCTTATCCAATTTCGACGGATATTGCAATTTTGACAATTTCTTATACAAGAAATTGCAACAAACACTGTAGACGTATATTTTTCTTGATTCTTTGTCGAATTTGGTTTTCCTGTCCAATTTAAATCATATCACAAGTTATAATATGCTCATTACTTTCATCTATACACTTCTAAACACTGTATATCAAATTTGAATGCAATTCCGATAAACCCTATTACTCAGAATCATCGGAATTCATTCTAACTTGTTAGATGTTTGTTTGTTCGATTCCAATAGATTCCTATGATGTTTCAGAGTTCATTGGTGTATATATTAACACTTTTTAGCCATGAATCAGTAAGATTGAACTTGGTCGAGTTCATCTTAAATCCTACACATCTAAATTAATTCAAACATGTTTCTGGGTTTGATTCGATGATCAAATCATGTTATATGACATATAAGAACACTATCCCAACCAATTAATTAGGCCACAACACATTCATATGATTTTCCCCAAATTTAACGCATAAACCCTAATTATGAACAATCATTAATTCGAGTTTCTGGGTTCAATTAAACACTCATAACATGTTTAGGACTCAATTCCGACTATATCCCACCATTCAATTTATTCTCAAACACTCAAAATCATATATACCCAATTCCACAAAAACCCTAATTCAATTTTGTTCTATTAAGACAAATTGAGCCGTTGGATCACAATATCCTTAAAAACAATGTCTTATAATCATGCAAACATTGTAAAAACACTCACAGATTTAAGATTTCTTGAACGGATTAGAAGATTGAATTGTGTTCGTTGATCTTGGTGGGTGAAAAGTAAATGGTGTTGGTGAAATGTAATAACTGCGATTCATGTGCAGTTATTGCATAATTTTGTTTTGTTAAAATTTTAAGTTTCCACCTTTGTCTCATTAAGTCCCTTAACTACATAATTTTTCAATTAAGGTCCTTACTCACAAATCATTAACTAGACTTGACATAATTTTGACAAGAACAATTTAATACTCCCCCTTGACTTATGAGTAGTTGAAAAACATTTTTAAGATCAAGGAGGGTATCACACAGATAATATTACCACCACTTTATAAAGCAACATATTTTTAAGGAAATATGCAAGTACAAATTTTAATGAGAATTTTTAAAATTTGAATTTCATACTCCCCCTCAACACTTGTTCGGAAAGACTTAGTAATGTGTTTAAATGAACAAAGTGTTGATGGAAATTTTGTACTTGCATTTTTTTTTAGTAAAAAAATAAGAAAATCTTTTTGTGTTTTTGATAAAATATTTACAAAGATAGTTTTGGTGTTTGACTTTCTTAGTTGTTTGTAAGAAAGTTGTTTAAATCATCTGGAGTCAAACACCTCATACCAATTTTGTGAACTAATTCCACAAATCTTGCATGAGGCAAGGCTTTAGTGAATAAGTCCGCTAATTGGTATTCAGTACCCACAAAATATAATTCAATAGTACCCTGTTCCACATGCTCCTTGATGAAATGATATCGAAGTGCAATGTGTTTAGACTTTGAGTTTTGAACTGTGTTGCATGAGATGGCAATGGCACTCTTGGAGTCGCAGTACATGGGAATCTTGTTGAAAATGTAACCGTAGTCCATCAATTGTGATCGCATCCAAATGATTTGAGCACAGCATGCTGACATGGCTACATATTCTGATTCTGTTGATGATAATGAGGTACAATCCTACTTCTTTGACTGCCAAGATACAAGTTTGTCTCCAAGAAATTGCACTCCCCCAGACGTACTTTTACGTGTATCTAAACATCCTGCATGATCAACATCTAAAAAAGCGATTAGTTCAAAACCAGAATCCTTCGGATACCAGATCCCCAAATGGATGGTTCCCTTTATGTATCGAAGGATTCTTTTAACCTCATAGAGGTGTCTTTCAGTTGGTCGAGATTGATAACGGGAGCATAGATATACAGCAAAAACAATATCTGGTCTGCTGGTTGTTAGATACATGAGGGACCCAATCATACTATGATATTTTGTATGGTCAATTGGTGTACCATGTAAATCAGCATCCAGCTTTGGGGATGATGCAGACATAGGTGTATTATAAGTTTCACAACTTGTCATGCCATGTTTCTTTAAAATCTCAAGAGCATACTTGGACTGATTTAGAAAAATTCCACGGGGGGATTGATGAACTTGAAGTCCTAAGAAGAACGTAAGTTCACCCATCATAGACATCTCAAAATTTTGTTTCATTAGTTTAGCAAAAGCATTTGAGTACTTTTTATGTGTTGAACCAAAAATGATATCATCAACATAAATTTAAACAATTAAGATGTCCTCCCGTGTTTTTGAATAAACAGTGTAGGATCAACAGATCCTTTGGTAAAGTGATTAGCAATTAAGAATGCGGACAGTTTATTGGACCATGCCCTCGGGGCTTGTTTAAGGCCATAGAGGGCTTTCTTGAGTCTGTACACATGATTAGGATGATCTGGATCAATGAAGCCCTCTGGTTGTGTGACATACACTTCTTCACAGAGTTGCCCATTCAGGAATGCAGTCTTCACTTCTATTTGATAAACGGTGATATTCTTGTGGGCAGCATACGCCAGAAACATGCGGACAGCTTCAAGTCTAGCCACTGGTGCAAAGGATTCTTCAAAATCAATTCCTTCTTCTTGGCTGAAGCCTTTGGCAACCAGACGAGATTTGTTACGAATAAATGTTCCATCAGCATCCAATTTGTTTTTCCAAATTCATTTAAGGCCGACAACATAGACTCCATCAGGTCTTTCAACTAATTCCCAAACTTCAAGACGTTTGAATTGATCAAGTTCTTCTTGCATTGATTCAATCCAATTGTCATAAGTCATGGCTTTCGTAATATTCTTTGGTTCTGCTTGACAGACGGTAAGTGCATAAATGCATGTTTCACCATCTGTGTGAAGTCTTTTCCGTGTCATGACTGGATTGTCTGGATTACCAATCACATTTACTAAAGGATTATCTCTTGTCTATTTGTGGGTTGAAGGGTAATGTTGAAAATTATTGTGCATATTAGACGGATCCATGTTGCTTGTAGACGACTCTGCAATATCAGGAATGGTTGGAGCCGGAGCAAATGGATTAAAGAATGCATTTCCGTCATAATTTGCAGGTGCGGGTACTTCTTGTTGTAGGAGATCTTCAGCTGCATTCTCAGTATTGGAAGCGGTTTGTTCTTCTGTTGATGGAGATTCAGTTGGAGGTGCATCTGCAGCAACTGTTGTTGTTATAGTAGCAGGTGTATCAGGTACTGGATTATGATCAGGTTGTGCAGTGGAACTTGGTGATACATCTGATGCATGACTTGCAAAAGAATCATCGAACAGTGGAGCAAACAACGTTTCCAAATCCTTACGGTTGAGGGAGAGTGGTGCAGCTGATTGATCAGGAAAGTTTAGACGGTTAGTTGCGGGTCCTAAGCTGTTTTGATCAGAAGCCATTTCTGTTAGCTCATCAAAATTAGCATGTATTGTCTCTTGAATTTCTCTAGTGCGACGGTTCCAGATTTGAAAACCTTTAGAGTTCTCACAATATCCAATAAAGATACCAATGTCAGCTTTGGCTTTTAGTTTTCCAAAGTTATCACGATCATTATTTGGGTAACAAAGGGCACCAAATACATGAAAGTAATTTATGTTCGGTTTACGGTTGTGAACAATCTCATATGGAGTTTTGTGATGCCTTTTGGTGATCATACAACGGTTTTGTATGTAATAAGCAGTGGAGACAGCTTCAGCCCATAGGTAATCAGGTAATTGAGCTTTGATTAACATCGTCCTTGCAGCTTCCACTAACGTCCTGTTGCGTCTTTCAACAACCCCATTCTGTTCTAGACTTCTGGAAATAGATGTTTGATGTTCAATTCCTACTTTCTCAAAATACTTACGAAGAGTTTGATTCTTGAATTCAGTTCCATTATCTGTTCTGACTTTTCTAACTGTATTTCAAAGCTGAACCTAAATTTTAGTGAGAAAGGTGATGATCATAGAAGGAGCTTGATCTTTGGTTCATAGAAAATAGACCCAAGTCCATCTGGAAAAATCATCGACGATTACCAATATGTAGCGTTTACCATTGATTGTTTGAACACGCATCGGGCCACATAAATCCATATGGAGAAGTTGAAGAACATGATCAATACTGTGTTCAGCTTTAGAAGGGAAATGAGCACGAGTACTTTTTCCTTGTTTACATGCTGGACATAGGTGATCTTTTGCATACCGAAACCTTGGAAGACCATCGACTGGTTTATGACGAGCAAGATCTGCCATGGTCTTGAAATTCATATGAGACAGTCATTTGTGCCATAACCAGGATTTTGTTGAATGTGCTTTGGAGAGTAAACATATGGGAGAAGAAGCGGTCATGTTAGACATAGAAATGGTGTAGAGACTAGTTCCGCGTTTTCCCGTCATGAGATCGTTTCCTTGTAAATCCTGAACGAAACAAGTTTTCTCCCTAAAAGCTACTTCCAAATCACCATCACAAAATTGCCCTACTGAGAAAAGTTTATGTCTAAGTCCTTCGACATAATATATACAGCTAATTTCGATGTTGACATAGTCTCCACAGCCCATTATAGCAGCAAAATGATCATTCCCGAATCTGACAGTGCCTATGAACTTTGCAACAAAGTTTACTAAAAGTATGAGGTTGCCAGTCATATGTCGGGAACAGCCGCTATCAACAATCCAAAGAACGATTTGAATCACCTGCATCAAATGAAGACAACGCAGATTGAGAGATGGTAACGGTGGAACCCGTTGGGTTAGTAGCACAGTTATTAAGCATTTTAGGTAACCAAGTAAAACTAGGTTTCCTTTGTAGCCAACGTTGCCATGTCCAACTAGTTTCAGCTTTCTTCTTAGTAAATGCACTAGGTGATTGGATTGTTTTAGTAGCAACTATGGTTTTGTCTACGGCATTCTTAGAAACTACACTTGGCGGTTTTCCTAATATAGACTTAGAGGCAGTAGTGGGCCTAGAGAAAATGCCATATGTACATTTCTTATTATGAGACAAAAGAGATTTTGCAACATACTTTGTATGTTCACCAGATAACATGCTTTTTTGACAAAACACACAAGAAGCATCAACATTCAAAACATTCAAAGTTTTAGCATTCGTTACATCATGATTAGAATTACAAGTTTTTAAATTTTATTCTACATCAGACGCAACATGCGTTTTATTCAGACTCCTAAGGTGAACTTCTACTTCTTGGTCTTTTGGTGTTCCACTCCTACGTTGCCAGATACTAGTCTTCTTTTTGCTCTTATGCTTGGATCGGCTAACACTAGAAGGGGTGACTATTCCTGTAGAAGTGGAAGCATTCAAGTTAGTAGTCTGAGATGATGTTTGCCTAGGTGTGGTGTCTAATTTATACATTCCTAGTGCAATCACATTCGTGTGAACAAACTTCCCTTTTTTAAGTAATTTAATTTTCTCTCTGAGTTCAATGATGATGTGATTCTTTTGTTGGATTTTTTAGTCAAGTTCTTGATTTAACCGAACAGTGTCATTTTAATTTGACAAAATTCATCAATGTCTTTTTCATATTCGAAAATTTGACGTTTTAAAACAGCATTTTCATTTTCAAGATTCTGAATTTTGGAAGCATTACTGTTTTGAAAGGACATTGTTTCGTTTTGACATTGCAACTTTAATTCAAAATCTAGACTTTGAGTCTGACACTATTGTAACTTTTGATTGAGTTGAGAAATCTCTTTTGAAAGTTTGTTTTGCACATCATCGTTGAATTTGCTGATTCTCTCATTTTCTCTTTTCAAATTCACAATTTCAAGTCTCAACATTTCAGTATCAACAGAATGATCATTAACAAGCATAGCATTACAAGACACATAAATGGAATGCATGAACACAGAGATAATATCAGAACATAGAACATCTTCCAAGAGTCGATCTGCTTCTTTTTGTAAAACTTTGTTTCGACGTTTTTGGTTTGAGATCGCATTTTTAGTTGTATTGAAAGTGTTCATCATGGATGTTACTTCTGATTGAAGTTCCTGTTCCCAGTGTGTAGCACAAAGACGCAAATGTTGAACATATGGTAAAAATTGTTTTTAAAAAATTTCTCTCTTTTCTTTTTTCATAAGGAGAAAGAAAAGTGGAAACTGTTATCTCCGAATTACGTTCAATTGCTTGTTCAAAAAACTTTATGTCTTCCATAAACGTATCAAAATATCTAAGTACAAGACATCTTTTTGGTAATGGTGCAATTACACCTGAATTAGGTAAAGGACCATTAATTTGTGCCACTGATTTAACAGGACCAACCTCAGAAGAAGATTCATTTATTTGCATTACAAACCATGATTGTTCTGTTTTATCTTGTTGAGGAACGAAGGTGTCGGTAATATGAGGTACTTTTGAGTAATCAAATGGTTTATTAAACTTCACATTGCTCATTTTAGATCGACTCTCTTTTTCCTGTTCCTGTTCTTCTTCACAATTATGTACAACAACATGCATAATAGAGTCATCAAAAAGATGTTCTGCACTATATAACTTTGGATTTTTCTTGAGTGCTTTGTGTAGAAAACGTGGTTTGTCATCCCCAATAGCAAAGCCATATCCTTGGGGATTTTGCTTTAGAGTAAACTTCTGAATTGTTGTTACCGACTTACCACTTTTATAAACAACCTTTTGAAACTCTTTTATCTTACATTCCAACTCTACGATTTCCTCAAGATAAGAATCAATCCATTTCCTAGACACTTGTTTATGTTCAGAAAAACTAGTTTGACAAGTTGACAACTCTGTTTTTGTCTTTGAAAGTTCAGAATTTAGGTGTTCAACCTGTTGTTTGAAATCTAATTTTTCTTGTTCCATTTGAGAAATCAAGTTATTTTTGGAAACAGTTAATTCTCGTATCTCATGTTCTAACTCTTGTTCTTTCACATAAGATTTTTGGAATGCAACTTCAAAACTTTTTTCGTGTTTTTCTTTTGTTTCATAATTTGTAAGTTGTATTTTATAGCACTCAAGATCCTTAGTCAATAATGCAACTTTTGCTTTTAAGTTTCTATTGATCTCATTGCATTTATCAATCTGGGATTTTTGTGAGTCCAACTGTGTTTGGGTGGTCAATAGCAAGGTCATGAGTTCTGGATCTGGACCAAGCAAAAGATCATTTTGTTCAAATTGATCATTGTTATCATCATCAATTGGATCATCAAATGCAACAATTGTGTTAATTTGATCTTCATCAAATGTAACCACACTGTGTTCATTTGTTCATCATCTTGAGAAGATAATAATGAAGCATTTTGAACAACTTGCTCCTCGGCTGATGCAGATGCAGATGGTGATAAAATTTCATGTATTAGACATGTTGAATCAGGTACCTGAGACAGACTGTCAGTATCATAAACTGGGCCTGTTTCACTCATGTGCAATTCATGCATGTTGGCCATCAACATCACGGCTGCATTAGCTTCCAAGTCTTCCATATCATCATCAGAATATGCACTTGCCATGAAGTTGTTCTCTTTTTCAGTAAGAGTGCCCCCAGACTCATCCTTAAGAGCAAGAAGTAGTGCTTGCTTGTGATACTCACTACCTCTTGTTCTCGGTTTGGGACATGCATTAGCCAAATGACCTTTTCCATTGCAGTTGTAACATCTAACCATTGTATTTCCAATCCCTTGATTCCCGGTCTCAACAATCTCACCCCTTCTCTGTGGAGTACCAACATTGTTCCTACTGCCACCTGCTGTATTAAACCTTTTCCCAGTTCCTGAGTTTCCCATGTAACCTCCCGATCCATTTCTTCCATAAGCTCTATTCTGAATCTCAACTCTTCCATCTTGGACAACAGCTTGATTTCGAGTGTTGGATGAAGTACGAAGACGATTGTTGGATTTGTTGGAAAACTTGCTGAAAGCACGAGCAATTAATGCAAATCCTTCATTCAATGAATTGAAAGCATCATCTTCATCACTGTTTACATTGGAGTAAAGCATGGTATCCGTGTTGTCATAAAGAACAAGTTGATTGTCAATTGATTGCGGTGTTGATTCATATGGAATGAGTTGATTCAATGAGGTTTGTTGAGGATAAGCAAAGTGATGTTGTTGAACAAAAGCCTGGTTTGATTGTGGAGGTGGAGCAAAATGAGATTGAGCTATCAGTGCCAATGAGTTTGGAGTTGTTGACGGTGAATAACTACCACGAGCAGCTCTATCTTTGTCAACTTCTGACTGATGGTGCTTCAAATAATCATACAACAACCCATAAGATGCGTTGTGTAGATTTTTTGCTTGCCGAACAAAGGTGACATATTTCTGCCAGTCTGGACCAAGACAACTGAGGAACTTTGTGTTGACTGCAATCCTGGGTAAAATAATGTTGTGTCTGTCCAAGTCATTTATGATGTTGGTGAACCGATGGTAATAAGACTCTAGTGATTCTCCTGCTTCAATCATGAACATTGTGTATTCGAGATAGAGTTTTGATTCCATATTAGAAGATGAACGTGTTCCCACATGTCCTTGGCAGTTTTCTGAGCATCAATACTTCTGAAGATTGGATTAGGAATTCCTTGAAGAATGTAAGACATTGCAAGTTCATTGGCTTCACGATGAAGTATTTGTTCTGCTGTAAGCTGAGCATCAGGAATAGGGGTCACAGTTGCTTCTCTTGGAGGAATAGCATTTGGATCTCCAGGAACCGTTGTAGTTGGCATTTGGAATGGTCCTTCAATGATAGCCTTTTTCATGTATTTGCTATGCGGTTTCTTGAGTTCGATGAACCGTAAGAATCGACTTGCCCATTGCACATAGTTACCCGGAGTGAGCATAGGGGGTGTGTCTAATGATCCAGCCTCATGTCTTGATTGTTGACTACTTATGGCTTCAAACATCTTATCAAAGCAGTGTGGTTGTTTTACTGGAAGTGGGTAGGACTGCATTGGTTGTTGTTGATATGGTTGTTGTTGAGGGAATTGTTGCTGTGGGAAAAATTGATGTTGTTGTATAAAGAGTTGTTGTTAAGGATATTGTGGTTGTTGAGGATATTGTTGTTGCTAATGATACTGTTGTTGTTGATTGTAAAAGTAGTTGTAGTTCGGTGGTTGAGACATTATTGTAGAAGTAACTTGTGTTCTTATGGATCTTGTAGACAATTGAGAAGTGTGTTATGAGTTATAAAGTTTGGTTTTAGTTAAGTATGAATTAAGATGTTTTACTGTTCACTTTCAATTCTGACAAAACACTGTTCACATTCAATTCCGACAAAATACTATTCACAGTTGCCAATTGTGACGAGTTCACTAAATTGCGATGGTTTATCTGAATTCCGATGAAATTTCCAATTCCGATGGATTTATCCAATTCCGACAAAAGTAGCTGAATTCCGATGGACTAATCAATTTCGATGGATCTTTGGAATTGCGATGGACTTTGCAATTGCGACAGAACTTTGCAATTTCGATAACTTATCTGAATTGCAATTCCGATAATTTTCTCACTAACTTATACAAGATAGGAGATTTTCCTCAAAGTCGAAGTATTTTCACAAGCTTGTACAAGCAATGAATCTACTGAGTAACAATTTCGATAAGCCTTAGGTCGTCAATTCCGATAAACCCTTTTTGTTTCAATTCCGATAAACCCTAATCTCCAATTCCGATAAACCCTCGTAACGAATTCCGATAAACCCTTTTATCCAATTCCGATAGAAACACAGTTTATTCAAAACATTTTTTTCCAATCAAAAACGATGTTTAAACTGAATCTCTTTGGATCAAAACGTTTAAAAACACTTAAATAATAAGAAAGTTTCAAGCTTTAATGTTTTAAACGAAATTTGAGGAATTTTGATGAGTAGCAACTATGTAAACTGAATGTAAATCTAGTGAAAATCGATAAAGATCTATACTTTTGACTATAAATCAAACTTCTAAACACTATAGAGATCTTAACAGTTTACAAGTGTGAAGAATAAGTGCTAGAAATGAGATTTTGTCACTAATTAACAACAAAACCAAACGTAAACTATGTAAAAAGCTACGAACTAAGCAATAACACACAACTCAATGATCTTCTAGTGAATGATACCACTTGTTAGGTCCTAGATTAAGCACAACACAAGTAATACTACACGTATAAGATGAGAGAAAGAGAGAAGAGATATTAGAGAAGGTCGGATTTCAATAACACGTATGAGTAACAAAGGTTCAATATCATAAGTGAATAAAAACCAACAATAATAAGAGTAGTTTACATGACTATTTATAGGCAAGTGTTAGGGCAACACTTTGCCTTGATCTTCTAGAAACTAACCCTTATCTCACAGCCCATAGGGCTTCTAATAGGGTCGTGAGATGTATAACTAACATAAAGCCCTTAAGCAACCTAATAATATGACCAAGACTTGATTACATAATAAATGTGTTCCCAAAAATCTTAATATTCAACAGCGGATGGAAAATACGCGACACAAGTCCATCTTTTGTTTGATAAGTCTTTGTATTTTATAGTTTACCAGAATACGTGGTGCCGAGGGCTAACTTATTTGTATATCGTATGATGCACAGGAACATGGCGATCATGACTGTGACGAAGTGAAAAGTATACCAGACTCTACGGTAAAGAAAAAGAAAGGAAAAGCTAGAGAGCCTGTGATAAGTCAAACAAAGCGTAAACAATACTTTTTGTTTAGTCAAAGTGATAGAAGCTCACCTGCAGTTGCGGATATCTTTGAAGCATACTCGCCAATGGATAAATCTCCGTATCAAGAAAAATTTGGTTAAAAATTGGAAATATAAACAAGGAGAATTTCACTTTTGCTGCATCTACATCCGTTCAGAGTCAACTGTTGCCAGGAACACGTCAGCAAAGACGGGCCAGGATTCTTACATTCCGAAATTAGATTTTGTCTCCTGTGAAGACCCAGAAATCTGACATGTCTCCGTTATTTGATAAAAGTAAGGATAATTTTAAACCGGTAAACGAATAAGATTCAGATCATGGGAACTTTTCGACTGCATCAGCTAACATTGCTGCAGAAGAAGCCTGTGAGAAATGGCGATTGAGGTTGATATTCTTACTTATATGACTATAGAACTATAATTGTGCTATCAGTTAATTAGAGGTTGATTTGGGTTATGTTTTATATATAAGGGGGAGCTCTTTTACCTGGTGATCATGTATGCCATTATGTTCTACCTTTTTCATAAGTAAAATTTTCCACTTTTCTATTACTTTTGGCATAATTTTCAGCGGAAGGAAGAACAGACTTCTCGAGGCATTTGTTGCCGCTGTGAATGGTTGCTATCTTTATGCTCCAACTGAATCATGCTATTCCCTCAGTATTACATGCCACTCCTTTTTTCATTGGCTTATTTGTGTGTATAATTTACAGCTCTCTAATCATGCATTGCAGGCTCTAGCCGTGAAAAAATGCAACCGCGTGTGCCAGTGGGTAAAAGATGTGAATGAAAATATTTTTGCTGGGGGGGGGGGGCTCTTTTACCTGGTGATCATGTATGCCATTATGTTCTACCTTTCTTCATCAGTAAAATATTCCACTTTCTATTACTTTTGGCATAATTTTCTTATTTTTTAACTTTTTTTGGATAATCCAGGGCATATGGCTAAGGATTATACCCATACTTGGGGTTCAATGGAAATTAGTAAACATGTTTATCCTACTACTACAGTGGAGTTTTGAAGTGAAGTGTGCAAGTAAGTCACTTTACCATGATGGTGGTCAGATAAATGCTTAATCCACCAACCTCATAGACGAGAATGGTATGTTCAATGGAGTTGGGCTTGATAATTTTATCAAACGAGTCTAACTGGGAAAATGTGTACTTTCTTACGCTGTTGTTGCTATCATGGGTCCACTGAGCAGTGGTATATTATGATTATTTTCTGATTGTAAGTGTTAATTTCAATCTTATACGGCTTTATTTTCCGACTTCTGATACTGATGTGTTTCATACAGGAAAAAGCACACTTCTGAATCATTTTTTATACAAAGTTCAAGGAAATGAATGCTTACATGGGAAGGCATGTTCTAATCCGCTCTCTCTTTAATCACTATGATGAGAAGTGTCGATCTTTTGACTTATATCAAACTTTTATATTATTCGTAGGTACTGAAAGTTCTAAGAAGTCTGGTTGCTATTATACAAGTATAGGAAAATTGGTTTGCTAGGTGGCAAAGCATAACTTATGGGTGGCAAAACAAGAAAAAAGGTAAGAAAGGTTATTTATTTGGAATTTGATGTATATGCGTACCAGATGCTGTAATTGAAATGCAGTAACATGTTTAATTAATGAGCTTCAAATAATTTGTTTTTGAGTATTTTGAAAGGAGATTAATAGCAACCATCGTTTGATAACAAAGAGTTTGTTAGTTAGCTTTCCACGTCTATATTTTGAATGTTATATAAGTGTAAAAGTCAAACTTGAATAAGGATGATATTAGCACCCTTCTAATGAGCTGATCTCACCAGCCTGAAATGCGAAGACATAGAAAAGATGGTGAGAATATGTTTCTGTAGTGCTAATCACATCAGAGATATTAGCACCCAAACGGTTTTGACTACCTTTAACAATTAGAGCAGCTGTATCTTTTAGTAGAGTTACGTTTATTTTCTACAGAATATGGTCACATGATGAACATAATAGAAAAGAGTGACTTTTTAAAGTTTCAGTTGATTCTTATTGAGGGGAAGCACATCCATATTGTTTCGTGGGTTATGTGTTAAGGGACCTAAATGGTTTGAAACCAGCAACGAGTTTATAGCAATCCGAATTTTGTGCATTGTGTTACATCTTTACAAGTTTTGCCTTTTTCCTTTTTGCATTTGAAATACAAATGGAAGGCTCTTCACACAGTGACGCTAACAATCTCTTTTTTCTTTTTCTTTTTTTTTTTGGCCTTAGTCAATACAGATGATGTTTTATCTCTAACGGGTCAATGGGAAAAAGTCAGATTTTTGACACCAAACGTCTTTGGATTCACAAAGCTCCTTATCACAAAGTAGTGGAGTTTAGACATGCATGCTGACATGAACCTGTTTGCCGCATCAGATTACACTCAAAATACTGAAAACATGGTTGCACCTTCATACCTCGCTGAAAGTATTCTCTTACTCTGTCAAGTGTCGTAAACCACGGTATACCTTATTATCACTACTCACTACTCAGTACTTACCAAACATCCCTTCCTTGATTCTTATTAACACGGATATTACTTGCTAAAAATAGGCAGAAAACAGAAAAAATAACTTGCTTGATACAAGGTTCCAAGTTTGTTTCTTTGACAATGCAAGGAGGACTCACTCGGTGCATACTGCTGTAGCATTAGCATTGGAGAAGATGGTGCAACATAGGGCTCATTTAAAGAAGCAAAAAAAAGTGCGGTGTTGACTTCAAAGTAAGTTTGTTTTTATTTTTTAATCTAATAAGGAGTTTCTATTGAGTTTGTGGTTTGTCTTTGCATAAAATAAAGCAAAAAATTGGGAGGAAATTACCCCTATCAAAGAATACTATCAAGTAAATACAAAATGCAACAGCTAATATGATAATCGATCTTTTATCATTTGATCTTGCTGCACGTTTTCAGATTTGATATGCCAGTGATAAAAATGCATCCACCACATTCTTATTCTGTTGTACTCATAAGGTAGTATTTATGACATATTAATTCGTCACTGACTGTAACTAAAAGAAGAGAACTTTGTAAGGCATCTATAGGAAGGGGCAATGAACCAGTTGAACTGAATGAGGCTACTGAATCACTACGTATGTTAGTCGGAGAATTGACATTTTGGAACTAATCATGCACAACTGTTTTTTTTCTTCATTTAACGAACAACACAAAAAAATGTTATCATAAAAATACTATTTTTTGTTCCATATATTCTTATAGTAGACCATGCATCTCATAGATATATTATGTATTAGATTACTTTACACATATTGGTTTTGGTTTGTAGTTTGTAAGAAGTTAGAAAATTTAATATGTAATCTTTCGTATATCTCCTTTTTGCAACATATTGGTAAAATAATATGTATCTTTACTAATGTAAATAAAACAAGATGAATAACGATATGTATCATAAAAATTGAAAATAAAAGAATATCATATCTTATTTGAAATTTAAAATTTTGTACAATATATTAAAGTATATCATATTCTAAAATAGTTAAAAGTATTGATTATTTTACATGAATAACACAATAGTTATTATAAAATATTTAAAAGAATTGATATATTTTACACACATAACATAATAACATGATTGTAAATACAAAAGATATAGATAAAATGGTGAATAAAATGTGATACCATCTAGCAATTAAAATATGCACATTATTATGGCAGGAATTTCAGATTCATGGGCACACATGAACAGTCTTAAGCTGTAGTAACAGTAGCAACACATGTTTGGATTTGTAGGTTATATTTACTACTTTAATGATCTCAACGCTTTTCTATTCTGAATACATGTAGTTATATCTATCTTATGAATGTAACCGATTTTAAGCGTTTTTTCCCATTCAATCTTTCAGAGGAACCTAATAATAGAGGCAACGGCTTTCCTCTTGGATGTGCTTAAGCCCAACCTGCCAGAACATGTTCACCTGCAAACCAAGGTACATGTTGTCGATAATGTTTGATAGGTTACGGTTAATTATCGAGTTGCCTGGTACCAGGCACTGGTCATGTTGCAAAATAACGGCTGCACTATTGACTTATTTAGGGCATGAAGTTAATTGGCCAATATTAATAAGTGTCATCAATTGTTTTAGCTGTGTCAAATCTCTTTATATACAAATTCAGTTATTTACTCTTTGTTAATCAATCTGACTTTATTAAGGGTTTATAGATTATGGCATGTCGTTTGTGAAGGATTTATGACATGTCTTATTTAGGTGGGATAAATATGTCGTTGTATAACCTCATATTAATGTTTCGTGATTGTATCTTGTCAACAATCCTCTAGCTGTAAATTAAACTTTGGCAATCTAATACTTAGCAAAAGCGACATTAACCTATCATTACTTGTAGCAAGGAGAGTGATTCATACCGACCATTTTTAGACACATGACTTACACCTAAAATATGACAACGATAATTATAAGTCATGCCCACCCATTGGGTGGGCCATGACAACTAGTGTATATATATATATATATATATATATATATATATATATATATATATATATATATTATATATATATATATATATATATATATATATATATATATATATATATATATATAGGGTCCGGTTCTAGAGAAAAGTATATTTAAGTAGAAAAGTGAGAAAAATAATTATAGGGTAGATTTTGAAAACATTTAAAAGTTTAGGGTAAAGATTAAAAACAAATAAATAAAAGAGGGATATCAATCCGTCATTCAGTTCCATCAGAAGTTCAGAACCATCTTCACCGACACCATCACACAAGCGTCTGCACCGTCACCATCTGCACCGACACCATCACCACAACCGTCTGCACCGTCACCACAACCACAACCGTCTGCACCGTCACCACCACCACCCTTTCCATCATTATTCCCAAACATGGAGATGAGCTACATCGCCACCGTCTTCCGTCGTGCAACCACTGCGTCAATCTTCAATCCACCACCGTTACACCGCCGCCGTCAATCTTCTTCAGGTTAATTTAGTATATTTAACATTTTTAATTATTTAATTTATATAAATTTATTTGTTTATTTATTTTAGTGTTTAGGTAGAGGTAATTTGGTTGTTGTTTTGTATTGAACGACATGACATCTTAGGGCATCTGTGTGTATATTTGCGGCATGAGATTGTATTAGTGCATCTGTGTTTGTGGTTGATGTTTCCCGTTAAATGTTTGTATGTTTAGTGCATCGTTGAACATATTAGAGCATCAGTTAGCATGATTAGGGCATACGTTTGTATGTTTAGTGCATCTTTGAAAATACTTGCTCATCGCGAGATAAGGGTCTGAGTTTGAGGGAATGTGGTGCATCTGTTGTATATGTATTAGTGCATCCGTTATATATGTATTAGTGCATCTGTTAAAAGATTTGTGCATCTGTTATATATGTATTAGTGCATCCGTTATATATGTATTAGTGCATCTGTTAAAAGAACAACATAATATGTTCTTCTTTTATATGCCAATGAAGAACAATAGTGGCTGAATTTACAAGTTGCATAAATATAGAAAAGTACAACTGAACACTAAATAATTTACAATGCTGAAAATTTTGCCTTCTTAAAATGGTTCCTTTTTACCTTGATAGGGATATGTTGGGAGGAAAAGCACGCTCATCGACTTGTTAACTGTTCGTGAGTATCTTTACTACTCGGCTCTACTTCAGCTTCCTGGTTTCTTGTGTGGGAAAAAAGTGTTGTTGAGGATGCCATTGTTGCCATGTCACTAAGTGACAATGCAAATAGCCTCATAGGCGGTCATTGTTGTACAAAGGGTCTTTCTATTGGTGAAAAAAGACGTGTCAGCATTGCAACTGTAGGTAAGAGATCATATAATTTATACAGGACACCTGCACTATCAGTTTTGAAATGGATAATCAAGAAATTTCCATATATGTTAATTTTATAAATTTCAGTGGCGCCTATCAAGGATATAGAGAAGAGAAAGAAGGAATACGAAGAAGCTAAATTTTTTTTACATTATACTGTCAGCCTCATTGACTCCTTCAAATTAGACAACAGTCGTTTTTACAAGTTTATAGCCTTCGAGGCTGTACGTCTGGATGCGTACGAGGTTCTGCATCTAATTATAAGTCATTTTAATCAAACAATAGAGTACACTAATGAAAGGCATAACATTATTCAGTTAGCAATAATACACCGTTCAGAAAAAGTATACAACCATATATTCTATCCATTAATCAAGCAAAAAGAATCTCATAGAGTATTGAAGGATTATTCCGGTAACAATCTCTTGCACTTGGTAGGAAGATTGGCACCTTCATATAAACTTAGTTGTACAACAGGTGCAGCACTTCAACTACAACGAGAGCTGCAATGGCGTGAGGTACTTCACATATAAGTTAATATAGAATCATAGTGTTCTATACTATCTAGTTGCATAAAGGATAACAAGTTGAATTGTACAGGAAGTGAAGAAGTTTATGGAACCTATGCAACTTATCGAGAGGAATATTGATGACGAGACACCAGATATGGTGTTTACAAGGGAACAAGCAGAATTGGTAAAGGATGGCGAAAAGTGGATGAAAGCAACGGCCGAATCATGCAGCATCACTGCTGCACTAATTGTCACGATCGTTAGTGCATCCGTTTAAAGTACTTTAGTGCATCCGTTTGAGGAATATTAGTTCATCCGTTTGAAAATATTATGTATAGGTTCATAAGAGTGTTTCTTGCTATTAGTATTGTTGCTTTCGTTGTTAGAAGTGGAAATAGCACATTTAGTGCATCTGTTTGCTGTTAGAAGTGGAAATAGCACATTTAGTGCATGGAGTTTGTATATCAGAAGGATGGTCGTCAGTCTGTTTATACTTTATAGTGTTACCGTTGCTGTTCTTGATAACAATAGCTTAGAGCGTATGCTAATTTTGGTGGAAAGAAAAAAAAGAGGCTACCTTAAAAAGGTTCCATAGTGTGGCATAGCATATGCCATAGGCTTTCTTAAAGTGAGTGTTAATGTAGATCGGATGTTAAATGTTTTTTATGCTAATGGCCATCTATCAACAAATATGCAGAAGATACCTGGAATATGTTCACCAGATGTTGCTTTCTTTTTTGGTAAGAGAAAATTGCTTTGGCTTGCCTTCTTACTTGGGACACATGCTTCACCATATGATATGTTCACGTTACATTTTTGGTAATCCTAAAAATCTCTGAATCTGATGATCTTTGAATGTAATATTTAATCTGTGCCAGATCGTGATCATCCATTCTAGTTACAAAACGGTGTGTTTAATTATCAGATGGTGGTAAAATAATAATGTTCTCTGCTGCTTTCTTAGTTTGGTGTTATATATCCTAATTTTGAGTAATTCTTTTGTAGGCTGCGGAGCTCACTTTGGCTTCAGTTCAAGCCACACCAGATTGCTGCTGGAGCAGCGTATCTTGCTGCAAGATCCTTAAATATGGATCTTACTTCGTGTCAAAATATTTGGCAGGAGTTCTATACACCACCATCTGTTTTGAAGGGTAAGTAATTTCATCATTGATTTCAGTTTATCTAGAGGCGGCAAGATGGGCGGGCTGGGTAATGGCCAATGGGCAATGGCTCAACTATTTAAGTTAAAGGTCTGATTTGGGCAATTTTTGATTCTTTAATGGGCGAAATGGCACATTAGTACCATATGTATTCATTATTAGCACATTAGTTGCATTAAAAATATCGAACAAATGGAAAGTGTGTGCACCCTGGCCAACCCAACCTCAAACCTGGCATTTTGACTCACAATACCTTATCTTCTTGTGGAAGTTACTTTTTTTGTAGTGACTTTATTTTCTTGTTGCAGATGTTGTCCAGCAGTTGATGGAGCTGTTTTAGAGTATAACCTGAAAGATGGTTGCAGTTTATGCCTCTAGATGATTGGTGTCATATATGTGTGTGTCGTCGTTCATGCCTGACCCATGATGGCCACGTTGGCATGATAACGGCTTTCCATTACAGCCATTCTTAGAGCTTGTATCAATAATCTATTTGTTTGTAGGTTAAAGGGACTATTAATGGGCACAAGACACGTGAAGTAGATTGCCAAAATACTATGATTTAATACTTGTAATAAAATTGTATGGTGTATGATACTAAAGTTTTTGATAGAAAATTTATGGCTTTAATTAGTGAAGTATTTTTTCACGTTTCACTTGAGAATGGCTAAAATCTTCACAGTAGCTATATTAAATGAGCATATTCATTCAAGCTAATAATTCAAAATCTCCAGTGTGCCTTAGATTAGTGCATCATTAGATGATTAAGATTAGTGCATCGGTGAGTAAGATTAGTGCATCACTAGATAGATTAATGCATCGGTGAGTAAGATTAGTGCATCACTAGATAGATTACTGCATCAGTATGTAAGTCGAATTATTTTGTACCAAACAATGCTTTCCTAAAAGGTTACATGGCGACTGTACATGGGTTACTTGTGTATACATTCTTAAAGCCTACCAATCCTTCTGACTCTTTACAAAAAAGGGTATGGCTATTAACAAACATAGCGTAAGCTTAACAAGCGACTCCTGCTCTACAACCAAGTGAGGCAACAACACTTTTTGTGAGATTTGGCACTTATGCTGCTGGTACTTGCTCTCTCTTTGTGAGCTCCTTGCATGCACCATTGGCTGCAACAAACAGGTTTCATCGGCTGATGATTGTGGCACCATCACCACCTCCAATCGCGTAGGATTGCCATTTTGTGTAGTCATTGTTTACCACGTAAACAAACCCAAATCTTACCGCGGGTAACCTCTGTGTCAATCCTCTTCCAAAGTGGTTGTAAGCAAGTGTCACTTTTATTATTTTGTCCTCTTGGGGTCTCATCACTTGCACCAAAAACCAAAGCCTGTAAATATGCATGCGTCAGGTTGGGTTATCTTTGACTAGAACTGGTTCAGTGGGTCAAATCAAATCATTTAGCCAGAACACAAAAGGGTCAAATGAGCTAACAATGTCGAAAGCTTGCAAAGTGTATTTTCAATGCCTCTTGCTAATAAATTTATTGTAACGAGACAAAGTGTTTTGATCCAAACCATTTTCTTAAGTAATAGTAAGAGGTTATTATTTTCAGAGGGGAACCATTTTGACCAGTTACAACGTACCTTGTCATGCTTGACGAAGTGGCAATTTGAAATGGTGCTGTTAGTAGAAGCTGCAACGATGTCAATAAGCCCGTCATAGCTGCTAGCAAAGGAGAAATGGTCAATCAACACCTGTAACGATTTAAAGATAGAAACATCATCACCGTCACTTCTTCCTCGTGTGTCAACATGATTATCTTTCGATCGAATCATGCCACCAGACCCCTCAACAATAACAAAAACAGATTTCTGCAAGTTTAATATTTCTTAAGCATGTATATCGCAATTTTTTAAAAGACAACCTACAACCAAGTTGTTTAAGTTAATTACCTGGATACCCTTGAGAACATCACTATTAGCCACTTGTTCCTCTTCCGTTTGATTCTGTTTCTCAACTAATAATTTTGGCTTCCATGTAGCATCCCTAAGCGATGTTGCAGTATTCTCATCACTCGCTATCAAAATATTATCAAACAAGATTCCATCTTGCATCGTCCATATCTCGATACCAATAGCAGCAACAGGCTCCAAGTCAGGTTTGTCAAGTTCAAAGTAGTCAACATTTGGAATTTCACGAGGCTTCCAAATACCCATGTAGTTAGGATTGTCGATAAGAGGAGAATACCATTTCCCTTTATGCTCTGGGTTCTATTTGAATGATCGTTTCCACTCTCCATAACCTAATTCACATATTTTATTATGCATTCATTCCGTGTCGTTCGTTCAGAAAGTTGTTGTAGGTTTTGGTTGAATATTAAAACAAATATTCATTTAGGCATTTCATCAAACACCTTGTGTGCAGTTTTCGTAAACACTTTTTTATGTCTTTTTTCTCAAATTTGCCTCAAATAACTAATTCATACACAACATCATGTCACACAAAACTTTTAAAATTGGTACATCTATGAACACACCGAATCGAAATTCATAACACAAAACCCTAAATCAAAATAAACAAATAAGTTATACAAATAAACTATAACAAACACTTATATAAGCTTTATTTTTTATGTTTGATAACAAAACCAACAAAATTATAATCAAAAAAGGTTTAAAAACTTACTTTGATCGGCGCTTTATGACATTAGAACGTGATGATTGAGTGAATCTAATAGGAGATCATGTTTATTGTGTTGAGAGTGGAAGCAATAATCACCGGAAAAATAGAAGCAGAGAGAACCAGAGAAGTGAAGAAGAGGAAAAAAATAAAAAATAAAAAAGTTAGGCATTTTATATGATAGATTGGCAAATAGGGACGAATTTACAATACTTACCTTTAAAGAATAAGGAAGTTACAATCAGGTCCTTTGAGTTAGATAAAAAAAGGAGGCGAAGGGGAGGGGTTGATTTGTACACTTTTCTCACTTTTCTACCAAAATGAACTTTTCTCATGAACCAATATCTATACATACATACATATATATATATATATATATATATATATATATATATATATATATATATATATATATATATATATATATATATATATATATATATATGAGAATTAGAGGGGTTGAGAAGAGAATAAGATAGATAAAAGGAGATAAGAGAGGAAGAAAAGATGAGAGAAGAGTGAAATCAGATAGATTAAGCATGAAACAGATAATGCAGAGAAGAGAAATCAGATTTCTAACACTGAGCTAGGGACGGTCATTAATATACACCGACGGTCCCTTAAATATTAGGGACCGTCCTTATATAAGGGACCACGGCCAGTGGGCGTGTTTTGAGAAGATGTGTTGTGATTTAAGTAATTTCCCATTTTAAGGTTTGTTAATATCACACATTTTAAAGACAACCATCACAAATATCACAACATAATAGCATGGATTTCATAACACATTCATTCATAACAAGCATTCATAATAGAAAGCATATAATACATAAGAATTCATGCATCACACAAACAAACTACCAACTATTTCTAAAAACACAACTAACTTCCTAGAACATGCTTGGCCCAAACGATACTCATTTGATTATTCTTAACTAAACATGTAGAGATGTTTAATTAGAAGGTGGAGAATAGGATGGTGAAGAAGATGGTGGAGCAGAAGGTGGCATGGTTGCAAGAGGAGTTGGTTTCACATTGGGTTGAGAAAGAAGATACTCAATGTGGCCAAACATGTAGTGGAGTTCACCTCTTAGAGAAGAAATGAGGTTGAAGTTATGGTAACAACATGCACAACCCATGGTGTGGTTGTTCACAAAGTTGTAGGGAATAGGAAATCCCATGATTGGAGATGGTGGTGGAGTAGAGGGAGTGTAGTCCAAAGGCCCATTTGGTGATAGAGACAAAGAGGTATTTGGTGGAAGTGGATGTGAGCTTCTTGGTGGTGGTGACAAGTCTCCAAGATAAGGTGAGAAGTTACCAATGAAAGTTGAGAATTGAGAGGATGATGGTCTAGAAGAAGAGAAGGATGTTCCATTTGTGGATGGAGTTTTCATTGGTGCACTTGGTGCTTGAAGTTGGTTTTTGGTGGCGTGATGGTGATTTTAGGCTTTTTGTTTGAAAGGAACAATGAGGTTGAAGAAGAGCCCATTGTGAAGAATGAACTAGAGGTGAAGAAGAAAGGTGATGATCAAGAAGGAGAGGATGATGGAGGTTTAAATAATCAAATGTGTATTACATTTAGGTAAAGCATGCATTAAACATATTAGGGCACATATATTTGTTTAACTAAACATGGAAATGGTGGTGATAAGCATGCAATAGGGTTATGGATTGCAGGAAGGAGGAAATAGTACAAAAACCCGTGACCTACATTGGACGGTCCTTTAAATACCAGGACCGTCGTCCCTTTAGGGGACCGTCACCAGTAGGTGATCAGGTTTCCTCCCTGTTTTTCATTTCTGCAATCCTGTAACTAACATACTATCTAATATGTCAAATAACCTGCAGAATTATATAGGATTACTTATGCAAACTATAATCATGTAATAGACTAGGAAGCATCTAGAATTATATAGGATTACCTCACTTCTCTTCCATTTTGCAGATCCAAACGCACGAACGCAAGCCGATCTAAATCTTCATCTTCTCATTTTAACAACAATGATCTATGGTAGGTTGTTCTTGATGCGTCATTCGTTTCTCAAACGAATTAAAGGAAGAACATAACACACTTGTTATGATTCTATCCTTTTCATTCTTATATTCACTGAAGCTAAGCTTCAAAATGGATCGATCTATGAAGAAAAATGTTTTTAATCTTAAAAAGATTTTGGTTAAAGCCCTAGACACGAATCTGAGATCAATATATATATATATATATATATATATATATATATATATATATATATATATATATATATATATATATATATATATATATATATATATATATATATTATATATATATATATATATATATATTTCTGTTCGAATCAAGTATTTCCTTTGGTGATCATGTAGTATTTTTTTCTTTCAATTTTGTTTGTGAACGAATAAAGGAAAGAAGATAACATAATTGTTATATTTCTTTTCCTTCTTGTTTCAGATAAAAATTGAAGCATAGTCTTCGACAATGATCAGTGATGTATTATCTTTTGTATTCATTGAACTTTGAAGGCTGATGATAATTATTGCCACACGAAAAGACATGACTGAGATCATTTCATTGTTTTTACTTTTATGTTACGAGTGTTGTTTAGTTTAGGATAATGATTGATTGTGAGTTGGGGAGTGAATGGTGAGGGTTATTGGTTGTGTCTAGATGTAGGATACGGTTTCGTTGGTCATGGATGATGATAGATCTATGATGTAATCTTGTTCACACGGATGAGATCTATAAAGATTGGTAACAAGTGAACAAAACTGAGATCTTGAGTCCTCTCTTGTGTACAGCCTTTTCATTTCGTGGGGCTCTTGGACTGATGATGATATGAAACTGACGTCAACTTTGAGTCGGTCTTATTTTTCGGTCTTGATCAACCTTCTTCATCTTCTTTTACTTTTTGTTATCATTTCCTAGACTGATGACCAGTTGTAACTGAGGTCTATATGATTTGGTATATGGTTTTTGGTCAATTTTCTGTTCATCTTCATCTTTTTCTGTCACAAGTTCGATAAGAAAACTTTGATGAGTCAAACTTCGATGAGTCAAACTTCGATGGATCCAAGTTCAATGGATCAAAGTTCGATGAACCCTTCTCGAATTTCTTTACAAGAAATCGATAGCAAATTCGATGAAGTAAGGTCTGCCGAACGTTCTTTACAAGAAAGTTTGATAAACTAGGGTCTGTCGAACTTTCTTTACAAGAAAGTTCGATAAAAGAGGGTTTTGACTTTTCCGCTGACTTTTCTGACCAATATTCTGACCACGTTTTTTGACCACTTTTCAACCACTTTTCTCTTCTTTTTGATCCATTTTCTTAGGTAAAACTGCTTCAACAACATATGTTCTATCATAAAAATCATTTCTTTTGTGTTCAGGCCAAAATACAAAGCAGTTTAATAGGAATGTTTTAGGATAAAAATGAGACACAAAAAGAGGAGACTGTGACCATATGACTATCCTCAAAAAACGAGACCAGAAATGAATTTTGACCAAAACCCACCAAGGCAAAATACGGCTGACTAGAATAACCAGTTTAAGAAATTAATATAACTAGAAAATATGTAAATAGCAGTTAAGAATATGTTAAAACAACTTAAAAATCAAATTTTGACAAGATAAACACCACAAAAATCAACCATAATAAGCAACGAGGCTCTGATGCCACTTGTAGGATCGTGTTTTAAGGTTGATATTGTGATTCGAGAGGTCGGGGATTATGAAACCAAGAGTTAGCCATTGTTAGTGAGAGAGAGTAGAGAGAGAAAGAAACTATGTGTTTATTGATAAAGATGAAAGAGTAAATTACACACTAAGTCTCACCCCCTAGTGAAGTCTAGGATGGCTTACATAGGGCAACCTACACATGACTTTACATAATTGATGGTTTCAGTCCATGTTTTTGTGCCTTACAACATAACTAATGTAATGCCGAGTATGTTGTCACATTTTCGTGTTAGGAGCATTCCTAACACAAGCAAACACATAACAAATAAGCACATAGCAGATAGACATATAGACATATAGCAAACAAGACAGTCAAGGTTTTAAGAAAGCGTAACTTTGCCGCTAGCTATTCCTAAGGATACATTACCGTGAGAGATGGTGTGCGTGATGCAAGGTTTGAGTATTGATGAGTCTTCGCACGTACGACGAGAATATGAATGTACATTCATATCCATTATTTGTTTCCCTCGTGCATCTCATTTGAAGTTTCAACCATTTGACATATTTCGTATTCGGAGCACACGTTGTCTTCTTCATCCGTATCACCCCAAGATTCTTTGATGAGTTCTCTACGTAAATTACTCATATAGTCCTTGTCGGCATTACCTTCATTGAAAACACTTGAACTAGTAGCATTTGTATTTAATCTATCTAAATATCTATCTACTAATTCGTCTTCAGAAGTGACGAATTGTTCATGTGTATGTTCAAGATCAATACGGTTATCTTTGGCTTGTCTATTTCCTTGATGAAAGTTTAAAAGATTTTTCCAAATGTCATTTGCCGTTTGACACAAAAATATTCTTTCATATTCAATTTTCGGCAAGGCTTTATAAATCATTATTTTTGCTTCAATATTTTTACAATACTTTCTTTTGAATTAATCACTTTGATTTTCAAAATTTATTTTCGTTGGTTGAAAATCACCAATTGAAATGACATGCCAAAGATCTTGATCTATTGATTTCACATAACTTTCAAATCTATTTTTCCATTCAATAAAATTATTGTTTTCGAAATATGGTGGTTCTTTCAAAGAACACCCTTCTAGATATCTTTCAGACTCCATAGATCGATTCAAGTTTTAATTAAAGTATAGTATACTTTAAAGCTCTTGAGTAACCTGCGCTGATACCAATTGTAGGATCGTACAATCTTGATCATAGGATCCTACATAAGAAAACCTTGCAAGATCGGAGTAGGATCGAAGATGGTATAGGATCGAAGTAAGATCGTAGGATAGCTAGTAAGATCGTAGGATTGCTATCGATCCCGATCCTAGTAAAAAGCTTAATTTTTATTATTAAACATAAAAACAAGCCCACTTGACCCAGTTTTGCCCATACACGGCCGAACATCACAATTAGAATCAGTAAAAGAATAAATTTGTAAATTGTAATTATCGTAGGTGATGATGGAGAGTTTTGATAAGAAGCACATTACGATTTATGAAGAGGAAAATGAAGTTAATGCACCGTTCGAAATCATAGATCGACCATTGATGACTAATTCTTTGGATTAGGCTAGGACGTTTAAATAACTTTTATTATATACGACTCGCGTCATATTTCTCTTGTACCCAAATCGTTCATCTAATAGGTTGAAACCCAAACTAATTGCATGTATTTGCATTATAAATAAATTAGCACGACGTTTGAACTTTTAAATTTTCATTCATGTTCATTTGAAATTATTCTGATCGAATTATATATTGAACTATATAAAACTACAACTGCTATTAAAAATTTCATTTTTTTGTAGGATCTTACGATCTCGATCTTGCGGATACGAAAACAATCCTAGGTAGGATCGCGATCTTGATAACCGTGGTTTCACCGTTTAGAATTACGTTTTAAAAAACTTTTAGTTCTTTTATGTTCTTTTTGAAAAACGGTTAGATTCAATAGCTATGTGAGATCTATAAACACAATAGTAATAAATAAAGTAAGTAAAGTAAAGACAAGAGATAAAGGAAGAACACAACTACACGGAGACGCCGAGATTTATAGTGGTTCAGCACGAAGCTCACTCTTCGCCCTACTCCACTCCCCGAGTACCACACTCGAGAGTTCACAATCACTATGTCAACACACTCCCTTCTGGCGGAGCAAACCGTACACCAAAGCTTACACCAAGTTTAACGACACTAAGCGGAATGTCGGGTCCTAATCCTAGCTAGAACCAATCTACATAAAGCCCACGTGGCTACACGAACAAGCACTCTTGTCCACTTGGATTTACACACAATCCAAGTCTTCACACGGACGATCACCCCGACCAAATCTTTACACGGACTATCACCCAGTCCACTTGAATCTTCACCCGATCCAAGTCTTCACAAACCTTCACTCGGTCCTAGTCTTCACCACTCACACCAAGTCCAAGTCTTCACCGACACAACGACTTACACAAAGTCCTAATCCAATTACACCACTTCACGGACTTACACTTTGTCCGTATTTATCCTAACACACCTATTCACGACTCATACACAAGTCGGATACACAAATGTACAATATACACAACTTAGAGAGTTTGGGGGGAAGAAGAGAACCGTAACACAAGTTACGTTTGTGTGTGATGACTCTAACACTTCGTTTCTTGACAAATACGAGCGTTCTTCTCTTGCACTTTGATACAGAGGGTAACGGGATCACTTATAAACACATATCGACAAGTTATAGTGATCAAAGAAAGAAGGAAGAAAGAAAAGAATGTTTTTGTGCAAAGAGGGTTAGTTTTTCTGAGAAAACAGTGCAATATTTATAGGAACCAGGAGGAGTGGGGGACGGTCCCTTAAGGTTGGATGGTCCCTTATGTATAAGGTACCGTCGCCATGTTTACGGGACCGTCCTGAAATACGCTCCAATTTTTTTCCTGATGTGGTGAAAGTTTATCTGGTGAAAAACTTATCTGATTTGAGCGGGAAAACTAGCTGTTGGGAGATTTGAGATTCAAATTTATTTTCTTTAATAAAACATTTCTTTTTAATTACAAAAATACTTTTGTAAAAATGTTTTGTCACATAAAAATGTTACGTTTTGAGAAAATAAAATCCTTGATCACTTTACTAATGTCGGTATTGTATTTTTTCATACCTGAAGTGATGTTGTAGTCGGTACGTTGTCGAAACGATTTTCCTCGGTTAAAAACTTATCAAATGTAGTTTTACGTTATCGTGTTTTTATATTTTGTGATTATCAAAATGTATAGAGACCGAATAATGCAAATGACATTTTTGACATTATTTGTATTAACAAATACGTAAGAGAATATTGTATGAATATAATAGTGAATGTTGTGCATGTAATTGAGAAGTGTGCCGGACCATTAACACCAAAGGCAACACACATGTTAGACTTGATTAAGAAAGAGGCTTATAAGTACACCATTTTACGAACTGAAGGAGATAAGTATCAGGTTAGTGGATGGGGAGATAAGTGTTTTGTGAATGTTGAAGCTAGGGCTTGTACTTGTAGAAGATGGGAGCTTACAGGTATGCCATGTAAACATGTAGTTGCTACCAACCGGTATATGAGGTTCAATGGAATGGAAGTAGGATCAGTAGAATCATGGGTTTATCGATGTTACTTGCTTAAGACTTGGGAGGAAACTTACAAATACACCATCCAACCCATAAATGGTTATCAACATTGGAAAAAGTTAAATGTGCCTACAATCATTCTTCCACCTAAACATCATAAACCATTGGTAGGCCACGAAAGAAAAGAACTAGGGCTTTTACAAAAAATGATGATAATGATAAATATAGTAAGTTATCACAGTCTAGTAGGAGTGTAGTTTGTGGTATTTGTGGCAATGCTGGACACAACAAGAAAACATGTCTTGGGCAAGGAGGTGTCACAGGAAGTCAAGGCAGTACCCATCAGTCATAAAAAATAGGTTCATCCCAGCCAAAAGTTCCATCAAAGAAGAAGACAAAGATTAAAGGTAACAACTTTGAAGCAAATGAACAAGCTCAATGTCAAACTGATGCTCAATCTCAAAGTCATGTGCATGAAACCTGTGGTCAGTCTGAAAGTCATTCTCAAGCAAGTGTGGTCCAGTTTGAATCTGGAAGTCAAGTTGATGTTGCTTCTAGTGTGGCTCCAAAACAATTATGGACTAGGAAGAAGATTATAGCAGCAAAGATGGCTTCACCCTAAAAAAATGTTGGTTAGGTATTTCAAAGACAATGGTTTTCATCGAATATGTAATTCCTAGACAATATTTTCTATCTTTTAACAATGTGTGTTTCTGAACTTTGTAGACTACAAAATTTTATGCATTTGGAAATATATCCAATTTGCATTATGTAAGAAATCATCTCATGTTAGTCTATGGGATTAATTGAGTTTTAAATGTATCCATTTGCCACTTTACCCAGTTTCTACCTATTGTTACAAGTATACAGATAGTTATAAGTGTTGACTTTTACAAAGTCAATTACTGTCATTATACATGAAAATTGACTATTGAATAGTCAATTTACCAGCTTGCGTTCTTACTTGGATAATGTTTCTGTATTTTGACAAAGAGCAATGACGAATCAACAATGGATGAACAACACCAGAGCAAGTTCATGTTCATACTTGAAAGTGGTGTCTGTTCATCCATCGTTGATACTGCTTCCATCTTTGATACTTGGATATGTCTTACTTGAATCTGTGTTTGTGAGTTGGATAATGTTATTCTATTTTGACAAAGACCAATGAAGAATCATAAATGGATGAGCAACACCAGATCAATTTTATGTTGATACATCCAACTTTGATCATTTTACTAGGATGTATTTTGAATTGGATAATGTTTGTGTGGCTACTCATGTAGATGAAGTCAATATTTATACTGTTAGCCAAGGACCAAAGTAGTTGAAGTCAATATTTTGTAGTAATCAACCTACATTAAACTACTGTACATAACTTCTACTTTCTAGAAGGGATCCAAAACATAAAAACCAGTGACTTTCTAAAGCCACTAAATAAACCACAGGCAAACTAAAATGATGACAATCTAGGAGAATACACAGAAGTTCCTCAAATGACAAACTTTCTCCTTCTCAAGAAGGAGATAAGCTAGGGATGCTTGGTGAGCAGCCTTTAGCTCGATTGCCCTGTCGCCCGCGTTGACAGCCTCAAATGTCTCAGCAATGAGACCGTCTTGGCATTCTTGTAATGCCGCCTCATTCTGGTGAAGGTGCCTCCGTAAGTAGAGGATCACCTCCCTTGCTCTCAGTGGCATTGGTGGATCGTACCACCCATTTATGGGACATCTTGATCCCTAAAAAGCAAAAATCAAGACACTGAAACTTAAACTCATAACTTGAAAATAAACTTTTAATCTAAAACCACCATTACACTTAAACCATGATGAAACTATAAAGTGACATTTTAACTTAAAAAATCAAACCATTAATGCACCTCAACAGGACAACCATAGTAACGCCTTCCTGCGTTCACATTGTTCCAATAGGTCCTTACGACCGCCCACCTAGCACATCCACAACACACCATTATTAAGATTTGATCAGAAATATTTAGGATAAGATTTTATGAGAGAGAGGAAAGTATAGGGATGAGTGGTGAAAACCTTTAGCTTTTATTAGGATACAGTTACTGTAGCTACCACAGAAGCCGCGTCGTACTTACTCACACAGTTATGCGAAATGACGATTATGCCCTCAGACTAAAAACAAAATGTAACGGAAAGGAACGGCGTTGACCAGCGGATTACGGGTCAAAGGACGCAATCGGCCTCAAAAACTTGAAAAATGGACTCACGGCGACGAAAAGCTCAAGTTTTGGGCCCGTGCGATGCTTTTGGGCAAGTTTAGGGACAAACGGTGTATTTTTGTCTAGGTTTTAAGACCGGTTCGTTTGCATATTAAGACCGGTTCATGCAACGGTCTAAAAGAGTTCAATAGGACTGGTTGTTATTATATAAACCAGTCTTTTTGTGGTTTCTGAAAAAAATAATATTTTGGGCTGTTTGAGATTGCCTATTAAATAGCTGCAATGAAGGGAATAGGACTGTTTGGGATTGCCTATTGAAATTAATGCCTGTTAAAGGACTGTTTGTGATTGCTTATTGAAACTACTTAAAAACTTTCTAAGCAGTTTTAATAAGCAATCCCAAACAGACCCACTACATGCAGTAGTTTCAACAGGTAATCACAAACACTCTTATTCCCATTATAACAACAGTTTAATTAAGCAGTCCCAAAAAGCCCGTATAAGCTAAATAGGCAATTGATTATTTAAAGTTGTCTAAATAGGCAATACAAACTTCTATTATAACCAGTTGCAAATAAACATTACAAAACATTCTTTATAAGGAGCTTCAAACATTTATTAACTTGATTATGTACCTAAATCGCTAAGACTCAATCATATCACAGACATAACTTTATAGCTTGAATGGTAACAGGCTTCTTGTTCCTCTTGTTAGCTAGTCCTGCAAATTATGGCAATTACACATCATAAGCAAACCAAAACAATAAACATTAGATTCTATTTGAAGTAGCAGTTACACATGTTGTAAAAGCATTGGATGGAATTGTAGTCTCACCTTTGGTGTTTCTTAACATAATGAAGATATTCTTTTCCATCTATAATGATCTTCACCATCTTGACATTATGTCATGCACTATGATATAGCCTCTAATTAATGTACGTCTCTAAAACAACAAATCATGATTGGTGTTTTTGTTAGTCAGTAACTCTTTAAATTGACATTTCGCTATCAATTTATAGTTTCTCACCAATTCAATAATCCAGAATTTTACTATTAATCAAGTACTATGACATATAAACTTTTAAAGAACTTTAAAAGCAAAAAATAGTCAAATCCATATTATTTTTTGTCAAATTATACTAATGGCAACTGCATGCTTAAGAGTCCTGCTACAGCCAACAAAATGATGAGTTACTTTCCACTCGTAAAAAAAACAAGGTAGAAAACTAGAATAATAAAAAAGAAGAGCACCTCACTCAATGAACAAAAAAAGAAAGGAGCAAACAACCGTTGAAGCCATAATTGTACTATAGGCACTCACACAACTTATTAAACCAGGAAGCATCACGAAAAATATAGTATGTGTGCCATAGCTAATTCATTACTGTAAATTTTAGCATCATTATAATCACAGGGGCCATTGTGTTACACAAACCTCAACATGAAAGAAAAAGAAGACCTTAAAGAATATACATTAGATTAACAAGCATTCCAAGCAATCCACCTTGATAGGCGGAACCAGTTGGATGGATATTTCAGCAACATATTTACAACAGAAGTATAGAACAGTTGGCAGAGAAAATCACATAAGTTGATGTAAGTGACGGATATGAATATGACAACTTAACAGTTAAAGGCCCGCCTCGGCCACCCCCAAGAATAATATCCATTGTCTCTCTGGACATCGGTAAGTGGGTTGTTAGGGTCCATGTTATAAGATCTTCTATGTAAATTGCAGCCATCACTTCGAACAAATATGACTCTTCTATCTAAATTGTTAGGCATACATCTCCCATTAGCACTGTTTCACAAAAGCATACGGAAAATCTTGGAGCTTCACCACTCCTAGCATACAGTCTACAAAATTCCAATCAAGACCAGACATATAGATTGAGACATTAGGTGAAAAATTCATTTATGCATTTTAACAAACACTTGATGTGCATATAAAAATCTGGATGTCTAACTGAAAATAGAATAAAAATTGCAAGTCCAAATTTTAGATAACATGTGAACACTTATCTCAATTATCACATAAATAAGACCAAAACATAAAAGATTTTATTAGGTTACAATAATAAAAAGTTGGTTACAAACAAAAACAAGCATGGGATATAAGAAGGATACATAAACCTCTATACGCACAATTAAGAACTAATTAAACCAAAATCAAAGTTTTTGGTTATTACTAATTCGGGTCTATATGGTAACCAACATGACTGACAATAACTATGTTTGTAAGCCGATGAAAATGCGATACAACCCATGAAACAAATTAAATTTAAAGCAATCTAAGCTTGGACCACCATTAATAGTGATTTAGAGTTCATACTCAAGTTTTCAGATCTAATGCCAAGAAACAAAATCAATTGACGATAGATTCGATGTTACTACCTGATTATTGAAGGATTCGAGCAATACGTGTGGATTGGTAGTAAGGATCTTGACCATAGGGATGAGATTTGTGTGTTGTTGATTTTGAGTTTTGGTAGGAATGTGAAATTTTGAGATCCAAAATGGCCGCCTAAAACCAAAGTGAAAAAATTCTGTTTTTGAACCGGGTTTATAAGGAGCCGGTCTAAATATTATATCTTAAAGACGGGTGGATATTAATACTGACCGGTTTATAAGTATTTTTCATTTATAGACCCGTGTGTATCAAATGAATTGGTCTTTATAAGTTCCAGCAGCCAAAAAGAGACATATAGACGTGTGTTTTTGAAAGGAGGTCTTTTTGAGGAGGTCTAAAAAGCCTTTTTTGTACTAGTGTTATCAGAGAGTAGTACACCTTGATGGTTATCAGTGATGGTACCTCACTAATGATGATCAGTGGATGTAACTCACTGATATATAAGAAATCAGTGAGACTTGTATAAAGCTCAATCAGCTGCCAAGCTTCAGGAAAGTCGAAGACCAACTGAAGAAACACTCTACAAACTGATGCGGTGTCAGGGAGTAAAGTATAAGGAGCTACAAGCAACACTAAAGGCACTGAGATCTGAAAAATATCTCTTTGACCCTGAAGACTTATCTCTGAAAGAGAAACTTAGTCTCTGATGAATGGGCGGGAAACTTTTTGGGAAGATAAGCGAACGGTCTTATCAAAGGACGATAAAGCAAGATTTTGGGTACAAAAGGTTGTCAGTATTGGAAACCAAAAGCATGCTTTACCTAGTTTCCTAGGCATGTGATATCTACATCCAGTTGGCAAACTACTATACCAATGTGCGTCCACAATATTTCCCTTCCTATTTAAACGAAACTTTATAACCGAGTTAAGTAGGATTCTAAACAAACACATAAAGTAATACTTGTCATTACAGTTGATAGGATCCCCTATCCTATGAACGTACTAAGCAAAGCTAGCTGCCACTAGTCATTCTAATAGGAGTGTTTCATTTATCATCAACCGGAATAGTTTACCGAGAGCTATTCCACTATAAATCTTTGATTCATTTCTAATAAGACTTACATACGTTGAAAGTACAAATGGTGTTATTGTGGTTTTGGGTGATGTTGTTATTATTCTTATTATTTGTAGGAAGATATCATCATTTGCTCAAACTGCGTGGACCAACAAGTGGTATCAGAGCGGGTGGGTTTCTTTTAATCCAGATTCGTTCTTGAGTGACTGCTAATAATCCATATCCGTTCTTGAATGATAGCTGATAACACATAACTGGAACCATCCTCTTCCAACCTCACCAAAATTACCCTTCCCTTAAATCATTCTTCTTCATTTCTACAAGATCAGGTTCTATCACAATGATCTTCTAAGAATAAAGAAGCTCTAGTAGCCTCCTCTCCAGCTCCTATTACCCCACTCTAGTTAGCACTACCTTATTTTAAGTCTCTTTGTTCATAAATAAGTTCACCCGGACACCAGGTCCTAAGTAAAGGTTATTATCCTGAAATTTCTCTTTCAGAGAGTCTTAAGAATGTATGAGTACAAAACTTAAAAGCGATCTACAATGGTTATGATCGATATTAAAATTGGTTATCCTGAGTAGTAACCAATATTGGTAGAAATGAGCATCAGGGGTTTTTAAATAATGGAGTATCAAAGATGATTGATGGGAAACATCAGGGGAAGGATGGTATAGTCTTCAGACTATGCTCAATGGTGCATCAGGGAGTGTTCGATGAATGGAATATTCCCTGATCTTCAAGAAACTACACTGAAGGCAACAACAATAAAGTATCATGAAACTACACTGAATGTTATTGATCTTTTTTAATACTTTTTTGTATATGAGTTTGTAAGTAAAAGTCGTTATGCTCACTTACAAACCATTTAATCTACACTGAAGGCTATTCCTGCAGTTAAATAGGAGGAGACTGTGGGCTTGAAAAGATGGTCTCTGATTAGTTTTCTGAATAGCCTATAACTATCATAAGAGCTGAACCAATGGTGACTCTGACCTATGACACAGATAGTTCAAGGTCAGAGAGTCTATATCTTCTTCAGAAACAATAAGGAATCAGACTGTAATTGTTTATCATTTTATTCCTTGTTGTAATTCATTATGTAAGAAGAAGCCGTTATGCTAACTTACTACTCATTAAAATTAGGCTAATTGAATATTCAAATAGGGGGAGATTGTTGGGTCTGATTTTTGACCCAATTGTCTCTAACCAGTATTTAAACATAAAATAACCTAATTTATTAAGTTTCTGATAAAGATAATTGAGAACAACACTCACTGATAAGAGAATAAGTCACCCTCTGATGGAAATCAAAGGTCTTACTCTCTGATGGTTATCAGAAAGTGTTACTCCGTATCAGAGAGTAGTACACCCTGATGGTTATCAGTGATGGTACCTCACTAATGATCATCAGTGGATATAACTCACTGATATATAAGAAATCAATGAGAGTTGTATAAAGCTCAATCAGCAGCCAAAATTCAGGGAAGTCGAAGACCAACTGAAGAAACAGTTTACAAACTGATGCGGTGTCAGGGAGTAAAGTATAAGGAGCTACAAGCAACACTAGAGGCACTGAGATCTGACAAATATCTCTTTGACCCTAAAGACTTATCTCTGAAAGAGAAACTTAGTCTCTGATGAATGGGCAGGAAACTTCTTGGGAAGATAAGCGAACGGTCTTATCAAAGGATGATAAAGCAAGATTTTGGGTACAAAAGGTTGTCTGCATTGGAAACCAAAAGCACACTTTACCTTGTTTCCTAGGCACGTGCTATCTACATCCAGTTGGCAAACTACTATACCTATGTGCATCCACAATATTTCCCTTCTTATCT
>CP139509.1:350961533-350984470 GCA_021014915.2 Artemisia tridentata subsp. tridentata | reverse complement strand
ATAAGCGGCCACCTTAATCTGTTTTTTCTGTGCTTATTTCAAGTTTTCATAAATTGTTGTTTTTATAAAAATAGCTTATTTTCGTGTGCTTATTAAGCTTTTAAAGAAAAATTAAAATAAAATAAAATAATAAGTTTAGAAAAAAGGCTGAGGCCAGGTTAGAACCTGGGACCTCTAGCCTTCCAAGCCTCAAAAACACACACCACAACCACTCTTGCCCTTGGGTCTTTTGCGTTATTCCTTTACACAATAAATCTTTTAACCTTTGTTTCTTTTCTTTTGCTTATTTCTTCTATTTGCTTTTTAACTGCTTATTGCGATAAGCAGTGAGCCCACTTTTATTTTTCCTAGATTCTACTTAACTTTTAGCACTTTTCTGGAAATTTTTATAATTTTCCATTTCTATTTAATATTTTTATTTCATTTTTCTTTTAAATTTAGTTTTTAATTCGTAGTAAATTAAATAATAATCAGAAAAATATAATTCTTTTTTTTTTTTTAATTTTCTTTTATTAAATAGAACTTAGGAAAATTAGTTTGGTACCCGTAGAGTTAATATTTCATCATTTTGAGGTTTAGGCTCGGGTTTTCCCGGTTTAAACGTGCGTTTTTAGTTTTCTTTACGTTTTTAAATACGCGTACTTTAGATTATCGTTTTTCCTGCCTTTTAAGTCGTTTTTAATTCATGTTCACTTATTTTAACATAGAAACCCAAATTCCCATTATTTTCCTTATTCATGACACGTTTCACGATTCGAAATCACAAATTCCATTCACACCTTCATCGAGATAACGAACCGGGTTACACATACTTCACTTGTGTTTCCTTGGAGAAAAATATGTGTTGATTCCTTCGAATCAAATTTTGGCGCCGCTGCCGGTGAGGGCTTGAAGTGAATTTTTGATTCCCGTTTTGTCGATTCGTGTTTTGAAGACCCTTCCCCGTGAAGTTATCGTTTTCTCTCGTAAAAATTTTCTTATAAAAACCCAAAAAGATTTTCTTTTCAAATTTATTTTCCTTTTTCCCTTTGTATTTTCCAAAATGTTTCTAAATTATAAAAATCCAAAAAGAATCTTCCCATTCCTTTTACCAGTTTAATTCTTTTATGTCTTCATCTTACCATTATGGTTGTGAATGGTGTGGAGGTCCTCCAAATGGTGAAAACTGCCCTGGTTGTAACATTATGGATTCGGGAAACGGGTTTGTCTATGACCAAAATCCCTACAATGAAACAACCAATTTCTTTAACCATCCTCCACACCATGAGATGGAAACATATTCTTTTGAATATTGTGGAAGTTTTCCTCATCCGGAATTTGATTGTCGAACGGGAGACATGCTTGTCTATGAGCAAAACCCTTATAACAATCAGACATCATCCGGATTTGACCAACCTTCACAATACACAACCCCTCATCACCTTCTTCAAAATGAGTCAACTAGAGCTGAATTGATTACTAAAATGATCATTGCTCAAAATCAACTCAACATGAACTTTCAAACTGAAATAAACGGTCTTAAGGAGATGGTTCTTAGAAAACAAGATCCTCCCATTGACTTATATTACTCAGAAGAAAGTGATGAGGAGGAAGAAGAGAACTCAGAAATCAATCCACTTATTGAAGACCCTTCAGATACCTTTTTAATGGGGGACACAGAAGTCGAAATCAATCCTCTTAAGGAAATTGATGACCTTGTTCCAATCCCAATGGTATTCGAGGAACCTTGCGATCTTCCTGATTCTACTTCCCACACATTTGATATGACTATCACAAATCCTTTATTTGATTTTGATTCTGAATTTACTCTAATCTCAGATAATCTAATTTTTGAAAGTGTTGAGTCAGATACGGAGACAATAATGGACGAGGAGCAAATTTCTAGCATACAAAGTACAACACATGTCCCACCTCCGTATATCCTTTCAGAGCCCAAGCTCAAAGACGCACTTCATAAAAGTAATTCTCTTCTTGAGGAGTTCGCCGATGAACTCGCTCACATTGATCCCATCCTATCAGGGGATAATGATAAAAACTTCGATTTGGAGTCAGAGCTGAGAGAATTGGAATTTTTGATAAGTCATGATCCGTCTACTAATTGTGTCTCTAGTCTGGGGGAGTTCGCCGATGAACTCTCTCACATCATATCTCCGCCAGAGTATTATTACTCTAAGGACTCGGAGGGAGACGTGATCTATAGTGAGCAATTGCTTATTAAAGACACAATCCCGAACCTCCATCCTGAGGTGCTTTTAGATCATGGCTTTAAAAGCTTAAATGAAAAATCTGATAATGATGGCGATTATATCATAATTGTTATCGGGATCTTTCTACCTTTCTTCACATATAAGGTAGCTTGTCCTTTCCTTCACTCGTTCGGGAGTGAATACACCATTTTTGACCCCGACATCTCCATTAATCATTCTTTTAAGCTGGGTGTATCTCATCGGAGTGGAACTTTCAAGAACTTCAATGTTTATCCAAACATTTTGAATGAAAGTCCGATGGAGATCATCTCTTCCACATGCTTCCCCAAGAACAAATGAATTCAGGGTCGAGTCAAGCTAGTGACTCGGTTAACAAAAACATTAGCATTTCATGGGTGACAACCCATGTTTCTGACTTCTTTCTATTTTCTGACACTAAGTGTGGGGGGATTCCTCTACTGTGCTTTGTTTTGTTTGTTGTTTGCTCTTGTTTGTAGGTTTCCCTTAGATCGTGATGATTGATGCGCCTGTTTTCAATCCAGCCGCCCAATATCCGATATTTTTGCTAACGATTATCTAGGGATATTTTTTTAATCCTGTTTGTGAAAATAGAGGATTCTTTCACACACTTGGCTATTAGTATTACCTTTTTACGTTCTAAGTGTCGGCATAATAGCCGGTACTTTGAATATTGAGGGCAATATTCAATTCTATGTGGGGGGGGGGGGGGAATTCTCGCGAATTTTGTCACATTTGTACCTTCTAGTGCCCTAGTACCCCCGTTTTGGCCAAAATTTTAAAATTTTTTGTCGTTTTTAATAAGAAATTGCATGAAAAAGAAGTGCTTTGCACCAAAAAAAGAAAGAAAAAAGTGTTTAGTCTTTATTAGGTTAGAACAAAGGGAATCCCGACTCTGCCAGAGTGTTGATCTGGCTGCTTCCTTAACGATAAGACTAAGGTTTTACGATTTGTGCAAATGAAAATGCTAAGCGTAGAGTAGTTGGTTCTCTTTAGAGCTTATATAAGTAATCTATGGCTTTTCCTCCCAGGAGCTCTTAATCTGACTAAAATTAGTGATGTTTTCAAACGTTTGAACTTTAAAATCATATTGTTATGCAAAACAAACTTTTATACAATTTTGATATAAAGTCCGAGTTCAACTTTTTATTTTAATTTTTGAGAAAGCATATATATATATATATAATTAAAAAAAAAAGTGAAAAAAAATGAAAAAAAGAAAAAATGAGAAAAAAAAGGAAAAAAAGAAAATGGAATGATATTGCAAAATAAGAAAATGGAATGATATTGCAAAATGCAATAAGTTTTGATGTTGCAAAAATAAAGATGTATATGTTAATAAATGTAGGAAAATTGCTTTCTCTTAAATTTAAATCGGAAGTTGAACTTGGATTCGTCAATTTTGTCATAAAGGTTAAACGGTAATTTAGTAGATTGTTGATTTCAAAGACCCCGAAAGCTCCGGTACTATTCTCTGTGAGGTGTCAAAAGCCTGGTCACCTAAAACCAACTGGTTTGGGATGTGCCGAGAAGAAAGCCGTTACATGAAGTGATCTCACCTTTGAGTCTCTAATCTCTAAATGATCGTTTGTTGTTGTTTATTTAAGTTTTTAATACTAACTTAGTGGGAATATCCAAAATCTTTGATATCGAAATTCCGCTGATTTCGGTACTATTCTTTGTGGGGTGTCAAAAGCCTGGTCACCTAAAACCAACTGGTTTGGGATGTGCCGAGAAGAAAGCCGCTACATGGAAAAAGCCCTTTTCGATCCTTAGATTTTTGAGGTTCCCGATAAATTAGTATTTGACTTAAACAAATAACCACCATAATAAATGTCGATTTTTGCGGTCAAAAATTTGAAAATGAGCACAGTCACCTAACTTGAATAAATTGTGGGAGTGAAAAGTTAAGTTTCGGCTTACATAGATTATTAGTATAAGTAGTGTTAGCATTTTACAAAAATATTTGCGCAATGAGTTTAAGCTTAGTTGGGAGTATAAAAAAGAGGATGACGATTTAAATTCCCTGGAGACACCTATATTGTGTGAATCCCATTCCATGATATCATTTTTGGAAATCAAGCATGTTATCTATTTTTGTTTTAGTTTAAATTTCTCGCATTGAATAAAAAGTCGTCGAAACGGGGTATGCTTGGTATTATTTTGATCCTTTCATTACTTTATATGATCGGATTGCTACGGACTAGCAATTGATAGTGTGGGGGGATGACGAGTGCCTATTTACTCATCATTTTAGGCCCATTTAATACATAAAAAATGCTAAAAATGGCCAAATATACCAATTTATACTGCAGATATCCTTGGTTTGTGTTTTTATGTGTTTCAGGTAAAAAAGGATTGAAAACAAGGCAAAAACGGGTAAAACCGAGCTTGGATGGGAAAAAGAGCAAAAACGGACATTTTTGGGTCAACTCGACACCATTTGAGCATCTGTGAAGACGGAGTCAAAATCAAACCCGGGATATGGCATTTGGACGAGCTTGGAAAAATGAACCCAAAACCAAAAATTACTTTTCACCATTTACCCTCACCTAATTACCCATAACCTAAAATTACCTAAACCTTAAACTAACCCTTTTATCCCATTTTACCCTAAACTAATAAACCCTTTTATCCTAAACCTAATCCACTAAAACAAGCCCAACTCCATCCCTGCCCAACCAATAAACTATAAAACCCAACCCGTTTATCATTTGTAGCTAAAAACCCCAGTCAAACAAAACAGTCAACCCACCATCTTCCTTTCCCATTTCCCGCTAAACCAAATCCACCCACTCACCCATGTTTCCTACTCCATTTCCCCCCCAGCCATGCTTTTATTTGCTACACTCCATCCCCCCTCCTCGCATGCTATCTTGACTTCCCACGTGCTCTGAAAAGCCTATTAGACCCATGTCCCAATTTTCCCGCCAAAAATGAAATAAACGATTGAGATGAATTGGATCTACTCCAATGGTTGGGATTTGCTCAGAAGACTTAGAGAAGCTTTGTGAGTGATATAAAAAGTCTCAGCTCACACAGAAGAAGTCAGTAGACTTTAGTTAAAAAATAGAATTAGTGTAATTTAGTTGTTTAAGTCAAATTTAGATAAGCTTTTAGCCATTTAGCTTAATTTCAGCTTGTTGTTACCTTAAAATTTAGTTTTAATTTAATTTTATAAGCCTTGTACGAATTTCAGTTGTAATTTAAGTTTTATGATAAGTCAGTAATTCGAATTTATTGTTATTAAATCTTCATAAGCTTCTGCTCTCTTTTATTTCAGCTTATATAAGCTCATTTGAGCTTATTGTGAGTTGGCCTTTCATTAATTTAGTTTCAATTTCAAAATAGCCATTAAGTCAACATTGGTCAAAGGTACTGTTCATCTGCTTATTTTAGAGCTTATTTGTTTTTTCTCAGTTTTCTTGGTCTAATATAGCATTTGATATCAATTTGATAAGTTAGTGCTAGCCCTATCCCAGTTTTGCTATAAATAGCTTAAAAAGCCAAATATAACTTATTGGTATAATAGCTTATTCTAGTTCTTATTTGCTGTTGAAATTAGCTTTTTTAGGTCTTAATATAAGTTAATTTATGGTTTTCCTTCAATTTGATAGCTCAGCTTAGCTTGTTTCAGTTAAAAACCAAAATAGTCCCGTCTAAAGGGCTGTTTGGCTTATGGGTTAAAATGGGTAGAAATAGCTTGTCACTGTTCATTGTCATTTGGATTAATTTTGGTTTAGATTATTTAAGCTTAATTTGGTAGTTTTAAGGTCATGTTAAGCTATTTTTAAGAAATTCATAGGCATTTAGCTAATGCCTTGATTTTAAGAGGCCAACTGTTCTAATAAGCTTTTTATAAGCTTATGCTATTTAAGCCCTTATATTTGGTATTTATAGGACCTATGTAGCCTAAAACAAGTAGTGGCAATGTCCCTTAAGGCTGTGTTCTAAAATTCACTCAAAACAGGCCTTAGTAGATTATAGCAGACTTGATTCTCAGTTTTTCTAATTTGCAGCTTCATTTATTGATTTTTAATTTCTTTTATTTAAGTTGTTATAAGCTCAAACTTTGCATAGTTGATATTGGCTTGCTTTTCTAGCTAATACTATTTTTTTTTTAGAATTTTAAGATTTTTCTTTGACAGCTTTTTAGAGGCTTGAAAACAGCCCTATTTGCCCTGCTCACTGACCATATCAGCAGCCCTCAGTCCCTTTGTGGCTTATTTTCTTCATTTCAGTGCTTATTGCATGCTTTTGTGGCTTTTTCAGTTGTCCATTTCCATATGTAGCTTATTGTTAGTGTACTCAGCTTATTTCAAAGGTCCCTTTAGCTTATGCATAGCTTATTCAGCCATTGGATGCAACCTTAGCTTATTTCCATATTTCTTCACTGATAAGCTATTCTGCTAATTTCTGGCTTATTCAGTGAGTATTTAAAATATTCTCTTTAAAGTTTAATATTTTTTATAAGTTTCAAAAAGAAAAAGAAAAATAAAATAAAATAAAATAAAAAAATTTAATCAAGTCTCTTATAAGCGGCCACCTTAATCTGCTTTTTCTGTGCTTATTTCAAGTTTTCATAAATTGTTGTTTTTATAAAAATAGCTTATTTTCGTGTGCTTATTAAGCTTTTAAAGAAAAATTAAAAATAAAATAAAATAAAAAATAAGTTTAGAAAAAACGCTGAGGCCAGGTTCGAACCTGGGACCTCTAGCCTTCCAAGCCTCACACACACACACCACAACCACTCTTGCCCTTGGGTCTTTTGCGTTATTCCTTTACACAATAAATCTTTTAACCTTTGTTTCTTTTCTTTTGCTTATTTCTTCTATTTGCTTTTTAACTGCTTATTGCGATAAGCAGTGAGCCCACTTTTATTTTTCCTAGATTCTACTTAACTTTTAGCACTTTTCTGGAAATTTTTATAATTTTCCATTTCTATTTAATATTTTTAATTCATTTTTCTTTTAAATTTAGTTTTTAATTCGTAGTAAATTAAATAATAATCAGAAAAATATAATTCTTTTTTTTTTTTTTTTTAATTTTCTTTTATTAAATAGAACTTAGGAAAATTAGTTTGGTACCCATAGAGTTAATATTTCATCATTTTGACGTTTAGGCTCGAGTTTTCCCGGTTTAAACGTGCGTTTTTAGTTTTCTTTACGTTTTTAAATACGCGTACTTTAGATTATCGTTTTTCCTGCCTTTTAAGTCATTTTTAATTCATGTTCACTTATTTTAGCATAGAAACCATAATTCCCATTATTTTCCTTATTCATGACACGTTTCACGATTCGAAATCACAAATTCCATTCACACCTTCATCGTGATAACAAACCGGGTTACACATACTTCACTTGTGTTTCCTTGAAGAAAAATATGTGTTGATTCCTTCGAATCAGAAGTCATTAGAGAGACTAAGCAGAATATCAGGGGGAACAATTCCTTAAACTTCAGGCTGACCTAATTAAAGAACACAACATTAAGGTCAAGCTGAATACTGAGAGAAAGATGAGGAACTATGAGAGGTATGTCTGGACCATGACAAAGACCAAGGGTGAAGGTCCCATCACAGACATGACCATTCATACAAACACTGATCCCATAGCCATAACAATTCATAGAGGACCATGGAAGACTGAGAAGAATAAACCCTTCAAGTTTTCAGAATATGGGATCAAGGAATGGGACATGATGGGCCCCATCCTGAGGAAGAAGAAGAACAAGTATGTCCCTCACCTTCTGGCTGCCCTGACTAACAAATATGCGGAACTGGAAATGGTGGCCAAAAGCTTAGGAATCGACTATCAAAAAGTACTTGCTTCTCAGGGACTAACAATCCTTGAACCAACTTAGAGCACAGGGAAGAAGAGGAAAGCTATAGGCCAAGAACCTGAATAATTTATTGCTGTTCTTCACTGCAACAAAACTCCTCCTGAAGGTGTCAAGTTCTTTGCCAACAAAGTGATTGAGCACCCTGAGTTTGGTATCTTCTTCATTGATGAGTTTGGTCAACAAGCGTTCCAGAGAGTCAATGACATACATCTAGTGGAAACAACAACTCTTCTGGCCTACAAGCTGATGGCATTTCATGTGAAGAGCCTTGAGAATGAAGAGTTCATAATACTGATGGAAAAGATGATGAGTGAGAGACCCGACAAGCAGGTGTTGGTGTCTAAGAAAGCTAAATTAGAACTCATGGGAATTAAGGAAGTCTGAGTACTTTTCCCTGAGTATTATGTTTAGATGATAGGACTGATGTAATAATTTTGAATAAGATGATGGCCCATGTTTTGTTGTATCAGTGTCCTTTAATTGCTTTCTAGTATCTTCAATGTTAGAAGAAGCCCAATTGCTCACTTACACTGATCAAACACTTAGGCTAAATTTATATCCAAATAGGGGGAGATTGTTGGGTCCATTCAGTAACCAAGCGTCCTGAAACAGGGACTTGAATACAAATTATCCTAAGTGTCAATATAACCTTGAACGCTCTCAGGTCACTGAGTGAACAGTCACTCAGTGAGTTATCTTCAAGATGCTTAGGACGAGTCTAAGAAGAAGGATTCACCATTCAGAGAGGCGGAACTCCCTGAATGGCACCTAAGCCAAAGAAGAAGATAATGGGTTCAATGAGTGATGACAATAACTCACTGAACCCCAGTCTCCTCAACAACTATGAAGAATGAAGAATAAAGACTGAAGACCAAAGACTGAAGAACTTGAAGACCGAAAAAAAGGTGGGACAAGGCAGTAAGGGTTTGAAAAGATAAGGAGAAGTCCTTATCAAGCCAAAGTCAAACTTTCCCTGAAAGGCTTTAGAACAAGAACAGTGTCATCACTGTTACTCAGAAAGCAATATTGTCCTATGCCCAAAATAGGTTCTTGTAATAGCGACAAAATACATCAATATTTTGTCCTGATTAGCTTAGCTCATTTTTTGTCTTTTAAGTCACGGGTGCTCTTTTATACTTGTCTATAAATAGGATCATAAGGGAGAAAAGTGGACAAGTTTGTGCAATTAATGCTTAGACATTCACAAACCACTTTTACTCCCCCAAAGAGCAACCTAGTCCCTGAGATAGCTCAGTGGTTCCTTATAGTTTCCACTTAAGCTTAGCTTAAGTTTAGTGAGGAGACAACACCATACTTGTCATTTCAATCCCAAGTGTTTTTTCTGCAAACACTTGGATATAGATTCTTTTGATTAACTTCAAATAAGAATTTAAACGTTGAAAAACTCTTATCTTTATCATTTATGTTTTTACTTATTTTGCTCAGTTAATCAATACATTACTTAGTCATGGAACACGATTAGGTTAACTTCGTAGTTAATTATAATTGTGTAAGGGGAACAAGAGTTTAGCTTTATCTGTTTTTAGAGTTTTTGGAATAGATTTTAGGTTTAAGTGCTTATTTTATGGCTTAAAAAGTGCCCAGTAGGCTGTTTGGTATAGCAGTTTGGCCTTAGTAGCTTATTTGAGATTCTGAGCTTATTACTTGATCAGAATAGCTTAATTTAGTTTAGAACTGCTTTTTAGGGTAGCTTTTAGGTTTTAGAAGCTTATTTCAATTACACACAAGCTTATAGTAGCTTGTGTGTACACATCATTAAACTTATTTAGTTTTTTAGTTACTTTTTAAGCTGTTTGCTTATTTGGATCTTTCCAGCTTATTTCTTAAGTTCTGAAAATTTTGTTTTCATAAAATTTGGTTATTTTTAGCTTATTAATAAGTTTCAATAAAAAACTTTTGCAAAAAAAATAAAAACGGGAAGTTGGGAAGTCAGGGGTGAGCAAGGATCGAACCCCTGACCTCAACTAACCTCAACCCTCCTTAAGACACACCTTAACCAACTGCGCCCTTGGGTCTTTTCTGTTAAGGGTTGCAGTGGTTATTCTCTTAACCACTTTTTTTCAATTTTAGCTTAATTTCCCTTTTTATTTATTAACAGCTTATCCAAATAAGCTGTCAACTTATTTTTATTTTCCCTAGAATACTTATAACTTTAAGTAGTTTTTCAAAAAATTTCATAATTTTTCATATTAATTTAGTATTTTTAATATTTTTTTAGTCCAAAAGTGTTTTTAATTCATAAAAAATAAAATAAAAAGCAAAAAAATATAAATCTTTTTTCTAAAATTATTTTTAATCATTGAGAGGATCAAACACTTAGGATATTACTCATTTATGATGTGTTTAAGATACTTTGAGGTTATACTGTTAAGTATGTGGAATCTACTTAACAATACTTAGAAGGTTTTGTTTGATGTAACAGTAATGTAGTATGAACAATGAACACAGTGATTAATTTCAAACGATTCAATATTATTCAAGAATAATACGAGTGATCTCAATATCACTAGGGTTACAACGACCTTGAATCTTAACAAAACTTGTATGACTTGTACGACTTGTACCTAAAACTTCTAACCTAGGATCTCCTTTTGTAGACATAAGGAGTCCTTTACAAGATAAGTATCTACCGTATATTTCTAACTAATTGTGATATACATAAGATCTCTTCCATACTTATCCTTTACATATCTTCTTATCATTCCTTTTATGCAGCAGTACCTTTTGTTATACACTAGCAGTACTAACTTGAAGTTTATACTGTTAGTTATTCTTCAGTAGTCTTCAGTTATACACTAACAGTTTGTACTGTTAGTGTAATCTTCCAGCAATATTAAGTCATGAACATTTAATTCCCAACAATCCTCCCCTAAATATGTGATTTACCCTAAATCATCAAGTTTCTCTAAATTAAATGAGGAATGTGAGGACTCTTCCAAACACTACATAGTCAACCTTGGTATTCTGGCTTTCATTTCTTCATGTAGATGGAATATCTTTCTTATCAATTCTCTTGCCATCTCTGAATCTTCCTCAACTTTAAGTCTTGATGCAAGCATAACCATTAATGTAGCAACTCTTAGTGGATAATCTATTTCAAAAAACATATAAATCTCCACTCCTGCTTTTGTAGAAACTCTGTGAACTCCACAGTTATCAAATAACTTCCTTGTGGTATCCAGATCATTAGCTTGCAATCTCCATAGTGTATCATTAGCATCTGGCTCATATAACCTTTTCAGCTAAACCCATAGCTCTTTATCTTTATCATATGTAGGATCTATAGACTGGAATCTCTCTTGAATTAAGCTCCAAAGCTTATCCAAGTCATCTCTGTCAAAAGCTTTGATCATGTCTTCAAAGAACTCGTAGACTTCAAACTTTCCTCCTACTCTGATAATCTTCCACCCCTTAATTCTTCCATCTGAGTACACCTTCCAATCAATGATGGGATGTTTAGCTTGAATGGGATCAATGTTTAGAGCCTCTGGAATTACCACCATCATGCCATGGATCTGTTCATCAGTTAATTTTTCTTCTACCTTTTCTTCCTCTGCTGATTCTTCTTGAACTGATTCTTCTTCAGTTCTTTGTTTCTTTGAATCTCCTGATTCCAATTGGTCTGCTGTTCTTTTCTCTCATCTTCCTTCACTTCTGTAACACCCCTAAAAATGGGTCGCAGGGGAAGATGATGTCGCTGGGGTGCTACTAAATTGGATCACAACACAAAGTAAAGAGAACGAATTTACCTTATACATTTAGAAAAATAGTTACATTATCATAGCAAATAAGTTTACAACATTTAATTTGATGCGGAAATAAGGCCCATATAAGTAAACAAGTGGTCCCAAATATATCAGAGTAGTCTATGACCGTGCCAATGCCAAGCGCCTCCAACAATAGATTGTGCTGTAGTAAAGATCAACACCTGAGAATACATGCTAAAAGGGTCAGCATAAAGCTGGTGAGTTTATAGGTTTAAGTAAACAACAAGTTACGTATGGACCACATGATTTCAACAACAATGTATTCCAAATATGTTCATGAAAAGTATTACTGTTGCACTAAGCTCATGAAACCGAAGCCTTAACAGTTAGTTCATGTTATCACCCCAAACAGGTGCTTTGCCAAACACCTGTACGACATCAAATGAAATGCGTCCGTTTGACAAGTTGGAGCGACCAACCCGGACGGGGGAGTTTGCCCCCAATAGATCTATTCACAACATTCGCGCTTACAAAGTAATTAACGGTTCATGATTGTGGGGAATTTATGGCAAACGACAACAACTTAGGCAACCAATAAATGTTTAATGCACTTGTGTCCATATGTAAAAACAAGCAATGTATTCCCACCCCAAGTATTTCAAATCGAATAGTAAAACAATTAAAAGTGGGGCTATGTGTTAGACCCGTTTCCCGTATACAACTAGGCCTTACCCTAGATGAAATTGACTAAGGTTTAACGTGATTGGTTAGTCAATGAATTTTTCGTTATAGTCAAACCCGAAGTCAACTAATGGTCAATGAATGTATGGTATAGTATTGGAAATTATTATGAGGCACAAATGGAAAGAAATAGATCCAAGGGGCTAAAGTTGTATTAGACTAAATGTGTTATAAGTTAGTTGTGACCAAAATAGAAGGAATGAGACTTGAGGGGCTTAATGTGCCAAAGGGCCAAAGTTGCTACCTAACTAAATATATCCAGGGAATTCTAGAGGATTCCCTCATTATTTTAGATAAGATGTGTGAGGTCCGGTTATGGAGAAGGAGAAATGGAGGGAAAAGTTAGATGGTGGCTTAGGAAGAAGAAGATGAAGAGCTAATGTCCATAGTCCTTCCGAGTATTGATCCACTCCAAGTAAGTAATTCTATCTTAATGATTTATGAGGTTAAGGTTTATGACTTAAGTGGGTTTTCGTCATATGATCATGACATGATCATATGATGATGTAGAAAAGATAATGGGTAAGTTTAGATGGGTTATCTAACCCTTGATCATGATGTTGTGTTAATGAGTCTTGATGATGGTTATGGTTTAGGAAGTAATGATGATGATGAGGATGATAAAAGATGAAGATGATGATGATGATGTTATTGATAGCTTTAGCTTGGAATCAAGGTAAGTAAACCGGCTATAAGATGATGTTATGGTGATTTCCATACTTTATGTGTTTATGTGTTTTTATATGTTAAGGCATATGAATGGTTGTATGAGGTTATTATGTGCAAGTAAGTGTAAGTCTAGTTGATGTGTTAGATAAGGAAGGATTAAGAAAAGAAAGGTTAAGGCTTGAATGGTTAAGGTATGTGTTTATGTTTAATGTGTTCATTAATAAATGGTTATGATGTGTATGTGTGAATGAAGTATAATGTTTTGTTATACCCGTTTTACTTACTAAGCATTAGTGCTTACGGTTTTAGTGTTTAATGTTTTGTAGGAATATGTGTGATGGAAATGGTGAGCTTGGGCTAAGGGTTAAGGTTTGCTAATGAGGAAGATAGAAGAATTGATTTGTGTAGGAGCTAGGTAGAATACCGAGCTCATTCAAGATGGTACCCCCGTGAGTCAATAAATGGTTTGTGAAGTGGAGTCAAGCGTGAAAATGTATTTTAATGGTGTCATAACATTTTGGTAGTCAATCGTTGTGTCAAAGTGTGTTTAATGGATTATAGTCAATGTTTAAGGGGGTGTTTGGAAAAAGTGTAAAAATACCCATTTTGGGTCGTAAACGGGTCAAGGGTTTATGGAACATATCTTATATGTTAAAGTAGTGACGTTGGTCTAGTTTGGTGGGCAAATAAAGTGTTATAGATGATTTGTTATGAAATTGAGTCTAGTTTCATTTAAAAATGGTTTAAAGGTCTGAATGTGTAAAGATTTTTTTGTCAATGGTCAAAAGCGTAACGGAATATCCGTAAAAGTCAAGCGTTTCCGCGTGTAAAGTTTTAAGTTTTGGTCTAAGCGGGCACGGGGTGTAACAACTTGGTATCAGAGCTTCGGTTTAAGTGAATTAGGTTTTCTTTAGGATTGCCTAGACTTAAACCACTAGTAGATGCGTGGGATGTAAGGTTAAGTAATGCGGATAAATATTTGATTAAGTTATAGAATGTGATTGTTAAGTTATGAGATGGTTATGTGATTGCTAAATAGGCTTGATGATGATAAATTATGAATGTGTTTTATGTGCTATCGTGTATGTGATATATGTTTGTGAAAGGCTTGATGTGTTTAAATGATAGAATTACCGTGCGCCTCGGGTTGTGTCGGTGATTATTATGTGATTATGTGAATGTGCATTATGCAAGTAATAGAAAGATGTGTATAGAAAGGGTAAGTGGTGTGCTTGTTATAGAAAGGCGAAAATAGAATGTCGTATTAGTGAGGAGTTATAGATGGAAATGAGATGTTATATGAGGATGTGTTCGTGATGAGGATTTAGATGATTAGGTGAAGTGAATTGTTGAAATGAGAAATTAAAGATATTAAAGAAATGTGCGAGTAACAAATGATACATAAAGTAACTATGGAATAGAGTGGTAAAGTAAAGAAGTAGTTGTCTCAATGATAATAAACAAATGGTATGACATAGACGTGTTCAAATGTTTTAATTCGTATTTTGAGAATAGATTAATGAAGTATAAGTGTTGAGTGACGTTTATCTTTTATGGAAAGAATGATTGAATGTGGATTTAAAGTATGAATGAGATTAAATATGTGCTAATGTGTTTGTGTCACACCCCAAAAATGGCGCAGCAGAATGGCATTTACGGGGCATGACCTCATAGACAAGAACACAAGGTGTCACAACAGAGAAACACTACATGCATAACATACGGTAGATAATAGTCGCAAACTCCCACGCCCGGGATAAGTACAATATCCAAGGTAAACATACGCCTCAAAGTTAAACAATGTCACTAGGGAATATCAAATGCAACTCCACGAGATATAACCCGGGAGGGTCTTGTCTTAAGTCTTGCTAAGCCAGTCAATACTAAACCTTCTAAGCAGCTTCAATAACACCTGAAAATGGTACTAGAAAACGTCAACATAAAGTTGGTGAGCTCGTAGGTTTAGATGTTAAACCACGAAGCTGTGAATAATAGCGTAGGACAATAGTGAGCACGATATACAAATATGAGCACATAGTAACGATCACAAACTATCACAAACATGAAAACACGCATATTTGATTCACACTTAGTTTGGGTGCCATTTCCCAAATGATATACTGGGTGCCATTCCCCAAAGTTATACTGGGTGCCTTTCCCCAAAGTTATCCTGGGTGCCTTTCCCCAAAGATAAACTGTCGATGCATCACTAATCGGTTGCACACGTCAAGCCAAGTCACACAATTAAATTCACACAAAAAGGCACATATTGCAATCACAACACACATATTGTCCAAAAACATGAAACATTGTGTCACAGCATAAAAACAGTTAAAATATCATTTGAGTACCATTTTCCCCCAAGGAAAACATAATGAAAAAGGGGCTACGAGAACTCACCTGAAATCAAGCAATGCACAACACAACAACTCAAAGGTAGGGTAGCACACGGCAACTAGGACGTCACAGCACAACGGACTCGGCACAACCTAATAATATAAACTTGTCTTAACATCTATTCCCAGAAAGTATAAATCTCCAAAAGTTAACTATTCTCAAGTATATCCCATTTCGATTCCAAAATCTCCTTGTTATATCCATTTATTAGTGTTTGGTATCATCGTGTGTGCAGTGGTGACACAACATGGACTCAAGTGAACTCACGCCAAAACAAATGACCAAACATAAACGACTCACAAAACAAGATCGAGGTATAAGTCGATAAGTCGATAATGAAATCAATACTACTCTAAATAGTATTTCTCGTTTTGCATGCCCTCGAAACATTTTAATAACTCATATTAAAAGTCCATGTTACGGCATTGTCGGGGCCAAGCCAAGACTAAAGAGTCACGGTGACACCGACGTAGCACAAATCATCACAATTATATATATATCAAGATCACATGTCAACGTCTCGGTTACCAGCCCTAATCCTACGGCTCGGCAACCAATGGTCCGCAACAACATCCAAATCCAAACCACAACAACAACAACTACAACGCCGAGACCCTAGTGGTCTCGGCCTAATCTCCTCAGCACCAAAACACAACCAAACGGGCCTAGTCCATTCTCGGCCTCAACCCACAACGACAACAACACCACCAACAATTTCTAATCCTAGTCTCTCGGCCATAACTCGTCATCAACAACTAATCCAACTAAATCCTAATCCCAACTCTCGGCTACAACACAACCTCATCAAAATCAATCCGAATAAAAAATAAACACCAACTACAACATTATATACAACTCTAGTAGTACCAAAACTAAACAATAACAAACACAACCGTGAGCTTAGGCTCACGGCTTTGCTCGACTCGACACACAACACAACTTAGATACCAAACAATATGTTATTTCACATTTTTATTAATAAAGATTTAACCCACATGTTTATAAACCTATCCCGATCCCAGGATAATCAAGAACGTGACTTGGTGAGTCACGAGTCAACTCATACCAACACAACGAAACAAGAATGATGATACCAACCTATTTTTCTACTCATTTTTAACTCTAAATTAGATTTACAATTTGTCTTTAACCCCAAACACATTTTTACGCTTTGTTTTGACATACACCGATTCACACAAAGTGTGAATCGTTGTTTGTATATGATTTTTGAATTACCCATTTGTTTACTTACCAAAAAGGACATAAAAGAAGAAGAAAGAGAGGCGGAGGTGGCGCGTGGTGAACGGATCTAGCGAGGCAGGACTTCAATCAACACAAAAGCAACTAGAGGTGGTGGGGATGGTGGCGTTTATGGTGGTTCTGGGTGGTAAAACAGCACGTACACCACAAATCGAAGATAAGGAGGGTTAAATAAGGGTGGGTTTGCTGTTGTTTTGGTGTGGAAGAAGGCGGTGGATGGGTGGTGTCTTGTTGTCGGCGGTGGTGACAGGTGGTGGGAGAAGGGTTTGGTAGGGTGATGAAAATGGGTTGTGTGTCCCCTCATGTTGTTCGAACAGATTATAAGGGAAGAAAGAGTGTAACTTTGACCAAGCTTTCTTGGTGGGTTTCTCATGAAGGGAACTGATTTGAGCAAGGTCACTATCGATTATAAGAACTAGTGACTTGTTTTTAGGGAAGAGGGGAAGGCAGACAAAGAAACAAAAGAAGGGATGGCGATGGATCGGAATTGTTACAGAGAAAAGAGAAAAAGAGAAAGAAGATAAGAAAAGGGTGTGAGTGGGTGGTTGATATATTTATTTATTAGAAGGGTATACTCTGTTTTATTATTACCCGTGTACTCCGTGTCCCGTTTAGCTAAACTTTTAAATGTGATCCCTCTTTGGTAAAACTACAAAATTATATTTCTGGAAACGTTTTTATAAAACTGATTTAGAACAAGGTCATTGGCTCCGAACATTAATTATAAAATTTAAGTCATTTCTTCGGTTGTCGGTATTGTTTTTCTGTTAAGATTGACTATAATTATGTCCATATTTGTTTTAACGCGTCAAAGTTCGTCATTTCTCATATTATTAAGTTCTATTGTACCGAATCACGTTGTGTGATCTAGTTCACAAACACAAATAATAGTGAACACATAAACTAAACAAATATATCATATCGAGCTTAAGGTCGCCCAAGGACTTGGAAAATTCACGGTTGCTACAGTTTGTTGGTTATGTGTAAGGTGTTATTGTGTCATAGGTAAGGTGATTATGAATGTATGTTACAATGTGATGTATAGAATAAGTTGAAAAAGTAAAAGGGAACCTGAATTAGATAAGTCATGACTAGAATTGTTGTCACGACATGAAGTGTTAAAAGTTGGTTAAATGAATGAGTTTTAGATTACAACGTAAGACCAATATATGGTCTAGAAAATAATTCATGTCTAATGATTGGGCTAAGTCATGTCAAGATTAAGGTGAGTCAATCGGAATTGAAATAGACAACATTAAAAGAATGAACATGTGTAAAATAGAGTAAGAGGATAACGTGAAGTTAACAAGAAAACGATAAGTGTAATGTGACAATTCAGATGAAATATATTGTATATATATTCAGATGTACGAGAGTATGAAAAAGATGAGTATTACTAAGATGGTGTCAAAGTAATGAAAGGTGATGGTTGAGTAATTAAAAATGTGCAAGGCAAAGAGAAAAGAAAACGAAAAAGTGTTAGTCTAGGAAATGCTTGAATAATGAATAATTAGTGAACATAGTATTAGTAAATTAGAATCGATTGATTTGGTGATGACACGTAGTGAGTTGTTGACGAATGGAAGAATAAGTTCATGATTGGATTATAGATGTGTAAGTAAATGGACCAACGTAATGGTAAATGATACGAGATTGTGTGTTATAAAAGAATGACAATAGCAAGATGTGAATAGAGATGCTAAGTGGTATTAGAGATGGGTTAATAGGTAACTTAAGGTATTGACGCTTAAATAATGGATCGTGGTAATGAAAAGTGTGCTAAAATATAATGTGTAATGATAAGATGGAATTAACACGCTAATTGTTAAGGGTTGCTGACATGAAGAAAATGAAAGGGATTAAGTAATGACGCTTTAAGTATGGATCGTAATGATATTGAGTGTACTAAGGTATAGCGTGAAAAGACAAGATGAAACTAACGAGTTAATGATTAAGTGTTTGATGACTTGAGGGTTAAAGAATGAGGATAGGAAAGGATGGCATGAAATGTGACCAACATATGGTCTCATTAAATTTAGTGACTAAAGACTAATGTTAAAGTGGTATAGAGATAGGGTAACGGTAAGGTAAAGTACTTGAGATTTAAGCGTGAATGTGAAGATGCGATAAAGTGTGTTGGTATGTAAAGGATGGAAATTAAATGAAAAAGTTCGAATGCTAAAAGTTAAATACGATAAGTTAAGAATGTAAATGAGAATGAGACGAGTATGTATGAAGATTGAGTACGTACATGAATGTATAATAATGACAATGATGTTATGGTAGGTTATGATGAAAGCAAGATTAAATGAATACCTTGATATTTAATATGATGTAAAATTTATAGGATTAAAGTAAGGTGCGTTGATAAGGTAATGACGAGATAAATGGAATGGTTTAAACGCTAACGAGTGAATGAGACGAGTTAAGTATGTAAGTAAGAATGTAACGAGATATTGTGTGGTAAACGTAACGAGCTTATGTTAATGATATAGAATGTGTGTGAAGAAAAGGTGACGCTAATGAGTGTGTTATAGTTAATGATCTATGAAAAGTATATATGAAAAAGGCGAGATAGAATGATATTGCTTAAATACATAAATGATTAAAGAAATGAGATAAAGTACAAGAAAGAGAATGTGATGAGTTAAGGGTGTGAGTAAGAACGTAATGATGCATTGTGAAAACTAACATATGATAAGAATGTGAAAGCGACTTACAATGTGTAAGAAGAATGAATAATGCTAATGAATGAATGAAAAGTAACCTATGCAAGGTTTAAAAGTGGAAAGGGGCGGGTAGATTAAAGGGTAAGGTAAGAAGGCAAAAATGATTAATGCGGATTTAAAATGTAAAATGACAAACACATAGAAATGTGTAATTATAATAAGCAGGTTCATATGCTCTATGCGCTTGCTCTCACTAAAATAAATGGATGCAATAATGTGTGTAAGATGTTAATGGCTTGGATCCGACGTTAAAATGTGAAAGTGGTAAAGTGATGAATGTTAATGATCCTTCGGGATGAATGTTAATGATCATTTGGGATGAATGTTAAAGGTGGTATCCCTCGGGATGACCAAGTAAAGGAATGTTAAGGAATCCTTCGGGATGAATGTTAAAGATCCTTCAGGATGAAAGGTATTGCCTTCACCGGCAAGGGGTTGCCTACGTCCATGGCACATAAAAATGTCCCCATAATGAATGTGATAATGTTATGGATCCAAGTCTAAGAAGGGTAAAGATAATGTAATAAAAAGAATGAGAGAATAAAAGTTAAATTGGGGGAATAGGAGTACTTGTGTTGTGTTGGAAATATATAACCATGAGTTTATGTTTCTTGATTTACATCAATTGGGACGCCTTTCCATGTAAATGAGGAAGCATGAATGAGTGGGCTTATGTGTTGCCGACATGGCACGAGTAGGGTTAGAGAAGTAGAAAGCGGAAGTCTAGAATTAGTTAGAAATTATAAGGACTAAGATAGGAGAGTTAAAATTAGAGTACGCCTTTTAGGGAAATTTATGAGAAACCTATGTTTTGAGTGTTAAGTATAAGTTGAAGAAATTAAAGGATTGTAATGATGCTTAAAAATGTTATAATACGAAATTGTGGCGTGGTATAAAATGTGAGTAATGGAAATAATTGTTGATAAGTGGCATGGTTAATGTGATGGCAAATGTTAAAGTATGATGATATAAAGCAAATTCATGTAATTTTCTATAAGACCTGTAAAGGTAAACGAAAACGACATGAAGAAGGAAGTAGATGAAATGAGGTAATTGTAGAAACGTGAGAGAAATGGTTAAATGGTGTTGATAGAATGTGAAAGTATTAGCCAAATGTATTCAGGTAAAGTTAAATAGCACGATTTTCTCAAGTAACTTGTAGTTAAAGAATGAGAATAGAGGATAAAGTAAGTGAGAAGGTGATGTAACGGTAGCGGAACGGATTAAAATGATAACTAGTTATAGTAAGTATGTCTTGTATTATGTAATAGGCTAAGTAAGAGTTGTTTGGTTATAGAAGTAATGTGGATTAAGGCCATGAGATGTGTTATAGTATGCATAGAGTTGCAAGATCACGTAGATCGTTGCAACTAAATAAACTAAGAATCAAAAGTGCTAGGAATAAGGTGTATTATATGACTAAGTTTTGTTAGTAATAGACGATAGATTTCGGGGACGAAATCTAAACAAGGGGGTAGAATTGTTAGACCCATTTCCCGTATACAACTAGGCCCCACCCTAGATGAAATTGACTAAGGTTTAACGTGATTGGTTAGTCAACAAATGTTTCCTTATAGTCAAACTCAAAGTCAACTAATGGTCAATGAATGTATGGTATAGTATTGGAAAGTATTATGAGGCACAAATGGAAAGAAATAGATCCAAGGGGCTAAAGTTGTATCAGACTAAATGTGTTATAAGTTAGTTGTGACCAAAATAGAAGGAATGAGACTTGAGGGGCTTAATGTGCCAAAGGGCCAAAGTTGCTACCTAACTAAATATATCCAGGGAATTCTAGAGGATTCCCTCATTATTTTAGATAAGATGTGTGAGGTCCGGTTATGAAGAAGGAGAAATGGAGGGAAAAGTTAGATGGTGGCTTAGGAAGAAGAAGATGAAGAGCTAATGTTCATAGTCCTTCCTAGTATTGATCCACTCCAAGTAAGTAATTCTATCTTAATGATTTATGAGGTTAAGGTTTATGACTTAAGTGGGTTTTCGTCATATGATCATGACATGATCATATGATGATGTAGAAAAGATAATGGGTAAGTTTAGATGGGTTATCTAACCCTTGATCATGATATTGTGTTAATGAGTCTTGATGATGGTTATGGTTTAGGAAGTAATGATGATGATGAGGATGATAAAAGATGAAGATGATGATGATGATGTTATTGATAGCTTTAGCTTGGAATCAAGGTAAGTAAACCGGCTATAAGATGATGTTATGGTGATTTCCATACTTTATGTGTTTATGTTTTTTTATATGTTAAGGCATATGAATGGTTGTATGAGGTTATTATGTGCAAGTAAGTGTAAGGCTAGTTGATGTGTTAGATAAGGAAGGATTAAGGAAAGAAAGGTTAAGGCTTGAATGGTTAAGGTATGTGTTTATGTTTAATGTGTTCATGAATAAATGGTTATGATGTGTATGTGTGAATGAAGTATAATGTTATGTTATACCCGTTTTACTTACTAAGCATTAGTGCTTACGGTTTTAGTGTTTAATGTTTTGTAGGAATATGTGTGATAGAAATGGTGAGCTTGGGCTAAGGTTTAAGGTTTGCTGATGAGGAAGATAGAAGAATTGATTTGTGTAGGAGCTAGGTAGAATACCGAGCTCATTCAAGATGGTACCCCCGTGAGTCAATAAATGGTTTGTGAAGTGGAGTCAAGCGTGAAAATGTATTTTAATGGTGTCATAACATTTTGGTAGTCAATCGTTGTGTCAAAGTGTGTTTAATGGATTATAGTCAACGTTTAAAGGGGTGTTTGGCAAAAGTGTAAAAATACCCATTTTGGGTCGTAATCGGGTCAAGGGTTTATGGAACATATCTTATATGTTAAAGTAGTGATGTTGGTCTAGTTTTGAGGGCAAATTAAAGTGTTATAGATGATTTGTTATGAAATGGGTCAAAATGTGTTTAATGCATAATCCGTCCCAAATTGTACATCTTGGTTCTGGATTGTGCCACCTTGGTTCTGAATTGTGCATCTGAATTGTACATCTTGGTTCTGGATTGTGCACCTGTTTCTGAATTGTGCATCTGAATTGTACATTTGGTTCTGGATTGTGCATCTTGGTTTGAATTGTTGCACCTTTGAATTGTGCATCTTGGTCCTGGAATTGTGCATCTGAATTGTACATCATGGTTCTGCATTGTGCATCTTAGGTTCTGAATTGTGCATCTTGGTTCTGAATTGTGCATTTGGGTTATGAATGAGCGGTTTTGGCAGATTTTTGGCAAACTTTTGATAAATCGTTATCTTTTGATTTGTAAGTCGTTAGAGGCTCGTGCCCACCCGACTGTTTTGAAAGTATTCGAGTCTAGTTTCATTTAAATATT
>CP139509.1:350912294-350961433 GCA_021014915.2 Artemisia tridentata subsp. tridentata | reverse complement strand
AGTGTAGTATATACCTTCCCAAACACCTTCTTGTGGGATGTGAGCTCAGCTTCCAAAGTGGTGACCTTCTCAGACAACTTTGTACACAATTCTGTCAATTCTTTTAGTGTCTTGTTACTTTCAGCACTTCCTGATGTGTGACCTTCAGGGAGCGGTGCATCATGGGGCAAAGACTCATAGTCCACCACATGGTAAGCTTCTGAGCCACCCAATATTTTCGATTAGCTTGGGATTCCACCAATAGTACTGGGTTCATAAGAACTTGGTACTGTTGGTGTTACCATAGATTAGGTCTTAGCTATGTTACTTCTGGCCTGCCCAACTTCTAAGCCTGAGATAGTAGAAGCAACTCTTTCTATACTGACAAAGTCAGCCTCATCTGCTACATGGGGAGGGGTAGGGTCTCTGTGCTGAGGAACAACAGAGCCCTCTCTGGATGAATACCTATCTGTTGATGAAGTTGGTTGTGAAGATGAATGTTCTGATGTTGTGGGTGTGTGTTGGGAGTCAACTGGGCTTGTTGATCCTTAACCCTATACATGTAGCATAGAATCAAATAATGGTACCTCTTCCCCACTATGCCCTTTTGAGGCAATCCTCATATTATTGAAAAGTTTTTGGGTAAGTTTGGGAGTTGGATAAACATGTTTATGAGGAAGAAGTTGATGTTTCCTCATGTTCAAAATAGTTTGAATGAACCTAGGATACATCAAAAATTTTGATTTGCTATCAACATTTTTAACCATTCCTTCAAAGATGAGTTTTGAAAAGTTGAAAATTCTGTCAGTAGCTAAGCAGATGAGGGCAGTTGCAATATTGCTACTGAACTGTTCCCATGAGGTTTTCTTAGGACTGAGACAGTGAAGGATGGTGTGAATCAAAAACCTCCATTATGGGGCAAAACAACCCTTTTGAAAAGTTAAAGATTGTGATTGGATGTTGTACTCCATTCTGGTTAATGTTTCAAAGATTTCAGTGTTTGGCATAGCACTAATACCAATGTTATCATTCAGATGGAGATGCCTCTTGAGTGATGACTTAGTAAGAGTGATGGATTTTCCTTCTACTGTTGCATTTAACTCTTTGTCACCATTGTCAAATGTTTTGACAGTAGCAGTCTCCCAAAACTCTTTGATTTGGGAGACATAGATAGTGGGATTTAATGTTAAAGAATACCTTATGTGGGAACCATTTAAAAAGTCCACTATCTGATGGAAGTATGTATCATCCTCTGCTTTTTCCAAATACGCGACCATATTGTGCTTGTCAACAAATGATAAAGAAGCCATTACTTTTCAGTAAAAGAGTGATTTGACTGATGTTAATAGTGTAATTTTAGGTTAGAAAGTAGATGAAGAAAGTGAATTGAGATATTATGAAAGACTTCTTAGGGTTTCTATTGGACCGAATTCAATTAAAATACAACTTTTGATTGAAGATAAGGTTAATATAATAATTTAAAAGTAAAAATATCCAAAAAGGAAACCCTTAAAATAAGGAATTGATCAGTAAAAATCTCAACTAACTCTCAACGGCTATTTTCAAAAAGCTGTTATTTCGCACCAGTACTAACGTCTATCCAGCAGTACAAACTTAAGCCTACCAGTACTAACTTTCTGCCTGGCAGTACAAACTTTTTGGAAAAATTTAACTCAGCAGTATGAACTCAAGTTTGATCAAAAACCATACTGCTAACAACCATTTTGAAAGGATTAAGTGTAAAGACAGCCACTTAATCATAATTTCGGTTTAATGCAACCTCTAGTTGTGTGAGAACCAATGATTTCAGTTATAAATAACTGCCTATGAACAGATAAACTCATTCAAAGAGCTTTCATGACAGGGTTTCCAGCTCGTGGTAGTTGTTGCCTCTAACACAATTGTGTTGGATTCACGTTTGCTTGCTGTTCTCTCTACCAGATGTCCTTAGACTAACACATTATACAAAAGTATAAAATGGTAGAGAGTGAGTTATTTCAGTTACTATCTAACTAACTAAGCCATCAATTCCAATACAAACATCATAATAAAATTTCAAGAAAGAAGTTTTAAAGAATCGGTTATCTTAGGTATAAAACCTTTGTTAATAGATCCCCAAACTCTATCCATCATCAACCTGTTATGTTAGCAACAATCCACCAAATGCTACTCACACAATGCACTAGTAATTCCTTTGTGCTTAAACTTCCATACCTGCAATTGTTAGTCCAAAACCAAGAAAACAAATTGCAAAGCATTTACTTCAACAATATAAACATATGACTAACAGTTCTAACAAACAAACCAAATTTGTACTGGCAGTACAAACTATACATAACAGTACTAATTGACAAGCCTAGCATTACAAATCCAATTTAATGTACAAAGACACACAGATTAAAATTTTTAAGGGTTAAGCATTCCAATAGTTGCTACCAAGTATTGAAACCTTCCTACATCAAAGGCTTTTGTAAGAAGATCTGCAAAGTTTTGATCAGTATCAATTTTGACAACTTGAATTAACTTTTTCTCATTGCAGTCTCTTATAAAATGATGTCTAATTTCTATGTGTTTTGTTTTAGAATGTTGCACTGGATTTTTAATAATGCATATTGCACTGCTATTGTCAATATATATCATGGTATTCATAAAATTATACCCATAGTCAAGCAGTTGATTTTGAATCCAAAGCACTTGACGACAGCAACTTACAACAGCTACATACTCAACTTCAGTTGTAGAAGTTGCCACAATTGTCTGCTTCTTAAACTGACATGATATAAGTCTGCAACCAAAGAACTCACATCCACCAGTTGTTGATTTCCTGTCCAAACTTGCACCCGTATAATCACTGTCTAAATATGCTACCAAATCAAAAGGTGATTCCCTAGGATACCATAGACCCAACCTAGGTTGACCCTTAAGGTATCTAAAAATTCTCTTGATAGCAATTAAATGAGAAGCCTTGGGAGTAACTTGAAACATTGCACAGGCACCCACAGCAAACATGATATCTGGTCTTGATGATGTAAGATACATCAAGGACCCTATCATTGATCTGTATGTGTGTACATCAACACATTCTCCATCAGCATCTTTAACCAAAGGTTTCTCTGGATCAACTGGTGTGCTTGCCACTTTAGCATCAGTAAACTGAAACTTCCTTTTTATATTATGCGAAATTAACTTTTTTAAAAATGGGTAACACTTATATCATAATCTTTTACGTAAAACACGCCCACTGGCGGAGGTCCTTTATACAGGGACAGTCCCCCATATTTAAGGGACCGTCGTTGTATATTAAGGACCGTCCCCAGTCAGGATTAAAAATCTGATTTCTCTTCTCTGCATAATCTGGATTATCTGGTTCATGCTTAATCTATCTGATTTCACCTTCCTCTCATCATTTCTTCTTCTCCTATCTCCTTTTATCTATCTTAATTCTCTTCTCATCCCCTCTAATTCTCTTATAAATATGTGTATGTGCATTGTATTCTAACTTGTTTTTGTAGCACAACACCATAGCTCGATTCCCCGGTGCCCTCATCTAGGGGGAGTACTGAACAAGGGGGGGGGGGCATTAGTACCGTCGATTTCTTTCCTCTCTAAACATCGACGAAGCCTTTTCGATTCTACAAAAAGTGGGAGAAGTAAACAAGAACTAATTAAAAACTTATTAACATATAGTTTTACCTAAAATAATTTTATATTTTGTAATCATCAAAAAGGGGAAGATTGTTAATACAAATAATGTCAAAAATGTTATTTGCATTATTCTGTCTCTTTACGTTTTGATAATCATAAAACATAAAAACACGTTACGTAAAACTACACATGATAAGTTTTTAGTCGAGAAAAATCGTTTCAACAACGTACCGACTACAACATCACTTCAGGTATGAACAAACACAATACCGACATTAGTAAAGTGATCAAAGAATTTATTTTTCTCAAAACTTCACATTTTTATGTGACAAAACATTTTTACGAAAGTATTGTGGAAAACTAGAAGGGGGGAGGGGGGTTGAATAGTTTTACCGGTTTTTAAAACTTTATAAAACTTTACTTGTGAAAAACTTTGATTCGATTCTTTTGTGAAATCAATCAACACCAATATGAACACTAAACAATACTATCTAATATAAACAATAAATATAAAGAAATGACATGGAAAGATCAAACCGGGACAAAGAGATTTATAGTGGTTCGGTCACGAAGCTCTTCTTCGCCCTACTCCACTCCCCGAGTACCAAACTCGAGAGTTCTAAGCATTATGTCAACAAGGCTCCCTTCAGGCAGAGAAAACCATACAACGTCGCTTATCCTTATTTCCGACACTAAGCTAAATATCGAGTACTAATCTTAGCTAGTACCAATCTACCACGATCCACACGATCCTTACTAATTCACACAATCAACACACTTGACTCGATCTACCCGATCTACCCTTGATCCACTTGATCAACACACAAGCCCACAAGCTACAAGAGATCTCCAAGATCTCAACAAGATCACAATGATCTACTCTCACAAACTAAACAAAAGAAAATCAACTTGATGTATGCTAGGATACAACAAGTATGTAACAAGTGTTACAAGTGCACTAAATATAACTACAACACCTTGTATCTTCTTTGATACTTTGTGTTCTTCTCTTGCACTATAGTAGAGGAATGAAGGTGATTACATGGTTGGATGATTGAATCACTCTTTAAATAAAAGAAAACTAAACTAAATGATCAAAGGAGAGAAGATGTGATAAGAGTTTTAAACTCAGAAAGTTGTGTGTGAAAAAGGATGCCCAAAAACTGTGAAGAGGGCTGGTATTTATAGGAAGAAGAAATTTGCCCGTTATAGGGACATGGTACCACTAAATACCACACGGTACCACTAAATTTAGTGGTACCGTGCCAGACAAGGACGCTCCAATTTTTGTTTTTAGTGGTGAAAGTTTATTAGGAGAAGTTTTGTAACACTCCGAAAATCGAGTCCAGCGGAAGCATACATGTCACTGGGGTGCTACCGAATTGGTATCACAACACAAGGTACAAAGAACGGTTTTACGTTAACCGTTTAGAAGAAATTCATTACCAAAAACATAACAATCGAAAGGAAGATACAGGCATAACAATATTTATTATTCACCGATCTTTATTTTCGGATATTAAAGAAGGTAAGCCTTCAATAAAATCTGTGATGAATTCTTATTTCGTGTGTTAGACCTTGTGTGGTCTTGATGTTACATCGACTAACACGAAAAAGTATCTGAGATTTAATATGAGTCTTGGTTCGAATCTTAGTTTGAGATGAGACAGGGAATATTTGGAGTTGTTGTTGGATATGGGTTTAAAATAGAATGAGATGATGTAGGTTAGATATGGATTTGTTGAAATTGTTATTAGGACTTTTGAGTAGACAGATTATGGATAATCAGCAGTCTTGTTGAAATAATCTTCTTTTTTTTTCTTTCTTTTCTTTTTTTTTTAAATATCTTACGAGCTGTATGAGATAGGTAATGGTTGAGGTCTACTGTTCTTCATCTCCTTCTATTCTTTCATTTTGATTTTCAATAACTGATTGACTTGTTGACCCAATGACTGTTGACCGTTGACTCGATAATCATTTGCGATAAGTGTGCATTTGCGATAACGCATTTGCGATAAAGCATTTTCCATAAAAAAGGGTTTGTCGAAATTGCTTATACAAGTAATTTCGGTAATCGACTGCCGATGAGTTTTCCGACTTTTTCGGAAAAACTATTCTCTCTATCTCTTACCATGAAGATGATGTTCTTTCATCTTCCAAGACCTCCCGATTCAAAATAATCATAACCAAAACACGATCCATCAATTGGTATCAGAGCCATGAGATCTTGTTGTTCACCTTTATTTAGATCAACTCACACACAGATATAAGAAAGATAGAGAGAGATAGATAGAGATGAAGAGAAGAGAATAGTTGATGTTTATTCATACGACATATTAGCAAAGGTTTGGTACAAATGAGAATAAAATCAACAACTAAAATGAGGACACAAGCACCCTATTTATAGATGAAAACTAGGGCAACATGAGCTTGTGTCCTTCTAGAAAGAAAACATTGGATCCCACGGCCCATGGACTCCTTATGAGCCGTGGGCTTTTCCTTACATAGAGTCCAATATTTAGCAACCTATTAATTCTAATATGACTAAGACTTGAATACTTGAAACGTGTTCCCAACAATCTCCCCCTAAGTCTTGGTCATCAAGGTTGCTCGACGTCATCTTTGCTTCTTTGGCTTTTGACGTCTTCTTAATCTTTTTTCTTTGTTCTTGATGTGTCATGATATGGTATGGTAATGATCTGCCGTCCTCTAATGGTCTTTGGTTCTGGTGTCTTTACGTCATTTCCACCATGCTCATATGTCTTTTAACTTTGGTACTTCAATTGGTTCTCACTTCTTCAAACTTTTGACTTGTGAAAAAAGGTTGTGATGCTTGAACTTTGACTTTTCTTTAACATTTGTTGAACTTTTGTTATTTCAGAGTCTTTGTGAGAACACATCTTTAGGATATGAGCATGATGGAGTCTTGATGGTGGTTGAACTCCAGGTCTTCAAGCTCCTCCGCAGCAGCAGCAGCACGAACCAACCGGCACTTACAAGCTCAGACTTCGAGATTGTCAACAGCATAGTGTGAAGACTTTCTCTAATCCTCGCCCAGGCCGTTCTGAATCGGATACCCCCAAAGGGCTTACACGGACACACCGAAGTGCACCCATGATTCAGTGAGTCGCTGGAGATCACCCCACGACTGTAGACCGTTTGGAACAAACACTAAGCGTAACCCACAAGGAGTTACCGAAGTGACCTGCTGTCAGGGCTGTTTGATGTTGACCCTGGCAGGATTTCCATTCAATCATTGATAATCACAATTATGACTTTTCTCATGAATGTTCTTGGCAGATTGCTAAGATCTGCGTAGGACTCTTTCTTAATTTTACAACTGATCCCATGATGTATAACATCAGAGTAATACTAAGTGTTCCTAAGAGATCTTTGATGAATCTCATGGCTCTAGACTCTATTTGTGCACTTTTGTTTGGTCGTCGGAGGCGTGGAGCAGAGTGCCTCCTTTTCAATATCAACACATCTCGTAGTGAGAGGTCGATAGATGATGAACGGTTCTCCGTGTGAAATGAAACAAGTATCTTTTGAGAGACACTTGAGTGGCTAGAAGGTTTAGTGCAGTGCGTCACTGGGTTCATGACGTCTTTTGTCTTCAATACCGGTGATGCTCAGTCAACCAGTAGATTATGTATTGAACCCGGTGTCTGCCCTAAGGTTGAACAAATGGAGGGCTATTTCTTTTCACCCTTTTCTTTGCTTTTCTTTTTAATTCTTCAACCCCTTCTTTCTCCTTTCATTTCATTTCTCCTTTTTTTATATCATACCTAGGACTTTCTAGTTCTAAACTATGGGATTTGTCCTTGGGTAGATCCCTCTGGCTCTGGCGGATCATAGGACGGTTTTCCTAAACCTTAGTCACCTTATTACTCCATGACTATCCTATGTTGATGCCATTTACCAAAACCTTTGAAAATCTCTCAAAGTGTCGATGATTGTAAAAACATTTTATTGACACCTTGAGAGTTTTGTGTTTTTCAGAAGGACTCCCCTTAACATGTGCTCATAAGTAATTAATTTGAAATTTGCACATGTCGGGAAGAGTTGGCACTTTTGAATTGATTGATTTTCAATGAATATGATCATCGCGAGACACGCTTACATCACTAGTAAACTAGCTTGAAATTATTACCCGTCCAGATCACATTCAAGGAAAATCGCTCGAAATCGGTACATTCTACTCAGACACGTCCTTTGCGAGACACGTTTACATCACCAGATGAACTGGCTTGAAATTATTACCCGTCCGGGACATGTCCTTTCGACTACTGACTTTTCCTATCGTCAATTCGAGGGTCAATTCTGAGTCGAGCACTTATGAGATTCCAGCATTGAGACACCATATTTTAATCATATTTTACTTCTCCCCCTCAAAAATAGCATACTCATGATGTTTTTGAAAAACTTTATGATTAAAATATGCTGTTTTTGAGTTTTAGGGAAGAATTTCAAGAACGTTTGTGTTTCTGAACAAAGATTATATTTGCAAATACTCCCCCTTGACGAGGGAATACTTGTCCTTATGAGCAGAATGTTTAAAAAACTTAGAAAACATTCCGGTTTAATTCTACTCATAAGAAAGAAGCTTTTGCTCCTTTGATCAGGATTGAAGCACTGAAGCGTACCTCAGGGTCCTTTCTTTAGGGTCCGGGTTGTACACTGTTATGTGTGCACAAGCCGTTGTCATATAAAAGCAAATGATGAGATACTGATAAAATTGTGACAAGTAATACCATTGAGTTTACTTAGGATGGCAGAAAATGAGAATGTTTGTAATTCTCGCTCATCCTCTCATGTAACTCTCCAACCTTCTCATCTGCATCCGATATTGAAGTCGGGGATCTTCAGCTGTAGACGTAGAAGTGGAAGCTGTTTCGTCTACTGATGATGAAGTTTCTGGTTGAGGTGCATCTTCAGCAACTGCTGTGGTTGTAGTTACTAGTGTATCAGGTTCTTGATTAATGACGAGTGGTTGTGCAGCGGAACTGGTGGATACATCTGATGCACGACTAACAAGATAATCATCGAACAATGGAGCAAACATGTCTTCCAAATCTTTGTGGTTAAGAGAGAGAGGTGCAGCTGAAGGATCAGAGAAGTTGAGATGGTTTGAAGCGGGTCCTAAGCTGTTTTGCTCAGAAGCCATTACATTAAGCTCGGGTCCGAAACTGAGTTATTCCGAAGCCATTGTCGTATCTGAAAAGCAAGAAGAGACAAACAAAGAACATGGATCGACAAATGAAACTGGGTTCCAGATGTTAGATGCATAAGGTTGTAGTGTCAATTATCTTCTTGACACCTGAGCACATGATTTCTATGGTATTCTTTCTAGCCTCAGAGACAGATGTTGTGGAATTCACATTCGTTTTGGTGCAAATGTCTAAAATCTTTCTTGTAGGAATCCACCTAAGACCAGTCGTTTTGAAAATTCTACCTGTGGGAACCCACCTAAGGTTAGATCTAGGAGAAGTTTTGCTTTCAGATGCAGTTGAATGACATGTGGGAGCATCACTTAGTTGAGAAAACCTCCATCCTATATTGATCCACTTTTTAGGTTTCTGAATCTTTTCTTTTGGTTCAATGGGTTTGTTTGGTTTGATTGTCTTAGTCGATTATGCCTTTGCACGTGAATTCACTTCTTGATGATATTTTGACACACAGACATTGCAACTACTCTTAGATGCTAGCCAATTACTATTTGTTTGTAGAGTGCACCTAGGTTTTGGTTTGCTACTACTAGCAGTGTTCTGTACAACAGTGGAAGGCATAACATAAGGTTTTGAACCTAGAATTCCATCCTTTTGAAGCAGTGCATTCTTCCTAGCTTTTTCTAGATCATAGTTCTTGTACATGTCATTTATGCCATAAGACTCTTTACTTTTAATGCTCGTTTCAGACACTGTTTTTCAACTAATCTTAGATGTGCCAGGAATAATCACATGTTGAGGTTTAGCAGAGACAGATGCATTATTCTTAGGCCAAAAATGTGGAATGACTGGTTTTGTCAAATCATGTTTCTCAACGGCTTGGGAGGCAAACCGAGATTTTGAAAATTTAGGTCTTTCAGATTTAAACGCAGTTGGTTGTCTAACCACTGATTGTTTTCTGATAGGTTGTAGAAACGGTTTCCCCAAGATTGATGGTTTTGCAAACTTAGTATCCACACTCTGGCCAGTCAATCTTCTTAACTTGTTTTGCAATGCAGCATATGCAAACACCTTTGCTTGAATTTGAACTTTCAACAACTCATTTTCTTTAACTAATGTATCCATATGTTTACTTTCTTCATTCAAAGATTTACCAATGTTGCCTGGTATGTGCTTATTCACATACCATTTCTTGACCAAATTAAGACCAAAACGACCAAAAACTAACCAAAATGCCAAAGATATTTGTGTTTTTGTGTTTATAATTGTGCAGGCAATGGATATCAAGAAAAAGGATAAAAACCAAGAAAAATCCAGAAAACACGAGCATGAGATTTGGAAAGAGTATTTAAAGCCGAAGCCGGGGAAGGAATTTCAAACTTGGATCATATATTTGCTCAAATTGTCAAAATCTTCCATCAAATATCAGTAGTGGTCACAATAGGTCCTTGGAAATATTTTCAGGAACTTGTCAAAAACAACCCTTTAACCTTAAACCAAATTTAAACTAAATCCTACATTTAACCAAATCCCTTTTAGTAATAAAAACCCAACAACCCCTCAGCCCATCAGAAACCTAAATACCCAAAGCCCAAAACACACAAGCCCATACCCTATCTTTACCCGGATCCTAAAACCAACCCAGTCAACAAACCCACCTTCAGTCAAACAATTAATAAAAACCCCTTAACCCTTTTTACCCGCTTGTTACTATTCCCCCATCCCCTCCAATTTTACCCCTGCCAAGCTCAAATTACCCGTACTTATAAACCTTCTAGAAGACTAACAACGTGTCAGAGGGTGCTGACATCAAGGGAATGCCAGCGTGGCTAAATAGAGCAACATCATTGGATGAAACACCTCATTGAGCAAAATCAAGGGCTGAGATCAATTATGATGATGATATGATGATTGAAGGGTTGTGATTAGACTTCTGGATCCTTCTACTCAGGCTATAAATAGTTCCCCTTCACACACGATTTGGGAGGTTAGCTTATGAGGGTTAGGACTAGATTAGGGTTAGTATAATGATAGAGTAGAAATTAGTCAGCTTATTGTAGTTTAATAGCCGAGCTTATTGTAATTTACTTTTCAGCTTTCAATATTGTACTCTTTCAGTTTTTAAACAAAAGTCAATGTAAGTCAACTTCTATTCATTTGCTTATTTCAACTGCTTATTAGATCTATTTCATGTTATTCTCAGCTTATTTGTCATTATTCTTAATCTCTGATATCAGATAAGTAGGTTGTTAGTGCTTTCATTAGATTTTGCCTTTAATAGAATTAATAAGTAAAAAACAGTCAACATAGCTTTTAGTTTTTTTTGTGCTTATTTCAGAATTATAAGTTGCTTATTAGGTGATTTAGAGTTAGATAATCAGTAGTGTATCGATTTCATAAGCTTATCTTGGAGATTGTAGTGTTAAATTGCAAAAATAGGTTTTATAGGGGTGTTTGGCAATAACTGATGATGTGTGATTGAACTCTTGTCACTGTTCATTTGCTTTTAGAATAGATTTGGTTGAGCTTAATTAAGACTGGATAAACTGTTTTTGGTAGATGTTAAGCTGATTTGAGGTACTATAAGAAATTGAGTTGATTAGGGCCATTTTGAGTTCCATAACTACCTTCATAAGCCCTCAATAAGCTGAGCTTGTTTAGGTGTCTCTTTTTGGTATTTTTAGGTGCTAGTTGTGTGTTAAAGTGAGATTACAGAAATTGGATGTGTTTCATTAAGGTTTAAAAAACTTAAGGTCAAAAATCCATCATAGTTGCATCAGATTTTATGTGCAGACCTGCACATAAGTCTGCTTGTCTCAGTTTTTGCTTGCCCTTTTATCTGTTGATCTAGTTGCTCGTATTTCTTGATATTTGATCTAGAAGTAGCTTGTAGTATGGGATTTTAGGTTCTGAGCTTGGATTTCATTTCTGAGTTTATTTATCAGCTTAATTTGAGTCTGCTAGTAGCCTATCTAGAACTGTTCTGAGCTGCATCAGTTTTTAGTTCTATTCTCATCTGTTCTTGTCATAAATTGAATAAGCAATTGGTCATAAAATTTGGGCATTTTCATTTTATAAGTAGCCTATAGTACTAGCTTCTAGAATATGCTTTTATATTTCCATGATTAGCTTTTGATTAGCTTCTAGAGTAGCTTAAAGTAGGGTGATTGGTCAATTATTTCTGCACTAGATTGTCAACTGCCAAACTGCTTATTGGCTTATTCTGAGAGCTTAATTGGTCATAATTAGTGGTTTCAAGCTTAAATTAGTGTGCTTATCTATTGTTGAGCATTTGGTAATTTTTGGTGCTGTTTAGCTTATTTTAGAGCTTTTTAGAAACTGCTTATTTGCCCAAACTGCTTATTAGGGTTTAGATTAGTTCCTATTTCATTTTTCATAGCTTCTTAATATAATTTTAGATTTTTATGCAAAATTTTATAATTTTCCAAAGTCATTTACTATTTTTAAATCATTTAATTAGTTTCTTTTAGTTTTAAATTCATAAAAAATAAAATAAAAATCAAAAAAATATATTTCTTTTTTCTAAAATTCTCTTTTAATATTTAGCATTTAGGAAAATTAAATTTACATTTTTAGGACTTATAATTTAGGAATTCACTTTTTAAATACGTTTTTAGAATCGTAACGTACGTTTTTAAACTTAAATTTTCGTTTTTAGAATCGTGTGCTTAGATTACTTGTACCCTTAGCTTGATAACTTGTTTTTACTAGTTATTTCATATTCGTAGTGTAAAGCTCCAAAATATCACTCTTATTCACAATTCACTTCACTTTTCGACACCGTTACGACAACTCAACTTCAACCTTCGTTGGGACTACGACCCGGGGAAATACATTCGTTGTATTTTCTTTGGAAAATAAATATATACTCAAAAAGATAAATCAAAAAATGAGATGCAATGTGCCTCTAGTTTTGAAAAATCTTTTTGAAACTGGGCAATGGTCTTTTTGAGACAAGTATTTTCAAACTCGAGAGTTTGGTTTGATGGTACATTTGTTTTGTTTTCATTTACTAGATCAGGCAAAGGTTGTTCAGTTAGTTGGCAATCAAGAGCAGATATACTATTATTGACAACTGGTTGTACCTCAGCCATTGGCTCTTTGTCAAATATGGGCTCTGTGTCATATGTAGGTTTGACATCTACATAGTTAGCATCTGTATCATTCATTGATCTGTTGCTGTCATCCTGCTTGTCAGATTCTGTCCCACTACTTTCTGTTTCTTTCCCACTGCTTTCTGTAACACCCAAATTAGCTTCCAATGCATTAATCGTATTAGCTTGCTCTTCTTGAATCTGCACTTCTTTTCATTCACTCTTTTGTCATACTCTCGTCTGTGAAGTACTCTTTCAGCAATTGACTTTTCAATCGAATCCATTTGCTGGGTCAGCATGTCCTTGAAAGTTTTAACCTCGATTCTAGTGTATTCCAAAAAATACTTGCATGTCATGACACTGTCAAAATCTGATGATAACCAGGAAACGATGAACTGCTGAAATTGTTCCTTGAGTACTCTAAAGGCGACCGTGGATCCATTCTCGTGAAATTCTTCTTTTTCAAGTTGCTTCTGCAGTTGATCTACATTGAGGAACATCGTTTTTGTGAATATTTCAACGTCTTCTCCAAAGAGTGTTGAGACTGCCCGTTTGAATCCATACTCGGTACGAGTTCCTACTAAGTCTTTGTTTGAGAGGACCTTAAGGTGTGACTCAAGTAATCTAAAACATGCCATGCATTTCTCTCTCGATTCTCTCTCTTTTGCTTGCATTAATAGCTCTTGTGTATCTCTCTCTTTTGAACTTGATTCCATTTGATTTCGTTCCGATGTGTGATAAAGTTGATCTTGGATCGTTGCAAAGAAATAGGAGTTGTGGTAGTTTGAAGGTTAAGGTTTGAAAATTTGTGACATTTGTTCATTCATTTGATTGATACATTTTCTCTCCCCCGTGATTGTTGCGATGAAATCGGAAGAATCAAACCAAAATGTATCACACGTAAGGTTGAATTCAGTTGTTGTTGTGAAGTCTTGATCCTTAGCTGAAGATCGATCGAAGGATTTCTTAATGGTGATTTCTGGTTTCCCTCCAAAATTTGAATTTGAAAAATTTCTTTACCAAAATTTGAAATTCTCCAAAAAATGCAATTCTAAGGTTATTAGAAAATTTTGAGTTTTAGAAATTTTTTACGCCAAATTTCACCGTAAAAATTCGAATTTTGACCTAAAAATTTGAATTTTCGGCCAAAATTTGAATTTCGCGTAAAAATTGAAAGTTTAGTCCCGTGTAAAAATTAAATTTTACTCAAATTTTCCCGCCAAAAAACTTTTTTTTTTTTTTTTTTTTTTTTTGGAAATCTTAATCCAAAATTGTCAATATGGGAAAGTTCACAAAACTGCCTCAATTGCGATAAGGGATGAAAGTTGTCAATCTGCGAAAGTTGCCTTGTCCGAGAACCATTTGCGATAGACTGTCCGATATCGGATTGCGATAAACTTCTCGGATAAGCTTGAGTTTGATTTGCGATAAACCTGATGAGTTTCAATTTCGATAAGCAGACAAGGACCAATTGCGATAATTCTGTCGAAATTGAATTTGCGATAAAACTGCCCAATCTGATTTGCGATAAATTTGATCAACCCCAATTGCGATAAACTGACAGACTTCCAATTTCGATAAAGTTAAAGATACCAATTTCGACAAACCCTAAACTATCGCAAATTAAATTGCGATAAACCCTAATTTATCGCAAATGGAACTTGTATCAACTTTCTTATACAAGAAAGTGGATTTCACACGTGACGATGAGAAGCACTTTTTATCAATTTCTTATACAAGAAATGATACAAATCCAGTTCGTAGCAGTAGAGAGTCGACCTTGAACCTTTTGAATACTTCACCCTCGATCACAACTTCAAAACTTGCGTAAAATCCAAAAAAAAAATTCACAAGTTTTTCCCTTAAACTCACGTAAAACCAAAAAACTATAAAGCTTCAAGCTTTTTCTTAACAACTCACTAAATATCACGAAATAATAAAAAAGCTATAACCTTTTTACTTGAATCCCACATTAAAACCAAAACAGAATCAAAAGAACACGATATTAGAGAAAACACGCAACTTTTAATCCTATAAAGGCTGTAACGTACCACAATTAATACCTATAAATTTTTTTGGCTCTTGATACCACTTGTTGTTCACCTTTAATATAGATCAAATCACACAGATATAAGAAAGATAGAGAGAGATAGATAGAGATGAAGAGAAGAGAATAGTTGATGTTTATTCATACGACATATTAGCAAATGTTTGGTACAAATGAGAATAAAACCAACAACTAAAATGAGGACACAAGCACCCTATTTATAGATGAAAACTAGGGCAACATGAGCTTGTGTCCTTCTAGAAAGAAAACATTGGATCCCATGGCCCATGGACTCCTTATGAGCCGTGGGCTTTTCCTTACATAGAGTCCAATATTTAGCAACCTATTAATTCTAATATGACTAAGACTTGAATACTTGAAACGTGTTCCCAACATAGGAAGCCAACAATTGTGAGATTCATGGAAGAAGATAGTATGTTTTTGCCAATATGAATATAAGGCAGTTTGAATTTCCTATTTTTACACACTATCTAAATTTATATCGAAGACAATTACCAAGGGTATTCTAGTATGGTTTATGGCGAATTGCAATTAGTGATATAGGGGAAATGGACTTAGGGCTATTCTTTTGTTTGTTCTTTTTCTTTCTACAACCTTTATTTGTGTATCCCATGTCTATTCCTACCCTTATGCATTCTTCAACCTAACCTTTAGTTTACTAAGATTAGGGAATTGAGCAATCTTCGGTGTCTCATTCATGGATTTGGGTGAGCATTGATGATTTTGTTGCCTTTTTTGGCTTAATACAATTTGTAAAAGATTATTTAATCCTAGACCTTAGCTTATTCGAGTTAGGGAGTGAGCAATCACGAGTATTGCGGTCGTCGTTACGATCTTGTGCTTGTGGTTTTGTCGCTTTTCCTGGAAATTGGTATCATTAGAGATTAAAAAAGAATGAAGAACCCGTAAGCCTTACATGTTTATTTACCATATATTGCCTTCGAAGATTAATTAGACCTGTAGACTCTAGTGGTGGAGAAGTGAAACTCGATCAAGCTTATGATAGAATATTCACCATGACTGTGCAATTGAGTGAACACCCATATAAACATAACTTAGTATAGCGTGAGAGAAATTGTGTAATTCATTTCCTTTTCATAAGGTGTTCGGTTTTGGATTTCTAGTAAAGGTGATTTATAATCTAGTGTTTTCTTTACTTGGAGACACCTTTTCTAGAATTAGTAATGAAGTCTACTTGAGTACAAGTAGAAGTCAAGTGGGGGGATATTTGATAACATCAAATAATGACTATATTTCTTTATCTATATTCCTCATTTATCGCTTGTAATTATGAACTTTATATATAATATGATACTGAATAGCTTTCTATTTGTGTAGCTGGACGATTACGAGCAATGAACGCAAAGGTGATTAAATAGGCCAAAACATTGGAAGAAACGCAAGATGTTTGGAAACAAACTGCATATACGACGCATGCTATGGAATACAGTTACAACGCATCAAAGTAATGACTGATGAATATTATCTCTGATACGACGATTACGACGGATATGAAGCGACCTAGATACGTCGCATATAGCAGTAACGTGTTGACCAATTGTTGTGACCGCCTCATGGATACGACGTAATGACCCCGTTGAGGATACGCCATAACCAACACTAAAACATGAAGGAATTATTTACCGAGAGTGTATGCGTCGTAGTTCCTAACTTACTGTTACGTCGTATACATGTCGAGCCCAGCAAAACTATAAATACCCCCACATTCTCATTCAGCAGGTGTGCCTCTTTTTCCCAAAGTCGACTAGGGTTTGGAGAAACCCTAGTTTTCCTCTCAGAAGGCTGGAAATCAGAAGGAAGAAGGATCAAGAACTTAACATACATTAACCTACTTTCATTAGATCTATTTGATACTTTGAACTTGTGAGCATGCTTGTTTCTTTTATTTATCAGATGTTGAGAACATGAATTCAGGCTAAACACCTTTGTGTTAGCCTTGTTATGATATTTGTTACTTCTTTTGATTAAAACTCTTGTTTATGATAATGATCTATTGGATAATTTATTTGTGTTCTAAGGATCCTTAAGTTCAGATGATATTATGAATCTTAGGTTGTGAGTGCACTAGGTAGTAAGAGACCACCGAACCTTAGTGTCCTCTATTGGCTGCAGGATAATAAACCCGTAGCAGTTGTAGGAAATAAATATGGATGACCCTAAGTAGGAATAATATGCAGAAGAATTTAAGTCATACTATGAGTAGCAACTTATATGTATAGGATAAGTTTTCTTTAGACCCTTGCATCTTTTAGCTGCATGCCAATGCTAAGACCTGTCTAGTTACAGCATTAGGTGGGAAACATCACTAGTGTCTATAGGAACTCATGGAACATCTCTTAGGTTAGTTGGAAGTTATAATGACTACTGAATGAGTATGTAACTTAATCTGTATAGGTTATGGTCTCGATGATCAACCGAGCCTAATGACATTAGATGCCTCTAATAGATTCAGTAAGTAAATATTGCACTTAAGAGTTTCAATGAAGATTTAGTATTTGGAAGACAAGGACATCACTCCTTCTTTTTGGATTGTTTAAATTATGGATTTCTTAATAATTATACATTAAATGATCATATGGATCTAAAACATATCGTGACAATTTACTGCTTTCTAGATTAGAGTAGTATAGGATTTATTCACCAGTTACACTGCTCCTGAGGACGACCTTAGATTTACCAATCACTACACTGCGTACGATCGGGTACACTGCCCATTAGTATAGGTATTGATCCAATTAGGTAGACGAGACATAATAAATTTAAGACCTGATCATTAAGCCTCTAAATTTGATCCATGGATCCGCTACGAAACAAGGGACACAACCTTGGGGATGCAACAATCATAAGGGGATTGGAGTAGATGATTTAACTTCACTAGGGATGATGCAAGCTCACCTTTTTGGGGAGAAACGAAGTTTAAACTCCATGGACAGGCCCTTTTTGTTTCGACAAAAGGGGGAGAAGGTAATGTAAAAGGTAGTACGGACATAAGTAATTTTTTACATTTTACTATCTATCACGTTTACATATTTCGTTATCATCAAAAAGGGGGAGATTATTAGTGCAAATATTACGATATTTAATCTATACAGTCTCGTTTGTTTTGATTGATGACAAACATGTAACTTGTAATACATAACATAAAATATACAAGTTACTCGTAATCATATTTTGTCTCAACATACATTCAACACCTCTCGATGTCTCAAGTCCTCGTATGCTACAACACAGGTTCGTACATGTTTGTTATGTTGTGTTATGATCAAACCCCTTAACAAACAATTTAGAATGTTTAAAACACTTTTCGAGTCTTTAAGTATTTTATAGGTTTATCATTCTATTTCGAACAACACTTTACATTTTCCATTTACCAGTATTTTATACGAATACATCTTTCATAAAATATCTAATAACAAATATATACTTTTATTTGTGCAAGTAAACTAATTATAATTTTCATACAAGTACTAAATTTTATTTACACTTGACAAAATACATTTTATTTTGACAAGCACTCAACTAGATATTTTATTTTACAAAAGGTTACTTACATTTTTACATATACAAGTAACTTAGCTTTTTAAGTAAGTATATACATTTGTTTAAATGTATTTTCATAAAATGGAAAACATTTTTTATTACCTCATGCATAGTGTCACCAAATCTATCAAATCCCTGCAAACATCACAAAGAATATTTTGGAAAGATCTTGTGTCGATTTGGAAAGATTGTGTGCAAAATTCAAGATTTTGTGTCAGGCCCCAAGGACCCCTTTTTTATAAAGGAATGACCCCTTAAAAAGGGTCCGTGGAATCCGTGGGTACCTGTGACTTTTTGCCTGTAAATAGAAGCCTATACTTGAACACACATTCTTTCTACCCTTCTGCATACATTCAGATCAGTAGTAACACACTCATAAACACCCTCATAACACATGATCATGATGCTTCTAACTTTCATTATGTTGTAAGCATACTCCCGAAATGATCCTCTGAAGCAAGCTTAGAGATCTTGCGTCTTCATCTACTACAAGCATACATATATAAATATCTATCACAACAAGCTTAGGGAAATTGTGATCTTCATCCACTGAAGGCTTCCTATCAATGAAAGTTCATTCAGATTAGTCATTAATATCCCTTAGACATTTGTGTCGTGGATCATCATTGTATACATGTAACACTCATTCCATTTCACACTAGATTAGATGGTTTATGTGTTTGGGCCTCAAAACACAGTGGTTATTGGTTTGGTGTGTTTTAGTTGTAAAACACCAAGTTAGTCAGTTTGTTAAATTGGGCCTTAAGACATAACGGGAGTGGTTGTACCCGGTAAAGAACTCGACATCTAGCTTAGTGTTGGAAATATTGTATAAGCGACATGTAAGGTTTTCTTCGCCAGTTAAGGAGCTTGTTGACTTAGTGAAGTAACTCTCGAGTTGGGTACTCGGTGAGTGGAGTAGGGCGGAGAGGAGCTCCGTGAACGAACCACTATAAATCATCGTGTTCGGTTTGCATTTTCTTGTACTTACTACTTTACTTTTATACTTGCACTATATTATTGCTTGTGTTATTGCTTTGTGTTTATCTTTGTGACTTATGTTCATATTGTGATGATATGTACTCTTGTATGAAATACACTATTGGTATAATGTATTATTTATATTGTCACTTTCATGTTACATCAAACTTAATCAGCTATTTGATACAACAAGTTTTAAAATTTTAAACGGAAACGTATTCAACCCTCCCCCCCCCTCTACGTTTTCAAAATTGGTATCAGAGCCTCGTGGTCTTATTTTCAAAACAAATAGTTTTTAAAACGGAGTACGGTCCATGTATCAAATTACCAATGAAGCGGAATATAATATGAAAAGTGTTTCGCTAATTATACTTAGAAGTTTTGTTGTTAAATATACCTTCATATACAAGCTTAAAGGTTTCCTTGAAAAATAAAAGAAAGTGTTTCATAAAAGAATTTGTCAGTGTCGTATTATGTGCTCAGAGCAAATTTACGAAGAAATGTGGTTTTGAAAGAAGCGTTTGGGATAACTACAAATTTAGCCGAAAAATCATCTCCGTAAATGTTTAAATAAGTCACATAAGTAGAAATGATGTTAAAATATGTGTATTATATGTTTACTACCAAATCTAGTAAGTCCTACACATATCCGTTATGCGAAAATACATGTTTTTAGCATTTTGTGACATTTTGTCATAGAGAGACACGGATCTGACGGGCCCCTTTGAAATAATCAACAAGAAGGCTGCTGACAATAAGGATAGTGCTAAGAAGAAGCCAAGTGAAATTTACAAGTGCAAGCTATGTGAAAAGTTCAACGGTGATTTTTTGGAGATCCAAAACTACCTCTCAGAGTCTAATGTTGTTGTAAGTGTGTTTCTTTTTTACTTTTTCTTTTTTCTTTTTAAGAAAAAATAATAATTTATATAACTGTTGGTATTTATTTATTTACTAATTTTTTGTTATTTAAATTTTACTTTTTTTAGAAAGTGGTGAATCCCAAAGCATCTGTCCCAGTAAAGGACAGGAAAGCAAAGAAGAAGATTCTATAATGAATGATGGGGTTATGTGCTCTTTTGATCTTAAGGTTTTTCGAGGTTTTATTATGGTTTGTCTCGGATAACTGTAATTTCATTATGATTTGGATTATATGAGATGATGACTAGTATGATTCTATGTCATGGATTATTCTAATTTGATTTGGATTATATGAATGTATTTGATTGATCTTAGCAAACCAAACAACTGAATCCAAACGCTGAATCATCAATTGGGGATTTGGTTGGTTTTTTTACCCGTGTATTTTTTTATCCACCCCGTGGGGTCTATAATAGATATTAAAATTTTACGCTTTTTTTCATATTCAATTCCACTATTGTTTTCATCAGATCATATAACGGATATTAATTAAACTTAATATGGTGTTGGTATAACACCTTGTTCCACCACTTTATTTCATATGCTTATTTATGTTACCGTATATGTGATGGTTGATTTTAGTCACGATATGCTCTTAGACTTTCTCAAAGCATGAGAACTTATGGAAAAAGTAATTATACATTGTTCTCGTTAAATGTTTCATATATTTCGACATATTGGTATAATGTATTGTTTATATTGCCACTTTCATATTACGTCAAACTTGATCGGCTTTTGATACAACAAGTTTTAAGATTCTAAACGAACGTATTCAACCCCCCCCCCCTCTACGTTTTCATAATTGGTGTCAGAGCCTCATGGTCTTATTTTCAAAACAAATGGTTTTTAAAACGGAGTACGTCCATGTATCAAATTACCAATGAAGGGAATATAATATGAAAAGTGTTTCGCTAATTATACTTAAAGTTTTGTTGTTAAATATACCTTCTATATAAGCTTTAAGCTTTTCTTGAAAAATAAAAGAAATGGTTTCTTAAAAAAATTTGTAAGTGTCGTATTATGTGCTCAGAGCAAATTTACGAAGAAATATAGTATTGAAAGGAGCGTTTGTGATAACTACAACTTTAGTCAAAAAATCATCTTCGTAAATGCTTAGATAAGTCACATAAGTAGAAATGATGTTAAAATATGTGTATTATATGTTTACTACCAAAGCTAGTAAGTCCTACACATTTTCACTATGCAAAAATACATGTTTTTAGCATTCTGTGACATTTTGTCACAAAGAGACACAGATCAGATGGACCCCTTTGAAATAATCAACAAGAAGGCTGCTGACAAGAAGGATGTTGCTAAGAAGAAGCCAAGTGAAATTTACAAGTGCAAGCTATGTAAAAAGTTCAAGGGTGGTTTTCTGGAGATTCAAAACCACCTCTCGGAGTGTAACGTTGTTGTAAGTGTTTTTTTTTTTTTTTTTTTTTTTTAAAGAAAAAAATAATAATTTATATAACTCTTGGTATTTATTTATTTACTAATTTTTTTTGTTTAAATTTTACTTTTTTTAGAAGATGGTGAACCCCAAAGCATCTGACCCAGTAAACGACATGAAAGCAAAGAAGAAACAAAAATAGAAAAAGAAGCTTCTATAATGGATGATGGGGTTATGTGCTCTTTTGATCTTATGTTTTTTCTAGGTTTTATTATTGTTTGTCTCAGATGATTGTAATTTCATTTTGATTTGGATTATGTGAGATGATGACTAGTATGATTCTATGTCATGGATTCTTCTGATTTGATTTGGATTATATGAATGTATTTGATTGATCTTAGCAAACCAAACAACTGAATCAAAACGCTGAATCAACAATTGGGGATCTAGTGGGGTTTTTTACCCGGGTATTTTTTTACCCACCTGGCGGGGGTCTATAATGGATATTAAAATTTTACGCTTTTTTGTCATATTCAATTCCACTATTTTTTTCAGCATATAACGAATATTAATTAAACTTAAAATGGTGTTGGTATATCACCTTGTTCCACGACTTTATTCCATATGCTTATTTATGTTACCGTATATGGGATGGTTGATTTTAGTCACGATATGCTCTTAGACTTTCTTAAAGGATGAGAACTTACAGAAAAAGTAATTATATATTGTTCTCGTTACATGTTACAGATATTTCGACATATTGGTATAATGTATTGTTTATATTTCTACTTTTCATATTACGTCAAACTTGATCGGCTATTTGATACAACAAGTTTTAAGATTTTAAACAGTAATGTATTCACCCCCCCCCCTCTACGTTTTCACAATTGGTATTAGAGTCTCGTGGCTCTTATTTTCAAAACAAATAGTTTTTAAAACGGAGTACGATCCATGTATCAAATTACCAATGAAGCGGAATATAATATGAAAAATGTTTCGCTAATTATACTAAGAAGTTTTGTTGTTAAATATACCTTCGTATATAAGCTTGAAGGTTTTCTTGATAAATAAAAGAAAGGGTTTCTTAAAAGAATTTGTAAGTGTCGTATTATGTGCTCAGAACAAATTTACGAAGAAATATGATTTTGAAAGGAGCATTTGGGATAACTACAAATTTAGTCGAAAAATCATCTCCGTAAATGTTTATATAAGCCACATAAGTAGAAATAATGTTAAAATATGTTTATTATATGTTTACTACCAAATCAAGTAAGTCCTACATATTTCCGCTATGCGAAAATACATGTTTTTAGCATTCTGTCATATTTTGTCACATGGAGACACGGATCAGACGGGCCCCTTTGAAACCTAAAAAAAATATGTCTATGTGTTGTGTGATTATTTGTTTATCTTCTCTTCTCTTTAACATGCTAGGCTAGATTTGTTAGTGTTTGCTTAGGATTAGATGAAGCCTAGTTATTGCTTATTGATTGTTGTCTCTTGTTTAATTAGTTGTTATCGTGTTAGGAGTTGGAAAACTGGCTAGATCTTAGGATGACTGCTTGGACGTCCGACTAAACGCTCCACTATAGTGCAATAGATGGTTTGTTCGTTGTATTTATTGTGTGAATTGCGATCGCTGACATTAAGAGCTTAACGAGTTCTATATATTCCATCGTTGGGAATTGCGATCGCTGACATTAAGATTCTTAATGAATTCTATACATTCATAGAGTTAGGGAATTTGGCACCACCCTACCACGGATATTAAGAATACAACGCTCTAATTAACACAAGGACGTGACAATTCGACTAATCAATAGAATATTACTAGGGAATAGTAAAATTCTAAGTAAACACCTTTATTTATCATACGAGTTCTTACCAATTTACTTTTCCGCATATTTAGTTTAATTTAGTTAATTAGTAGTTATAAAACCCAGCTCTTCAAACCCTGAGATTTTTACTTGCTTTCTAAAAAATATAAATTTACAAAAACAATCATCCTTCAACCCTTAGGCTTAATTCGTCATACACTTCGAGCCTTCATAACATTATTCCTCTAGAGAACGATCAATCCCCCGTGTCTAGTCTATACTACATTACAACGGTTAGATACACTGCCTAAAAGGATTGTAAAACTTCTTGTGTTTACATTTATCCGCATCAGTATTCGTAACATTTTTTTTTTTAGTTTCGTATTATTTTCATTTTATGAATGAATATTTAGTTTGTGTGAAAATTAAAAGAAAATGATGTGGCGCCCAAAAAGTGTGAAACGACGTACAAATGGCATGTGAAAAGAAGGAGGAGGCATTTTTGGTGTGTGAATATGAAATGTGAAAAGCTGAGGTGGCGTTGATTTAGCACAAATAACTACGAGTGAGCATTGGTCTTAGACCGGACCGGACCGGCCAAATCGGTGACCGAAATAGCCCAAAAAGTTAGATCGAGGACCGGACTTCCTTCGGTCAGTCCGATCTAAGAAGGCAAAATTATCGGTTTGTACGCTAAACCGGACCGGACCCAGACCGAAATAGGGAAAAAGTTGAGATTGAGACCGGACCGCTAATCCTTTGGTTTTCGGTCGGTCCGGTCAATTTGCTCAACCCTACAAATGACACTATAAGCACTCTCAACCATAACACAAAGTTAAACTTTAACACACTGCCACGTTAGCGCCACATCAGCTTTAATCTTTTCACCTTTAACTCAAAAAAACACATTCAATCATAACTCACCTTAACTCACCTTTAAATCAAATATTTTCAAACTCAACCCCTAAACTTATAATAATACTTCATTTATTAAAAACTTAACATTCATTAAAAACATACTACATTACATACTTAATAAAAAAAATATACAACGAAATAAAAAAAAATGATAACGAAATAAATAATTATTCATCGTCTTCGGAATATTCTTGTTGTTGATGTTGATGTTGAAGGTGGTTCTGTCAAAGATGGTCCATAAGGTCTCGTTGGAGTTGAGTATGCGTTTCTGTGTCGTGTATTTTTTTTGCCCTTCGACGTTGGACATTGCATCTGTCGACCCACCTGTCTTTCCTCATACGTGCTGACGGATCCACCCACATATCGGAAAACTCATGTAGTGCAAACTTTTGATATTTCAAAACCATATTATGCAAAATAATGCAACAATACATGATTCTACGTATCTTCACAAGTTCCATTTGACGTGCCGGTTGTTGTAGTATACCGAAGCGGATACTCACAATTGTGATCGAAATAGTCGGCACGCAAACGTTGTTCAGCAAGCTCACGTTCACGAAAGATATGACCACGTGATATCGGAGGTTGAGTTGCTGCTAGTTCCATCTGCAGCTGATATTCGTATGCGGCTGTCATAAACTGAATGTCAGTTTCGTCATCTACATCTGACCAGTTGCTAAACTCTTCGTGACTTTGATTCGGATCCATTGTGAATGAACAAGTTTTTTTTTTTTTTTTTTTTTTTTTTTTTTTTTTTTTTTTTGGAAGTATGAAGATGGAAGTATATGATGTATTAGATTGATTTGTGGAAGTGTGAAAAAAATGTGATGTTAATTGGGTATTTATAGGGGAGTGAAAGTGGTTTTGAATTTTTTTTTTAGCCGTTTGAATAACGGATATAATGGAAGGGGGTTGTTTTGAATTTTTTTTTTGAATTCAAAGCATATACTAGCCGTTATAGGGGGGTGAAATGATTTTTTTTACACATATAGCCCTGAACGTAGCGTTAAAGGGTTAACGCAGCCCTTTAACGCTGCGTTAACGCACCACTCTTTCATCGGTTAACTCCACTTTAACGCACGGCGTTAAAGTTTAACGCACCTTGTGCGTTACCCGTTGAATGTGCCCTAACCGCATGTTACCACACCCCTAATAGACAAGATTTAAAAATTGATTGTGGTAAAAAAAAAAGTTATGCCAAGTTAATTTTAGGGGGTGCTTGGTGAGGGGTTAAGGGGGGTTGGGGAATGGGTAAGGGATTGAAAAGGGCTCACATTCTCTCATTACTTGTGTTTGGTTACATAATGTAAAGGTATTGATTACCCAGTACTGGGTAATCAACCATTATAGAATAAATTGGGGGGTAAGGTAATGATTACCCACCACACCTATTCCTTTGCATTCCCTTACCCTTTCCCTTTCCCTTTGCATTCCCCCGCCTACTCGGGTCTTGTATGGATATGCAGGAAGGGGTGCTCCTAGGTGTGTGTAGGGGTTGTGTTTGTTCGCGAGAATGGATTCCTCGTCAAGTCAGTTTGGGGGGTGTGGACACACTTGCGCGAATTCAGATATATAAGATTTCCTTTTAATTGAGTTATAACTGCCTTTTCAATTGGATGCATTATTCTTTCATCAACCAACATTAATTCTATTGGAGTATCAATTCCTTCTTTAAAGCAGGCTTTAATAATTATCTCTGTTGCAGTTAATTCACAATATCTATAAGTAATCTTATTATTATTTATTTTTGCTATTTCATTATTGATTATGCTTTTATTTAGAATAGGTATACAAGTTTTTCCCTTTACTTGAGAAATATCTATTGCTTGTTCTCTATTAGAGATTACTAATACTTCATTCTTCTCTTTTTTAAATAAGTTATTCCAAGGATATTTAAACATATTTTTGTTAAGACTGAAATCTTCTTCTTTAATTTTATTAAATTTTTGCATATCAAATATAATTCTTTGATTACTAGAACTTTCACATATATATTCTTCATAATTTACATCCTTTGGTTCTAAATTCATTATTCAATGTTAGAAGAACTATTTTCTGATTCTAATTGGCTATTAGTTTCTTCAGAACTAGTGTAATTATTATCAAGACTATATATGGGGAATTCTTTTATAATGTCTTCATCAATTTCTTCTAGAATAATATTTATATTAATATAATTTTGTTCTAATTTGACTTTTTTCTTTTTACAATTACGACTAATATGTCCTGTTTTTCCACAACTATAACATCTACATGTTTTAGGGTTAATAGGCATTTTCTTATAATCTTTCTTTTTTAAAATATTCTTTTCTTGGATTCTTTTTATAATATGAAAACCTTCTCTTTTTATATTTTTTATAACTTCTTTTAGTAATTTGTTTATGTCTTTTAGATTTTCTATAATATGACTTACATCCTATTTTTAAGGGTTCATTATCTTTACAACAATAGTTTATATTAGATATCATATTTTTTATCTTTTTCTGATCATATTTTTCTAGACAATAATTTTTATACCATGTTTTCAAAAAACTTATTCTTTCTCCAAGGGTATCTGTTCTAGGAGTTCTATTATAATCATTAGTAACATATTGATTTATAGGATGTGGCAATTTATCAAAAAATAATTGTTTAAAATAAACGTTTTTGAATTCTTTAGCTTTATAATAATTTTCACGAAAAACACATATATATGTTTCTAAATATTCTTCACATAAGGAACATAATTTCATTCCTTTTAGAGTATTTAAAGCATTTATCTTTTCTTGTTCTTGTTGTAAAGTATCTGCATTAAGATCTCCAAATTCTCTTCTAATAAATATTTCAATTTTCTTTAGCATATCTGTACTTGTAGTTATTGTTTCTCCGTTTATATTGACATTTCCTTCTAATAACTGTTTTTCTTGATTTTCTAAATTATTGATATATATTCTAGCTTGTCCTGTTATAGTTTCTATTATGTAATTAAAGCTATCATTAATACTTATTTTATTTTCAATTAGTCTAGCATTAGTTTTGCCTACCCAACTAGTTATTGTGTTATTAATTGATTCTTGACAATCTAAGTCTAGTATTTCGGGGTCAATATTATTTTTAGGTTTATATTTTTCTTGTAACCTTTTATTCCATAATATATTATATTTACTATCTTTTCCATAAATTTTTCTTTGGTTAACATAATTTCCTGCTACTGGTCTGTCTTTATAATCTTTTTTCCTATTTTTACTACTAGTTTCTCCTTCGGAATACACATTAATTTCCTTAGAATTACTTTTATCAGTTATATCTGTTAATTCATTTTCACTATGATCAATTGTATCTATTAATTCATTTTCACTATGATTAGTAAATCTATATTCAGTTTCAGTATCATTTTTATCAGAATTACTAATATTTAAAACTTCCAATTCTTCTATATTTGAGTTAACACTTTCTAATTCATTATTATAGCTTTTATTACTGTCTTCTTCATTATTACTATTATTTTGTAAATTATTTAATTCTAAATGTAGAATTCTATCTTCCAAATGTTCAATTTTTTCTCTAACTTCTAATCTTAAATTTTCTATTTCTATATATATTTCTTTTTCTAGTTTATCTACTTTATTTTTTACCTTTTTTATATTATTATCTAGTGTTTTTATATTTTTATTTATTTTTTCAAATTGTTTTTCATTTCTCTCTGATTTTTATTTATTAAATTATATAGATCATCAATTGTTTTATTTTTCTTGTCTTTTGAACTACTAGCTTTTTTATTAGAACTTGAACTTATACTCCTTAGTTCTTCTAATTCATTTTTTCTACGTATCATTCTTTCAAACTCATTTTCTATTAATAAATTTTTCTCATCTTTAAGTAAATATCTTTTGTTATCCATATTAATAAATTTTCTATTTTTATTTGTTATTTCTATTTTATAAATTCCTGTTTTATATTCTTTATCTTCTGATTTTATTATTTCTTCTTTATTAATCTTCTTGTTTTTCATTTGTTTTCCATTCATATTTAAATTCTTGTTTAATTATTCTTCCTACTTTTAAATTAGGAATAACATGACTATATATATATTCTTCTTTTTGGTTACTTACTTTAATATTTTCTTCTAGCTTAGATATATCATTAATAGGTTTTTCTTCTTTATTTAAAATATTAGGTTTAGTTAATAAATTTATAATATGATTTACTTTATCATTTATGCTTATAATATTATTATTAATAATAACCAATTGTTCTCTACTTGATTCTTCTATTTCAATTTTACTCATTAACATATTACCAAATTATTTTTTAATTCCTTTATTTCATTTAACTTTATTTCGATTAGTTTATTATAGTTTTCTATTAACTTATCCTTAGATTTTTTATTTATACTAGAAAATTTTATTTCACTAATTCTTTGATTAAAATATGTAATATCTTTTTCACAATCTCTTATCTTTGTAACAATATTTCTATTGGTTTCATTACAATAGATTTGTGTTTTATTCATTATTATTATAACAATCAACTGATTTAATTATTAATTTCATGATTTTTCTTTTTATAACAAGTTTCCTTCCTTATTACCTTCTACTTTCTTTTATAATCCATACTAGCCATGCCTTTGTCCTTATAAAACCAGGTTTCTTACTTTTTCTTTATCATTCTGATTTTATAATTAAAATTTCTTTCTTTCCTCATACCAAAGCGAGTTCTAAACTGCCCTATAATCTCCTCATAAAACGGGACTTACAAAGACTCTGTGTGTCCTTTTGGAAATAAGAAATTTCCTTTCATAAAATCATTTTGATTTAGATAAATATCACGAAACAGTTTTAAAACAGACTCTTAATTAAGGCATGTCCGACACAGATTATAAAATAAATATAAAGTAATAAGTTAGGAACAAATTAGTTTAGCTAAGCATGAAATATACCTGACTAGCTTCCATTGTTAATTGAATAGGATTATCTTGATTGGCTAGCTCTGATACCACTTTGAGATATTACATATCTTATTTATACACAAAGCTAGGGGCAGTAAAGTAAAATTACACACTTATAATAATATATTACATAAGGACAGCTGGACAATAGCTGTTTTCTAGATGCTTCAAAGTAGCTTCAATAATTTACTTCAATAATTCAAGCAATTTCGTCATTGCTTTCGTCATTAGCTTCTTCTAGAATATCTTGAAATTCGAGTAACTCTGGGACACTTGTCTCTCCTTTTCCACAATATCTACACTTGTGAGATTCTTCAAAATAAAGCATTTTGCATAGCTGTCTGGACCCATTTTCGCTGAGATAAGGTTTGGTGAATATCTTTGTGTCGACATCATCAGGACTCAATATCTTCCAATATACTTTTTCTAAAACTTTAGGACCTTCTTCATCATATTCTCGAGAATTAGAGACAACTATTAAATTTAGCTTGTAAAAATTTAATCTGAATGGCGTCTTCATTATTTCTTTGATAGTATCTGAAATTATCTTTAAACCCCAAGCTCTCTTTTTTGTCAAGAAATACTTATTGAATTTGAATTTAATAATGATATTGGTAATAATTGTTCTATTAGTACAAATTGGTTAGATAACTATGTTAGTCCATGGAATGCTAATAATAATGAACTAGAATTTTCTTACAAAAATATTAGTTTTAAAACAAAAAGGATAGATAAATTACCTTATGAATTAACAAAAATATATGCCTAATATTTTATTTAAAGTAATATATTCTGGATATTTAAATAGATATTATAGTGGATTATTAGATACTGGTGCAGCAGCAACCTTATTTAGCATAAATTGTTTACCTGAATGGAAAAAATTAAAAGTTCCAATTAACTTAAAAGGATTTAATGATGAAGGAAATAGAATAGAATATTACAATGAAAATATTTATATCCAAATATTTGATAAAAAATTAAAAATTCCTAAAGTATATGGATTTGATTTAACTAATAAAGATATTATAATTGGTTGGGATTTTATAAAATTATATTTACCTATGAACATACATACTACTTATGTTAGTTTTACTACTAATTGTGATAAAAGAATTGTTAAAAGTCCTATTGTTGCTAACCAAAAAAGACAACCTCAAAAATGGATAAAAGGAAATGAGAAGATTACTCAGCAGGTTAAATATAAAGTAATTAATGTATTAGAAAAAGTATCTATTTTCACCATTGATCAAGAAACAGAAATTGTTAATCAATTACAAGAATGTTTTAGTGAAAATCCTTTAGAAAATTGGGAAAAACATAAAACAGAAGTTCAAATTACTCTTATTGATGAAAATAGTATTATTCAAAATAAACCATTTAATAATATCGAAAAGGATCTAGAAGATTTTAAAATGCATATTTCGGAATTACTTAAAGAAGAACTTATTAGGCCATCTAATTCTAGACATTGTAGTTATGCTTTCATAGTCAATAAACACTCAGAACAAAAAAGAGGAAAAAGTAGGATGGTTATTGATTATAGACAATTAAATGCTAAAACTAAAACATATAGTTATCCTATCCCCAATAAAATACTTAAACTTAAACAAATTCAAGGATATGAATGGTTTAGTAAATTTGATTGTAAATCTGGTTTTCATCATTTAAGATTAACAGAAGATAGTAAACAATACACTGCTTTTGGTGTACCTAATGGATTTTATGAATGGAATGTATTGCCTTTTGGTTATAAAAAATGCCCCTGGAAGATTTCAAGCTTTCATGGATAAAATATATAATCAATTAGAAAATTGTGTTGTATATATAGATGATATTCTTATATTTACAAAAACAAAAGAAGATCATATTATAATTCTTTACAATTTCATTAAAATTACTAAAGAAAATGGAATATCTTTATCAAAAAAGAAAACTGAGTTATTTAGAAATCAGATTGATTTTCTTGGACATCAAATTGATAAAGGCGGAGTTAAAATGCAAGATCATATTGCAAAAAAGATTATTTCTGAATACAATGAATTTAATACCAAAAAAGATTTACAAAAATTTTTGGGAATAATCAATCAAATTAGAGAATATATTCCTAACTTAGCAAACTATTTAATCCCTTTACAAAAGAAGTTAAAGAAAGATATTCAATGGAATTGGTCTGAAAAAGATCAAGATAATGTTTTAAAAATAAAAGATGTTTGTAAAAATCTACCTACTTTATTTTACCCTGATGAATCAAAAAATTTTAGCTGGATTGTTGAAACAGATGCAGCTGAATTAAATAATTCTTATGGTGCTGTTTTAAAATTCAAATACGAAAATGATAAGAAAGAATATCTATGTAGATATCATTCTGGTACTTTTAAAAACAATGAAATAAATTGGGATATAAATAAAAAGGAATTAGCAGCTGTTAGATATGGTATTTTAAAATTTGAAATTTATATTTGTTATAAAACCTTTTTATTAAGAATTGACAATAGTACTGTTAAAAGCTGGATAACTCAAAAGTTAAAAAATCAAATTATTAGGAAAGACATTAATAATATTATCACGGATATTATTGCCTATAATTTTAAAATTGAGTTAATCAGATCTGATAAGAATGTGCTTGCAAACTATTTGTCCAGAGAAAAAAGATATTGATAATCAAGATATTTCAGCTCTTGCTAATCTAGTTGAAAAGCTAATGAAAGAAGTAGAAGATCTTCGTGAAGAAAATACTCTTCTACGAAATCCTAAAAGGAAAGCTATTATCTCAGAATCTGATTCTGAAGGATCTTCTGATAAGCCTATTATAACAAAGCCTATTGTTAAAAAAAAATCTATGAGACAAGCTATTTTACTAGAGGCAGAGGAAGAGGTAGAGGAGGCCGTTTTGGAAGCAGCAGCAGAACTATTCAACCATTTAAAGAAACACCTATTTTTAAACCAAATGATTTTCCTAGTTTAACTGAAAAAAGTTTTAAAGATAGTCTTTTGGAGAAAAAACAAGATTATAATTATCATTGCAAGCTATACCTAAACAATATTTTAAAGATTGTAAATAAGCTAAATAATGAGCCACAAAAAATAATAAATGAATTTGAGGGATATTCCACTATGCCTCATGAAAAGGTCAATCAGCTAGTTGCATTATTTAATTGTGATGCAAACCTAGTTAAAGCAGCATATGATTATGGAATCCTTTATTCAGTATATACAAAGGATGGTTCCGAGTTACAAAAAATTTCTGGAGTTTTTGAGCAAGTCAAATATTTTCTAAAAATAACTAAAGCAACAATGATATATGTTCGATTTTATCAAGCAGTCGGAGAAGTTACTTTTGATGAGATAATCCCCACAACTCGTCTTGTTAAAATGGGATTAACCAGAGACTTTATTTTATCCGAGAAAGTTATGAAACAAACTCCTCTATGCTTTGAAGAAATACCAAGCTATTTGACAAAAAAGAGAGCTTGGGGTTTAAAGATAATTTCAGATACTATCAAAGAAATAATGAAGACGCCATTCAGATTAAATTTTTACAAGCTAAATTTAATAGTTGTCTCTAATTCTCAAGAATATGATGAAGAAGGTCCTAAAGTTTTAGAAAAAGTATATTGGAAGATATTGAGTCCTGATGATGTCGACACAAAGATATTCACTAAACCTTATCTCAGCGAAAATGGGTCCAGACAGCTATGCAAAATGCTTTATTTTGAAGAATCTCACAAGTGTAGATATTGTGAAAAAGGAGAGACAAGTGTCCCAGAGTTACTCGAATTTCAAGATATTCTAGAAGAAGCTAATGACGAAAGCAATGACGAAATTGCTTGAATTATTGAAGTAAATTATTGAAGCTACTTTGAAGCATCTAGAAAACAGCTATTGTCCAGCTGTCCTTATGTAATATATTATTATAAGTGTGTAATTTTACTTTACTGCCCCTAGCTTTGTGTATAAATAAGGTATGTAATATCTCAAAGTGGATCATCGATCCTCATCCATCTTAATAAAATTCTCCTTTTCTCCCTTACTTTCCTTTCTCCCTATTAGTGGTATCAGAGCTAGCCAATCAAGATAATCCTATTCAATTAACAATGGAAGCTAGTCAGGTATATTTCATGCTTAGCTAAACTAATTTGTTCCTAACTTATTACTTTATATTTATTTTATAATCTGTGTCGGACATGCCTTAATTAAGAGTCTGTTTTAAAACTGTTTCGTGATATTTATCTAAATCAAAATGATTTTATGAAAGGAAATTTCTTATTTCCAAAAGGACACACAGAGTCTTTGTAAGTCCCGTTTTATGAGGAGATTATAGGGCAGTTTAGAACTCGCTTTGGTATGAGGAAAGAAAGAAATTTTAATTATAAAATCAGAATGATAAAGAAAAAGTAAGAAACCTGGTTTTATAAGGACAAAGGCATGGCTAGTATGGATTATAAAAGAAAGTAGAAGGTAATAAGGAAGGAAACTTGTTATAAAAAGAAAAATCATGAAATTAATAATTAAATCAGTTGATTGTTATAATAATAATGAATAAAACACAAATCTATTGTAATGAAACCAATAGAAATATTGTTACAAAGATAAGAGATTGTGAAAAAGATATTACATATTTTAATCAAAGAATTAGTGAAATAAAATTTTCTAGTATAAATAAAAAATCTAAGGATAAGTTAATAGAAAACTATAATAAACTAATCGAAATAAAGTTAAATGAAATAAAGGAATTAAAAAATAATTTGGTAATATGTTAATGAGTAAAATTGAAATAGAAGAATCAAGTAGAGAACAATTGGTTATTATTAATAATAATATTATAAGCATAAATGATAAAGTAAATCATATTATAAATTTATTAACTAAACCTAATATTTTAAATAAAGAAGAAAAACCTATTAATGATATATCTAAGCTAGAAGAAAATATTAAAGTAAGTAACCAAAAAGAAGAATATATATATAGTCATGTTATTCCTAATTTAAAAGTAGGAAGAATAATTAAACAAGAATTTAAATATGAATGGAAAACAAATGAAAAACAAGAAGATTAATAAAGAAGAAATAATAAAATCAGAAGATAAAGAATATAAAACAGGAATTTATAAAATAGAAATAACAAATAAAAATAGAAAATTTATTAATATGGATAACAAAAGATATTTACTTAAAGATGAGAAAAATTTATTAATAGAAAATGAGTTTGAAAGAATGATACGTAGAAAAAATGAATTAGAAGAACTAAGGAGTATAAGTTCAAGTTCTAATAAAAAAGCTAGTAGTTCAAAAGACAAGAAAAATAAAACAATTGATGATCTATATAATTTAATAAATAAAAATCAAGAGAGAAATGAAAAACAATTTGAAAAAATAAATAAAAATATAAAAACACTAGATATAATATAAAAAAGGTAAAAAATAAAGTAGATAAACTAGAAAAAGAAATATATATATAGAAATAGAAAATTTAAGATTAGAAGTTAGAGAAAAAATTGAACATTTGGAAGATAGAATTCTACATTTAGAATTAAATAATTTACAAAATTATGAAAAAGATAATAGTAATAATGAAGAAGACAGTAATAAAAGTTATAATAATGAATTAGAAAGTGTTAACTCAAATATAGAAGAATTGGAAGTTTTAAATATTAGTAATTCTGATAAAAATGATACTGAAATTGAATATAGATTTACTAATCATAGTGAAAATGAATTAACAGATACAATTGATCATAGTGAAAATGAATTAACAAATATAACTGATAAAAGTAATTCTAAGGAAATTAATGTGTATTCTGAAGGAGAAACTAGTAGTAAAAATAGGAAAAAAGATTATAAAGACAGACCAGTAGCAGGAAATTATGTTAACCAAAGAAAAATTTATGGAAAAGATAGTAAATATAATATATTATGGAATAAAAGGTTACAAGAAAAATATAAACCTAAAAATAATATTGACCCCGAAATACTAGACTTAGATTGTCAAGAATCAATTAATAACACAATAACTAGTTGGGTAGGCAAAACTAATGCTAGACTAATTGAAAATAAAATAAGTATTAATGATAGCTTTAATTACATAATAGAAACTATAACAGGACAAGCTAGAATATATATCAATAATTTAGAAAATCAAGAAAAACAGTTATTAGAAGGAAATGTCAATATAAACGGAGAAACAATAACTACAAGTACAGATATGCTAAAGAAAATTGAAATATTTATTAGAAGAGAATTTGGAGATCTTAATGCAGATACTTTACAACAAGAACAAGAAAAGATAAATGCTTTAAATACTCTAAAAGGAATGGAATTATGTTCCTTATGTGAAGAATATTTAGAAACATATATATGTGTTTTTCGTGAAAATTATTATAAAGCTAAAGAATTCAAAAACGTTTATTTTAAACAATTATTTTTTGATAAATTGCCACATCCTATAAATCAATATGTTACTAATGATTATTAATAGAACTCCTAGAACAGATACCCTTGGAGAAAGAATAAGTTTTTTGAAAACATGGTATAAAAATTATTGTCTAGAAAAATATGATCAGAAAAAGATAAAAAATATGATATCTAATATAAACTATTGTTGTAAAGATAATGAACCCTTAAAAATAGGATGTAAGTCATATTATAGAAAATCTAAAAGACATAAACAAATTACTAAAAGAAGTTATAAAAAATATAAAAAGAGAAGGTTTTCATATTATAAAAAGAATCCAAGAAAAGAATATTTTATAAAAAAGAAAGATTATAAGAAAATGCCTATTAACCCTAAAACATGTAGATGTTATAGTTGTGGAAAAACAGGACATATTAGTCGTAATTGTAAAAAGAAAAAAAGTCAAATTAGAACAAAATTATATTAATATAAATATTATTCTAGAAGAAATTGATGAAGACATTATAAAAGAATTCCCCATATATAGTCTTGATAATAATTACACTAGTTCTGAAGAAACTAATAGCCAATTAGAATCAGAAAATAGTTCTTCCAACATTGAATAATGAATTTAGAACCAAAAGGATGTAAATTATGAAGAATATATATGTGAAAGTTCTAGTAATCAAAGAATTATATTTGATATGCAAAAATTTAATAAAATTAAAGAAGAAGATTTCAGTCTTAACAAAAATTTGTTTAAATATCCTTGGAATAACTTATTTAAAAAAGAGAAGAATGAAGTATTAATAATCTCTAATAGAGAACAAGCAATAGATATTTCTCAAGTAAAGGGAAAAAACTTGTATACCTATTATTAATAAAAGAATAATCAATAATGAAATAGCAAAAATAAATAATAATAAGATTACTTATAGATATTGTGAATTAACTGCAACAGAGATAATTATTAAAGCCTGCTTTAAAGAAGGAATTGATACTCCAATAGAATTAATGTTGGTTGATGAAAGAATAATGCATCCAATTGAAAAGGCAGTTATAACTCAATTAAAAGGAAATCTTATATATTAAAAGGTAAAATTTATTATTAAACCTAATTATTCTGTAAGTTTAGCAGATAGCCAAATTAATAATGCATATGTACTTTATTATAAAACTAAATGGTATTGAAATGACACCAGGAAGTAAAGTAATTTCTATCAGATGTAAAAATGCTTATATTCTTAGTACCCATCATAAAATTAAAATAAAAAATACATTAGAACCAGTTACGATTGAGAAAAATTATGAAGAAATTCTTAAACCAATTTATAATTACAGAAATTTATTTGAAGAAATTGATAATAGTAAGGAAACGGATATTGCTATAAATAGAATAAATAGTTGTAGAAAAACTATTAGAAATATTAAGTACATCCCATCTCCCTTTTATATAGAAGGAATAATAAAAAATATGAACAAGAAAATTCCAATTTTAATAGATAATGAATTAAAATGTAATTATATTAGTAAAAGTCTAATAAATAATGATAAAAGAAAAGATAATATAATTATAATAATAGCAGGACAAGAAATACTTATTGAATTTGAATTTAATAATGATATTAGTAATAATTGTTCTATTAGTACAAATTGGTTAGATAACTATGTTAGTCCATGGAATGCTAATAATAATGAACTAGAATTTTCTTACAAAAATATTAGTTTTAAAACAAAAAGGATAGATAAATTACCTTATGAATTAACAAAAATATATGCCTAATATTTTATTTAAAGTAATATATTCTGGATATTTAAATAGATATTATAGTGGATTATTAGATACTGGTGCAGCAGCAACCTTATTTAGCATAAATTGTTTACCTGAATGGAAAAAATTAAAAGTTCCAATTAACTTAAAAGGATTTAATGATGAAGGAAATAGAATAGAATATTACAATGAAAATATTTATATCCAAATATTTGATAAAAAATTAAAAATTTCTAAAGTATATGGATTTGATTTAACTAATAAAGATATTATAATTGGTTGTGATTTTATAAAATTATATTTACCTATGAACATACATACTACTTATGTTAGTTTTACTACTAATTGTGATAAAAGAATTGTTAAAAGTCCTATTGTTGCTAACCAAAAAAGACAACCTCAAAAATGGATAAAAGGAAATGAGAAGATTACTCAGCAGGTTAAATATAAAGTAATTAATGTATTAGAAAAAGTATCTATTTTCACCATTGATCAAGAAACAGAAATTGTTAATCAATTACAAGAATGTTTTAGTGAAAATCCTTTAGAAAATTGGGAAAAACATAAAACAGAAGTTCAAATTACTCTTATTGATGAAAATAGTATTATTCAAAATAAACCATTTAATAATATCGAAAAGGATCTAGAAGATTTTAAAATGCATATTTCGGAATTACTTAAAGAAGAACTTATTAGGCCATCTAATTCTAGACATTGTAGTTATGCTTTCATAGTCAATAAACACTCAGAACAAAAAAGAGGAAAAAGTAGGATGGTTATTGATTATAGACAATTAAATGCTAAAACTAAAACATATAGTTATCCTATCCCCAATAAAATACTTAAACTTAAACAAATTCAAGGATATGAATGGTTTAGTAAATTTGATTGTAAATCTGGTTTTCATCATTTAAGATTAACAGAAGATAGTAAACAATACACTGCTTTTGGTGTACCTAATGGATTTTATGAATGGAATGTATTGCCTTTTGGTTATAAAAATGCCCCTGGAAGATTTCAAGCTTTCATGGATAAAATATATAATCAATTAGAAAATTGTGTTGTATATATAGATGATATTCTTATATTTACAAAAACAAAAGAAGATCATATTAGAATTATATACAATTTCATTAAAATTACTAAAGAAAATGGAATATCTTTATCAAAAAAGAAAACTGAGTTATTTAGAAATCAGATTGATTTTCTTGGACATCAAATTGATAAAGGCGGAGTTAAAATGCAAGATCATATTGCAAAAAAGATTATTTCTGAATACAATGAATTTAATACCAAAAAAGATTTACAAAAATTTTTGGGAATAATCAATCAAATTAGAGAATATATTCCTAACTTAGCAAACTATTTAATCCCTTTACAAAAGAAGTTAAAGAAAGATATTCAATGGAATTGGTCTGAAAAAGATCAAGATAATGTTTTAAAAATAAAAGATGTTTGTAAAAATCTACCTACTTTATTTTACCCTGATGAATCAAAAAATTTTAGCTGGATTGTTGAAACAGATGCAGCTGAATTAAATAATTCTTATGGTGCTGTTTTAAAATTCAAATACGAAAATGATAAGAAAGAATATCTATGTAGATATCATTCTGGTACTTTTAAAAACAATGAAATAAATTGGGATATAAATAAAAAGGAATTAGCAGCTGTTAGATATGGTATTTTAAAATTTGAAATTTATATTTGTTATAAAACCTTTTTATTAAGAATTGACAATAGTACTGTTAAAAGCTGGATAACTCAAAAGTTAAAAAATCAAATTATTAGGAAAGACATTAATAATATTATCACGGATATTATTGCCTATAATTTTAAATTGAGTTAATCAGATCTGATAAGAATGTGCTTGCAGACTATTTGTCCAGAGAAAAAAGATATTGATAATCAAGATATTTCAGCTCTTGCTAATCTAGTTGAAAAGCTAATGAAAGAAGTAGAAGATCTTCGTGAAGAAAATACTCTTCTACGAAATCCTAAAAGGAAAGCTATTATCTCAGAATCTGATTCTGAAGGATCTTCTGATAAGCCTATTATAACAAAGCCTATTGTTAAAAAAAAATCTATGAGACAAGCTATTTTACTAGAGGCAGAGGAAGAGGTAGAGGAGGCCGTTTTGGAAGCAGCAGCAGAACTATTCAACCATTTAAAGAAACACCTATTTTTAAACCAAATGATTTTCCTAGTTTAACTGAAAAAAGTTTTAAAGATAGTCTTTTGGAGAAAAAACAAGATTATAATTATCATTGCAAGCTATACCTAAACAATTTTTTAAAGATTGTAAATAAGCTAAATAATGAGCCACAAAAAATAATAAATGAATTTGAGGGATATTCCACTATGCCTCATGAAAAGGTCAATCAGCTAGTTGCATTATTTAATTGTGATGCAAACCTAGTTAAAGCAGCATATGATTATGGAATCCTTTATTCAGTATATACAAAGGATGGTTCCGAGTTACAAAAAATTTCTGGAGTTTTTGAGCAAGTCAAATATTTTCTAAAAATAACTAAAGCAACAATGATATATGTTCGATTTTATCAAGCAGTCGGAGAAGTTACTTTTGATGAGATAATCCCCACAACTCGTCTTGTTAAAATGGGATTAACCAGAGACTTTATTTTATCCGAGAAAGTTATGAAACAAACTCCTCTATGCTTTGAAGAAATACCAAGCTATTTGACAAAAAAGAGAGCTTGGGGTTTAAAGATAATTTCAGATACTATCAAAGAAATAATGAAGACGCCATTCAGATTAAATTTTTACAAGCTAAATTTAATAGTTGTCTCTAATTCTCGAGAATATGATGAAGAAGGTCCTAAAGTTTTAGAAAAAGTATATTGGAAGATATTGAGTCCTGATGATGTCGACACAAAGATATTCACTAAACCTTATCTCAGCGAAAATGGGTCCAGACAGCTATGCAAAATGCTTTATTTTGAAGAATCTCACAAGTGTAGATATTGTGGAAAAGGAGAGACAAGTGTCCCAGAGTTACTCGAATTTCAAGATATTCTAGAAGAAGCTAATGACGAAAGCAATGACGAAATTGCTTGAATTATTGAAGTAAATTATTGAAGCTACTTTGAAGCATCTAGAAAACAGCTATTGTCCAGCTGTCCTTATGTAATATATTATTATAAGTGTGTAATTTTACTTTACTGCCCATAGCTTTGTGTATAAATAAGGTATGTAATATCTCAAAATGGATCATCGATCCTCATCCATCTTAATAAAATTCTCCTTTTCTCCCTTACTTTCCTTTCTCTCTATTTTTTCAAATTGTTTTTCATTTCTCTCTTGATTTTTATTTATTAAATTATATAGATCATCAATTGTTTTATTTTTCTTGTCTTTTGAACTACTAGCTTTTCTATTAGAACATGAACTTATACTCCTTAGTTCTTCTAATTCATTTTTTCTACGTATCATTCTTTCAAACTCATTTTCTATTAATAAATTTTTCTCATCTTTAAGTAAATATCTTTTGTTATCCATATTAATAAATTTTCTATTTTTATTTGTTGTTTCTATTTTATAAATTCCTGTTTTATATTCTTTATCTTCTGATTTTATTATTTCTTCTTTATTAATCTTCTTGTTTTTCATTTGTTTTCCATTCATATTTAAATTCTTGTTTAATTATTCTTCCTACTTTTAAATTAGGAATAACATGACTATATATATATTCTTCTTTTTGGTTACTTACTTTAATATTTTCTTCTAGCTTAGATATATCATTAATAGGTTTTTCTTCTTTATTTAAAATATTAGGTTTAGTTAATAAATTTATAATATGATTTACTTTATCATTTATGCTTATAATATTATTATTAATAATAACCAATTGTTCTCTACTTGATTCTTCTATTTCAATTTTACTCATTAACATATTACCAAATTATTTTTTAATTCCTTTATTTCATTTAACTTTATTTCGATTAGTTTATTATAGTTTTCTATTAACTTATCCTTAGATTTTTTATTTATACTAGAAAATTTTATTTCACTAATTCTTTGATTAAAATATGTAATATCTTTTTCACAATCTCTTATCTTTGTAACAATATTTCTATTGGTTTCATTACAATAGATTTGTGTTTTATTCATTATTATTATAACAATCAACTGATTTAATTATTAATTTCATGATTTTTCTTTTTATAACAAGTTTCCTTCCTTATTACCTTCTACTTTCTTTTATAATCCATACTAGCCATGCCTTTGTCCTTATAAAACCAGGTTTCTTACTTTTTCTTTATCATTCTGATTTTATAATTAAAATTTCTTTCTTTCCTCATACCAAAGCGAGTTCTAAACTGCCCTATAATCTCCTCATAAAACGGGACTTACAAAGACTCTGTGTGTCCTTTTGGAAATAAGAAATTTCCTTTCATAAAATCATTTTGATTTAGATAAATATCACGAAACAGTTTTAAAACAGACTCTTAATTAAGGCATGTCCGACACAGATTATAAAATAAATATAAAGTAATAAGTTAGGAACAAATTAGTTTAGCTAAGCATGAAATATACCTGACTAGCTTCCATTGTTAATTGAATAGGATTATCTTGATTGGCTAGCTCTGATACCACTAATAGGGAGAAAGGAAAGTAAGGGAGAAAAGGAGAATTTTATTAAGATGGATGAGGGAGAAAGGAAAGTAAGGGAGAAAAGGAGAATTTTATTAAGATGGATGAGGATCGATGATCCACTTTGAGATATTACATACCTTATTTATACACAAAACTAGGGGCAGTAAAGTAAAATTACACACTTATAATAATATATTACATAAGGACAGCTGGACAATAGCTGTTTTCTAGATGCTTCAAAGTAGCTTCAATAATTTACTTCAATAATTCAAGCAATTTCGTCATTGCTTTCGTCATTAGCTTCTTCTAGAATATCTTGAAATTCGAGTAACTCTGGGACACTTGTCTCTCCTTTTCCACAATATCTACACTTGTGAGATTCTTCAAAATAAATGCATTTTGCATAGCTGTCTGGACCCATTTTCGCTGAGATAAGGTTTAGTGAATATCTTTGTGTTGACATCATCAGGACTCAATATCTTCCAATATACTTTTTCTAAAACTTTAGGACCTTCTTCATCATATTCTCGAGAATTAGAGACAACTATTAAATTTAGCTTGTAAAAATTTAATCTGAATGGCGTCTTCATTATTTCTTTGATAGTATCTGAAATTATCTTTAAACCCCAAGCTCTCTTTTTTGTCAAATAGCTTGGTATTTCTTCAAAGCATAGAGGAGTTTGTTTCATAACTTTCTCGGATAAATAAAGTCTCTGGTTAATCCCATTTTAACAAGACGAGTTGTGGGGATTATCTCATCAAAGTAACTTCTCCGACTGCTTGATAAAATCGAACATATATCATTGTTGCTTTAGTTATTTTTAGAAAATATTTGACTTGCTCAAAAAACTCCAGAAATTTTTTGTAACTCGGAACCATCCTTTGTATATACTGAATAAAGGATTCCATAATCATATGCTGCTTTAACTAGGTTTGCATCACAATTAAATAATGCAACTAGCTGATTGACCTTTTCATGAGGCATAGTGGAATATCCCTCAAATTCATTTATTATTTTTTGTGGCTCATTATTTAGCTTATTTACAATCTTTAAAAAATTGTTTAGGTATAGCTTGCAATGATAATTATAATCTTGTTTTTTCTCCAAAAGACTATCTTTTAAAACTTTTTCAGTTAAACTAGGAAAATCATTTGGTTTAAAAATAGGTGTTTCTTTAAATGGTTGAATAGTTCTGCTGCTGCTTCCAAAACGGCCTCCTCTACCTCTTCCTCTGCCTCTAGTAAAATAGCTTGTCTCATAGATTTTTTTTTAACAATAGGCTTTGTTATAATAGGCTTATCAGAAGATCCTTCAGAATCAGATTCTGAGATAATAGCTTTCCTTTTAGGATTTCGTAGAAGAGTATTTTCTTCACGAAGATCTTCTACTTCTTTCATTAGCTTTTCAACTAGATTAGCAAGAGCTGAAATATCTTGATTATCAATATCTTTTTTCTCTGGACAAATAGTCTGCAAGCACATTCTTATCAGATCTGATTAACTCAATTTTAAAATTATAGGCAATAATATCCGTGATAATATTATTAATGTCTTTCCTAATAATTTGATTTTTTAACTTTTGAGTTATCCAGCTTTTAACAGTACTATTGTCAATTCTTAATAAAAAGGTTTTATAACAAATATAAATTTCAAATTTTAAAATACCATATCTAACAGCTGCTAATTCCTTTTTATTTATATCCCAATTTATTTCATTGTTTTTAAAAGTACCAGAATGATATCTACATAGATATTCTTTCTTATCATTTTCGTATTTGAATTTTAAAACAGCACCATAAGAATTATTTAATTCAGCTGCATCTGTTTCAACAATCCAGCTAAAATTTTTTGATTCATCAGGGTAAAATAAAGTAGGTAGATTTTTACAAACATCTTTTATTTTTAAAACATTATCTTGATCTTTTTCAGACCAATTCCATTGAATATCTTTCTTTAACTTCTTTTGTAAAGGGATTAAATAGTTTGCTAAGTTAGGAATATATTCTCTAATTTGATTGATTATTCCCAAAAATTTTTGTAAATCTTTTTTGGTATTAAATTCATTGTATTCAGAAATAATCTTTTTTGCAATATGATCTTGCATTTTAACTCCGCCTTTATCAATTTGATGTCCAAGAAAATCAATCTGATTTCTAAATAACTCAGTTTTCTTTTTTGATAAAGATATTCCATTTTCTTTAGTAATTTTAATGAAATTGTAAAGAATTATAATATGATCTTCTTTTGTTTTTGTAAATATAAGAATATCATCTATATATACAACACAATTTTCTAATTGATTATATATTTTATCCATGAAAGCTTGAAATCTTCCAGGGGCATTTTTATAACCAAAAGGCAATACATTCCATTCATAAAATCCATTAGGTACACCAAAAGCAGTGTATTGTTTACTATCTTCTGTTAATCTTAAATGATGAAAACTAGATTTACAATCAAATTTACTAAACCATTCATATCCTTGAATTTGTTTAAGTTTAAGTATTTTATTGGGGATAGGATAACTATATGTTTTAGTTTTAGCATTTAATTGTCTATAATCAATAACCATCCTACTTTTTCCTCTTTTTTGTTCTGAGTGTTTATTGACTATGAAAGCATAACTACAATGTCTAGAATTAGATGGCCTAATAAGTTCTTCTTTAAGTAATTCCGAAATATGCATTTTAAAATCTTCTAGATCCTTTTCGATATTATTAAATGGTTTATTTTGAATAATACTATTTTCATCAATAAGAGTAATTTGAACTTCTGTTTTATGTTTTTCCCAATTTTCTAAAGGATTTTCACTAAAACATTCTTGTAATTGATTAACAATTTCTGTTTCTTGATCAATGGTGAAAATAGATACTTTTTCTAATACATTAATTACTTTATATTTAACCTGCTGAGTAATCTTCTCATTTCCTTTTATCCATTTTTGAGGTTGTCTTTTTTGGTTAGCAACAATAGGACTTTTAACAATTCTTTTATCACAATTAGTAGTAAAACTAACATAAGTAGTATGTATGTTCATAGGTAAATATAATTTTATAAAATCCCAACCAATTATAATATCTTTATTAGTTAAATCAAATCCATATACTTTAGGAATTTTTAATTTTTTATCAAATATTTGGATATAAATATTTTCATTGTAATATTCTATTCTATTTCCTTCATCATTAAATCCTTTTAAGTTAATTGGAACTTTTAATTTTTTCCATTCAGGTAAACAATTTATGCTAAATAAGGTTGCTGCTGCACCAGTATCTAATAATCCACTATAATATCTATTTAAATATCCAGAATATATTACTTTAAATAAAATATTAGGCATATATTTTTGTTAATTCATAAGGTAATTTATCTATCCTTTTTGTTTTAAAACTAATATTTTTGTAAGAAAATTCTAGTTCATTATTATTAGCATTCCATGGACTAACATAGTTATCTAACCAATTTGTACTAATAGAACAATTATTACTAATATCATTATTAAATTCAAATTCAATAAGTATTTCTTGTCCTGCTATTATTATGATTATATTATCTTTTCTTTTATCATTATTTATTAGACTTTTACTAATATAATTACATTTTGATTCATTATCTATTAAAATTGAAATTTTCTTGTTCATATTTTTTATTATTCCTTCTATATAAAAGGGAGATGGGATGTACTTAATATTTCTAATAGTTTTTCTACAACTATTTATTCTATTTATAGCAATATCCGTTTCCTTACTATTATCAATTTCTTCAAATAAATTTCTGTAATTATAAATTGGTTTAAGAATTTCTTCATAATTTTTCTCAATCGTAACTGGTTCTAATGTATTTTTTATTTTAATTTTATGATGGGTACTAAGAATATAAGCATTTTTACATCTGATAGAAATTACTTTACTTCCTGGTGTCATTTCAATACCATTTAGTTTATAATAAAGTACATATGCATTATTAATTTGGCTATCTGCTAAACTTACAGAATAATTAGGTTTAATAATAAATTTTACCTTTTGATATATAAGATTTCCTTTTAATTGAGTTATAACTGCCTTTTCAATTGGATGCATTATTCTTTCATCAACCAACATTAATTCTATTGGAGTATCAATTCCTTCTTTAAAGCAGGCTTTAATAATTATCTCTGTTGCAGTTAATTCACAATATCTATAAGTAATCTTATTATTGTTTATTTTTGCTATTTCATTATTAATTATGCTTTTATTTAGAATAGGTATACAAGTTTTTCCCTTTACTTGAGAAATATCTATTGCTTGTTCTCTATTAGAGATTACTAATACTTCATTCTTCTCTTTTCTAAAGAAGTTATTCCAAGGATATTTAAACATATTTTTGTTAAGACTGAAATCTTCTTCTTTAATTTTATTAAATTTTTGCATATCAAATATAATTCTTTGATTACTAGAACTTTCACATATATATTCTTCATAATTTACATCCTTTGGTTCTAAATTCATTATTCAATGTTAGAAGAACTATTTTCTGATTCTAATTGGCTATTAGTTTCTTCAGAACTAGTGTAATTATTATCAAGACTATATATGGGGAATTCTTTTATAATGTCTTCATCAATTTCTTCTAGAATAATATTTATATTAATATAATTTTGTTCTAATTTGACTTTTTTCTTTTTACAATTACGACTAATATGTCCTGTTTTTCCACAACTATAACATCTACATGTTTTAGGGTTAATAGGCATTTTCTTATAATCTTTCTTTTTTATAAAATATTCTTTTCTTGGATTCTTTTTATAATATGAAACCTTCTCTTTTTATATTTTTTATAACTTCTTTTAGTAATTTGTTTATGTCTTTTAGATTTTCTATAATATGACTTACATCCTATTTTTAAGGGTTCATTATCTTTACAACAATAGTTTATATTAGATATCATATTTTTTATCTTTTTCTGATCATATTTTTCTAGACAATAATTTTTATACCATGTTTTCAAAAAACTTATTCTTTCTCCAAGGGTATCTGTTCTAGGAGTTCTATTATAATCATTAGTAACATATTGATTTATAGGATGTGGCAATTTATCAAAAAATAATTGTTTAAAATAAACGTTTTTGAATTCTTTAGCTTTATAATAATTTTCACGAAAAACACATATATATGTTTCTAAATATTCTTCACATAAGGAACATAATTCCATTCCTTTTAGAGTATTTAAAGCATTTATCTTTTCTTGTTCTTGTTGTAAAGTATCTGCATTAAGATCTCCAAATTCTCTTCTAATAAATATTTCAATTTTCTTTAGTATATCTGTACTTGTAGTTATTGTTTCTCCGTTTATATTGACATTTCCTTCTAATAACTGTTTTTTCTTGATTTTCTAAATTATTGATATATATTCTAGCTTGTCCTGTTATAGTTTCTATTATGTAATTAAAGCTATCATTAATACTTATTTTATTTTCAATTAGTCTAGCATTAGTTTTGCCTACCCAACTAGTTATTGTGTTATTAATTGATTCTTGACAATCTAAGTCTAGTATTTCGGGGTCAATATTATTTTTAGGTTTATATTTTTTTGTAACCTTTTATTCCATAATATATTATATTTACTATCTTTTCCATAAATTTTTCTTTGGTTAACATAATTTCCTGCTACTGGTCTGTCTTTATAATCTTTTTTCCTATTTTTACTACTAGTTTCTCCTTCAGAATACACATTAATTTCCTTAGAATTACTTTTATTAGTTATATCTGTTAATTCATTTTCACTATGATCAATTGTATCTGTTAATTCATTTTCACTATGATTAGTAAATCTATATTCAATTTCAGTATCATTTTTATCAGAATTACTAATATTTAAAACTTCCAATTCTTCTATATTTGAGTTAACACTTTCTAATTCATTATTATAACTTTTATTACTGTCTTCTTCATTATTACTATTATCTTTTTCATAATTTTGTAAATTATTTAATTCTAAATGTAGAATTCTATCTTCCAAATGTTCAATTTTTTCTCTAACTTCTAATCTTAAATTTTCTATTTCTATATATATTTCTTTTTCTAGTTTATCTACTTTATTTTTTACCTTTCTTATATTATTATCTAGTGTTTTTATATTTTTATTTATTTTTTCAAATTGTTTTTCATTTCTCTCTTGATTTTTATTTATTAAATTATATAGATCATCAATTGTTTTATTTTTCTTGTCTTTTGAACTACTAACCTTTTTATTAGAACTTGAACTTATACTCCTTAGTTCTTCTAATTCATTTTTTCTACGTATCATTCTTTCAAACTCATTTTCTATTAATAAATTTTTCTCATCTTTAAGTAAATATCTTTTGTTATCCATATTAATAAATTTTCTATTTTTATTTGTTGTTTCTATTTTATAAATTCCTGTTTTATATTCTTTATCTTCTGATTTTATTATTTCTTCTTTATTAATCTTCTTGTTTTTCATTTGTTTTCCATTCATATTTAAATTCTTGTTTAATTATTCTTCCTACTTTTAAATTAGGAATAACATGACTATATATATATTCTTCTTTTTGGTTACTTACTTTAATATTTTCTTCTAGCTTAGATATATCATTAATAGGTTTTTCTTCTTTATTTAAAATATTAGGTTTAGTTAATAAATTTATAATATGATTTACTTTATCATTTATGCTTATAATATTATTATTAATAATAACCAATTGTTCTCTACTTGATTCTTCTATTTCAATTTTACTCATTAACATATTACTAAATTATTTTTTAATTCCTTTATTTCATTTAACTTTATTTCGATTAGTTTATTATAGTTTTCTATTAACTTATCCTTAGATTTTTTATTTATACTAGAAAATTTTATTTCACTAATTCTTTGA